>QNQO01000975.1:0-444303 GCA_003290165.1 Berberis thunbergii
TACTGATGGATGGGGTAACTCGGGTTCCTAGTGGAGCTGCTTGGATTTTGCACGACTTAGTTGTGGTTCGTGTAGCTGGACAAAATTATTTCATTGACCATGCTTAAAACATGGCTGCTAAAGCTGGGCAAAAGATAACGATTGTTAAAGCCTACAAAGTGGTTGATAGCAGTAACAAGGGGAAACTTGAGAAGGTTGGGAACTGCCAAAGAAGAAATATATGTAATGATATACAAAAATGGTCACATCCTTGAATCATACATGTGTTATGATGATCTCGAGAAATTACAGGCCTCAGCGTCAATCCAACACTGATCCAGCCCAAACGGTACCAAGTCTGCCCAATTCAGTCCACCAGACGGTCCCGAACTCTTACAACATGTTTGGTCCACATGTCTCATAGCTATCCTCAATACCCGTAAATCCTACTAAGGCAAGTATCTCGATGATCAAATTCGGACATGCAATTACAGCAGCTCTATGTTTTCAACTAGGAAGCAAATACCAGAGCACATTTCACACAGGGAAACTTTCTTCTACGGATTGCTCTTGGATTGGAAACTATCTTCCGCGTATCTAGGAGTACAAGGCTAATATGGAACTTCTCTCCTACAGCACGACTCCTAATTAGAAAAATGATCAACACGAAGATCTTTTTCCTAAACTACGCTTATGATGGCCTGGTAAAACCAGAACTCGTGCACTATAAATAAGATATAAAGTTGGTAAGCTAAGGTACGCCACAAATTCCCAGTTTACAACATTACACCTTCCTCAGATCCCTGTTTGACTTTAGCATCGAAGTGTCATCGGCCACCACAACGGTGGTTCGTGGCTCACGTGCGTTACTTATGCAGGTCAGCGGAACTAGATCAAAGTAGGGAGCGAAAAATGACTGCATCAGTTTGGCATCGACTGTGGGGACGACAAAGTTCCTAACTTTTCACTAGAACTGTCTCCCTTCGAAACTCAGAGAGAGGGTGACTACTAAGTCACGCAACAACGGAGAACAAGGGGACATATCAAACACTCAGACTAGCGTTATACCACCACTTTCGGTGATTCCAGTCATGCACGGACAACAAACTCATGCCCCCGCGCCGACCACAGCAATGACTGACCTCAGAATAAAGATGTTTTCATCTCAAATACAGCAGATCACCAAGGCAGTGGAGGCCCTCACGCAAAAAATCCATCACCTGCTAACGGAGACTAGGAACAGCATAGGTCTCCGTCTCCGGAGAATGACAAAGAGCAAGCACAGGAAAGTCAAGCCCCCATTAGTTCTCATTGGACTAGAAGAGGTTGCGCGGCTAACACTGAGCCTGCTGCCAGGACAAAGAGGCTCGACCCTCAGAACCCCTTCCGCAGAGGGGCACACGATCCGGATGTGTTGTACCATCTCTCTGTCCCACCATTTGTGGACCGAATCATGAATGAGGCCTTACCAAGGAATTTCACTCCCCTGAATCTTGACTTCTATGACAAAACCATCGACCCATTCGACCACCTGCTCCATTACCAGCACGTAATGGCTCTCAAAGAAGGATCTGTGTTGGTGATGTGCATGACTTTTCCCACTAACCTGAATAAGTCAGCATTAACATGGTTCCACAGCCTTTCACCGAGGTCAATCGACTTCTTCAAGATGCTGGCAAAGGAGTTCCTGACACGCTTCGTTAGGATCCATCATTTTCGAAAATACCCACACTACATACTCTTTCTAAAGAAAAAGTCCAATGAGACACTTAGAGAGTATGTCACGCGCTTCAACAACGAGCTGACTCTCATCGACAAATGCAGCGACGACACAGCCATGACAGCCTTCACTACGGGCCACAATAAGGGAAAGCTCTACGAATACCTCACCTTAGAGCCCCCTCTGGACATGACATATCTCCTCAAGAATGCCCAGAAACACATTACCTTGGAAGAGTTGAGGACCGTGAAGAGGGAAATCGAATGCAAGAAGAAGCCCCCCGCTCCTAAGGACAAAAAAGAGGGAAAGGGACGCAAGGATGAAGAAATGAGTAAGAGAAAGTGCAATGACAACAGGTTAGACCTTAGTCGATCCAGGCCAGAAAAGGCCTCCAACTACGTTGGATCCAGAGCCGTGACACCTTTCAATTCTAGCCTGTCAGATGTACAAAACTCCATGAAAAATTGGAAAGATCTTAAGTGGCCCCCAAAACAACATGGAGACCCCTCAAAGCGTGACAACGGCAAGTACTACGCGTACCAAAAGGAGGTGGCCATGATATCAACAACTGCAATAGTATGATGTATGAGGTTGATTACTAGATCCACAGGGGCAAACTAAAAGAATTCCTAAACTCTGATAAGCGACCAGAACAAACCAAGGATTGGGGGAGTCAGTAAAAGAAATAGAGAAGGAGACTCCAGGGATAATCTATTGTCCTTCATGGAGTCGGACCGAGTGAGGACAAGTCGTACAAGTCCCCGCAAGCGGACTCTACTGAATATGCAGACACAACCCGCGAATGAGGACAAACACATCTGCCACTCGAGTATTCAGAGCAGCATTCCCACCTTGACCTTTACGGACAAAGACTCGAAGAAGTCTGAGTGTCGCACAACGACGCCCTAGTCACCTCGGTCTTCATTGCAAGGTGGGAGGTAAAAAAAGCTCCGGTGGACACAAGAATCTCGTTCAACATCCTGTTGTAAAGCACATTCCGTAGTATGAACCTTAAGGAGGAAAACCTGACGTCCTCGAATCACCGCTGATTGGATTCAGCGGGGAGAAATGCTTCCCTATCGAAAAGATAAGGTTAGAAACAGTGGCAGGAGAGCCGCAGCTAAGAAATGTCATGTTTCTAGACTTCATGGTAGTAGACGCGCCATCAACCTACAACCTTATCTTTGGAAGACCATGGACTCCATCAGATGGAAGTAGTAGTTTCCACCCTTCACCAATGCGTTAAGTATACCGCTAACCACTCCGAAAAGACAATACGTGGAGACCAACCTCGGCTCGAGGCTGCCATTACACTGCAGTAAAATAAATAGAGTATTCCCAGATCCAACTGAGTCTTAAAGAGCAGCCTGAGCTAGTGCCAGGTTGAGTGAAAGCGGAAACACCATAGCCAAGTCTTATAGGAGCAATTTGTTCTTCAATCAAGCAGAATAGAAAGGTTGAGGTGAATGGAAACACAACCCCCGACCTTCTGTCGGTACGGAGATTAACCCCTCTACAAGGTTTACTCTTCAGTAACCTATGTAACGCCAACAAATCTCGACAGTCCGCTGAGAACACTAACAATCCGCAAAGGCCATCTGAGTTCACATCAGGGTCAGGATCAATCTCTCTCAGTCAACAGTTAGTCTTTTTCGGTTGTTTATTTCCCTTTCTATAGTCAATGTGGTGTTTTAGTTCTTAAAGGCTTGTGTGATTTGCAATCATTTAAGAAGCAAATAAATGATTACGAAATAAACTCTATTGATTACTGGAAAGATGTAACAAAAAGTGCCTTGAAGATGATACAAAATACTACATACTACAAACATCTAAAATCAGTGTGACATGAAGTAAAGACTCGCTTAGACGATCTAACTACATAAAGGTATCTAAGGAGGACATGGAAGCTATTTACAAGTGACAACAAAGACATCCAATGGACTTCGTTCGACCCCTTTCAAAGATCAATGACAAAGTGTTAGAGGGGATTGAAAGGACCGAGCGGTCGATTGCTCCGTCGAATCACCCCAAGAAAGCACTCCTACAACAACGATGTAGACCTTACGACGGACGATCAACTTCCTCGAAATGCGTCCTACCCCCTTGCAGACTTCCTCAAACAGTTTTCAACCTCCCGAGGAGGATAAAAGAAGGCAGACGGAGATGGCCGCAAGCAACGACGCAGTCAAGGTCCCACAATGTTGCCAAGCAAGAACATTTTTCCCATGCGCAGTACCCGGGGTGACTGAGAGCTGCTACTACCAAAAACATCGTGCATTCACTTACACTTCGATCAGCCATAAGTTAGCAGTGAGAACCGCATACACGCGGACAGAAGCAACACGAAGTAAGACCAAGGCGTCTCCCTTTATAGCAAACCCATATTTCTTCTCCGCGACATGTGAAGAAATTACGAGATCTCAGCAAATCAGCTACGTGCCCACCTAGAACAGGTGACCACGCATAACATCGATTAAGATCATGCATGATCGGTGCAAATGTCAAAACATTCGAAGACTCCATTGTTGAATATCTCCCTTCAGCCTTTGGAAAACCCAAAGCATTTTCTTCAAACGAGAACATTACAAGAGATACGCTCTGTGAAGGATAGTGCCTACAACGATGAAAGAACGTCATTATATAAACGTGATGGTTCACCAAACGAGCACCCCAGCATTAATTGTCAAGCATTGAATAACGTATGGGAAATGAAGAGATGGTGGTTTCTAAGGAAACTATGCAGACCAAGTTGGTTCAATTAATGGCGTTGCACGCAACCCCATCAATTGAAGAGGAGTAACCGATACTCAACTGTCCCGCAGCTTATTCCATACATGTGTCATTATGCGATATATGACGTACACGTAGCGCTACCATACAGGAAACCCTAACTCTTTCTCTATGGGCCCAAAGGCTCGACCACCATTCAAACAGTATTCTGCAACATGTTTGGCATGAGCACAAATCCAAATCAGCTTTGACGCACGGATCGTACCGATGGATTGTTGTTTGATTTAAGGTAATGTTGTCCACACAATGCGTGACACTAGCGGACATGGGTTCGCACGCCCTCAAACGAGTGGAACCTCTCTCCAACCGAACAAGCTTAGTTAGCCAAAGCTGATGACAACGACTTCTGTTATGTTTCGACACTTAGTCCGCCCAGTTCAGATCCCGATGGTTAGGAAGTGGGAGTCTAATCAGCGCTATCACGTTTGGTAATGGCGACTCGCTAGGGTTGTTGCCGCCTTCGTGGTCAATAATCGGCGAACCCGATCAGATAAACCTAGTCGATGACGACTGACAACGAAAGCTTATGATCAAAGCCCAGACCTGTAGCCTCCACTAAGCGAGTGTAGATGGTTTGGAAAGTGGAAGTCTAGTCAGTCCCGAACTAATTTCGTCGGCTCGTCACGGGACCACTGTTTTTCAGTGTGGCTGCCAAATTACCAACCCTGGGCTTGTATCCCCATTGTGCGGGTGTAGATAGTTTTGCAGGTGGGAGCCTAGTCAGTCCCAAACTGATTCCGACGGCTCGCCATGGGACCATCGCTTTGCAGCGTGGTCGCCGAGTTGCCAACCCTGAACTTGTAGCCCCACAGAGCGGGAGTAGATAGTTTAAAAGGTGGGAGCCCAATAGCGGTCGAGATCCCACTCCAGATGTTCCTCCTTCATCAGCGCCAGCAGCTCTTGCCTGCCATGTATGACCCAACGAAACTTGCATTTTCCTTGTTCATGCAGAAGTTCTTCTTCCTGCGCCTTAGCATCAACAAATTCACGTTCCAACAGTTCCAACTTGCCTATCAACGCGTCAACTTGAGACTGCTCTGTGGTCAGACTACTCTTCACAGCGACGAGCTCATGCCATTCCAATTTGAGCTGATCCTCGGCCTTCCTTGCCTCCCGGGCATTGAATTCCATGTCAGATTCCAATTGTTGCTTCTAAGGAGCCCAGTCAACCTCCTTTAAAGCATTCTCTTCAGCAAGATATCGCAGTTCATAACGCACTTCAGCCGCAGCTTCCTGCGCATCCTCCGCGTATCGTCAGACCAAGTTCAATTCCTACTTGAGTGTGTCTCTCTCGGACACCACCTCTACCAGTTCACGCTCAAGGGCCTCCAGACGAGCCCTTTGAGTCCCAGCAACCACGGCTGACTGCTCCAGCCCCTTTTCCTCAGCCTACTTCTGTAGCCACTCAATTTCATAAAGCGCATCAGAGTACAGTGCCTGCATGTGCGAGAAGACAAACTTCATGGTGTATACCCTCTCACGAGCCACTTCAACTTCCATCCCAGCAACGACCACCTGGCTCAGGTGAGACATACCTAACATAAGGTACTTTAAATCCTTATCCATATATCCTTCTAGCGTATCTTCCTCGGGTTTTGGAGCGTAATCCATCAGCCAGTTGTAATGCCTACTTATATGCTTCCTCGAAGCATACTCCATATCAACCTCTTGGTGCAAGACCTGAGTGTTCATCCTTACCAAGTCTTGTGCAAACATGCTTATCCTTGTCAGATCAGGAATCACGCCTGCACCGCCCTTCGCATTTGCCACCGTTCTCAGGCTCTCCTCCGTGACCTTACCCTTGTCACGAACAGTCGACCCTTTAGTGCGAGACGGCCTGATGGGATCCGGAGGGAAAGGGGGAAGCGAATTATCCAAAGGACCTTCCAACACTTCGAGCTGTGGCCTAGAACCAGACGGTGAACAATATGTACTACATGAAACTTGGCCTGTGCCACCACGACTACCATCAGATAGCACACCAGTAAGACAATCAGATTCCACAATCTCAGACGAATCTTCACAGAAGCCTTCTATTGGAACGGTTCTGTGCAAATCAAAACCGACAGAAGCAACCATTGCAACCCGCACCAGCCACTCATTCAAAGCTTCAGCCTGCGCCTTACTAAGGTTCGACATGTCTTCAACCCCTGCAAATCATTAGTAATCTTTTTCCCAGCCGGATACATCAGTTTCCGCCCTGACGAGCCGGTCAGACTCGCGCTCTTCTCTCGCTGGAGAGGGTTGTGTTGAAGGCAACCTAGTTTTGACACGAGACCTCTTCAAACTCATGAAAGAAGCAAGCGTCTTAGACTGCTCCTCCACGTCAGACAAAACATGAACTTTGGCCCTAGCAACCTTCATCTTCCTTGAAGGAGCCCCATCTTCAAGCTTAACTCATGATGCTCGGTAAAAAGTAAGGGCTACGTGCTAGTTGTCCCACAACCCACTACGGATGAAGTTGGGACGCTTATAACATCCACCACGTTCCTCGTTGACAAGCAGCAGAACGTATCTATAGTATTTTGCTCTTATAGGGTAAGGGGAGTAATGGGAAATCATCCTGTGAAAAACACCAGCATTGATTAGCCAACTTGCAATCAAGTTCAAAGCATCCCACAATGCAAATAGATGAACCCCGCCGGTGGCAACATTTGCTTCTGGTCACCCTTCAGGACATACAATGGCAGGTCCTCAGCAAGGTTGGGCTCGAAAAAGTGACTCATTTTCGAAAAACTCCAGGCCCTTGGCCAAGGTTGTGTCATCAAGAAGGTCTTATTGAGCCATGAAGAAAACGAACAACCTTTTCCAAATCAAAAGATGAACCGAGCAATATATCCAAAAGCAAAGAAAATAAAAGAGTCGAACTCCGCACTACGGATGACCTGAATAGGGATTAGGTTCCCACCTCTTTTCCGCTTAATCTTCACACGTTCAATTAATGCAGCGTGTGGCTCAAGCAACGGGTCAGACTCAATCATCATGAGCGACGTATCTTTTCAAGAGATGATTTTTGAACCGATGTGATGGCCCACTAACTCAGGGGGAGTAGCTGATGATACACAAAAATGGTCACATCCCTGAGCCATACATGTGTCATGATGATCTCGAGAAATTACAGTCCCCAACATCAGTCCAACACTGATTTGGCCCAAATGGTACCAACCATGCCTAATTCAGTTTGCCAGATAGACCCGAACTCTTACAACATGCTCGCCCCACACATCTCACATCTATCGTCAATACCCATAAGTCTTACAAAGGCAAGTATCTTGAGGATCAACTTCGGGCATGCAATTACAGCAGCTCTATGTTTCCAACTAGGAATTGCAAATACCATAGCACATTCCACGCAGGGAAACTTCCTTCTACGGATTGCTCTTGGATTGGGAACTATCTCTCGCGTATCTAGGAGCACAAAGCTAATAGGAAATTTCCCTCCAACAACAAGACGCCTAATTAGATAAGGATCAACACGGAGATCTCCTTCCTAAACTACACCTATGATGGTCTGGTACAACCAGGACTCCTGCACTATAAATAAGACATGAGGTTGGTAAGCTAAGGTACGCTACAAATTCCTTGTTTACAACATTTCCTATTGTTTTTTGCTGCATTTCCTGTTAACTCCAACACCTGATAAGAAAACCCCATTGTAAATTATATCCCCAATTCATCAAATTAGGTCAAAACCGTTCAACTCTATTTCACAAAACATTACAAAAATCACAAATTTAAGCACTATAATCAAAGCCCATTGTCAATTTAACTCAATTTCATGAAAATAAACCAAAACAATCAAACCCCAAGTAACCAAACAACAGAAAATTTACGTACATGTTCAATTTCATTTCAGATAATCAAATAATTAGGGCAGAAAAAGCAAATCAAAACCAAACTAAATGAAATCCCATTAAAAATCAAAGCATGTTTCACCAAACCGGTTCTAAAGATACAAACTTGAACCAAAACAAATGAACCCCGGATTTAAAAAACATGTAAAAATAACCAAAACAACACCTTTCGAAGCAAGATCCAAAAACGACGTAAAAACACTAAAATCAAAGCACCCCAGATTAGAAAACGTACTTCTGCGGCCAAATATTCGAGAACGACAACAAGATAAACAGGGGCGCTAACACCAACTCGCTCTGATAACTTTCCCACTTTGAGTAACCTAGCGATTCTACCGACAGGAACTGGAGCCTGGCCTTGCTGCTCCTCGATGTGGCCTTCTAGGAGGCTACTGAACCGATTGCTTTTCCTCTTCTAGCCATCTTAAACGAACGAATTATTTACAGAGATGTTTGGAAGAAATAGGGAAACAAGGGAAGCTTTTGAGTTGAAGAGATTGGTTTGTTGGTGTATTTATAATGGTGTGATCTTTTAGAAAATCAAAAAGTCTCGCGGAGCATGACCATAAGACCAATTTTTATTTTCGAGATCCTAAGCACACGTCTATAAGACTTAGTTGTAGTTGAATCCCATTGGTGATCACCAAGGTGTTCGTAAGACTCGCGAAGCAGAACACATCGGTATAGCTTGTAAGAGTGTGGTTGTGGCTATTAGACCTTGCGAGTTGTGGAACATTGATTGAAAGTGAAGTTCTCAATTGATCAAGTAAAATATAGAAGCTTGAGGCTTGCGAACAATTTTCACTCGAGAAGTAACTGGTAGGAGTCAATCAAATTCCAGCTTATGTAAACCTCGTTATAAAACAATAATTTACTAGTCAAATCTATAAACACTAGCTTAGTTTCTCATTGTTGTCGTGGTTAAAACAGTACAAAAGCCATTTATAAAAAGTGTCAAAACTCAATTGTTATTTTACTTGACTTTCCATGTTTTTATTACTATTTCTTAAATGCACATTAGTACAAATATTAAGTTATGTTGACTTTCTTTATTGATCAAGTGTTCTTCTTAGCTACTTCCTATAAATACATAACTGAGAGACTTTTTCTGTTAATTTTTATTTAAAAATGTTATACAAATTTTGGACCTAAACTAAAAGTTGATATAAATCATGGGACCCAAACGCAAATTAACCCTAACATTAATCAGATCATGAATTTTATTTTGTATAACATCTTCAATTATAATACCATAAAGAAATTAAGTTTTATTAATTGCATACTAACCCAAGTATCGTTGGTGTGGAAGCCAAAAATAATTTTTAGCCTAACAGGATATTACCCACGAAAGTTACAAGTAGAGAAAGTCCAAGTCTGGGCTTAGTATAACTCAGCATAATACTTTTTTCTCAGTAGAGGAATAATGTTTGACACAGACCACCATGCTTAGCTGAGCACACAAACTTGCAAGAGAGGTATCTCCAAAAAAGAACTTACAACCACCAACGAGAGGTTACAACTACTTACGGAAGTTACAAAGACCTAAGAGAAGTTATAATCACCTGCAAAGCAAAATAAATGACTCGCTCATCTGCCACGTGTTTCACTAATTTGTCACGTGTCTCACTCACCTGCCACATGTCTCACTCATCTGCCATGTGTAACGACCCGATCCGCACAGTAAGATATTGTCCACTCTAGGCCCAACCGGCCCGCACGACTTTAAAATGTGTCTTTCTATGGGGATCCGACCTCGCACATAAGCAGTTCATCCCCCTCCTGCATCCAGGGAATGTGGGACTATGTCCCCCTTTGTAGCTCGTCCAACCCCTCTTGGGCCTATTGGGCTCCAACCCTCACCCTCATGTTCGCCCACTCCATGGTGTCACAGTCCACCCCCTTAGGGCCCAACGTCCATGTTGACACACTTTCGGCTGGGTCAGGCTCTGATACCATTCTGTAACGACCCGATCTGCACTTTAACAATATTGTCCGCTCTGGGCCCAACCGACCCGCACGGCTTTAAAACGCGTTGTGTCAGAGTATGCACAGCGGACTACGGACCCCACCTACAATATTGTTCTCTTTGGTCCGCCAGGTACTCCAATACCCCGACCTCAAGGCTTTGTTTCTTCCACCCACCTACTGGGGCTCCGAACGCGTTGTTACTATAGGGATCCAACCTCGCACATAAGTAGCACATCCCCCTTCCGCACCTAGGCGTTGTGGGACTATCTCCCATTTTTGTAGCTTGCCAACCCTCTTGGGCCTGGGCTTATTAGGCTCCAACCCTCACCCTCCCCCTCAGGTCCGCCCACACAAGGGTCTCCACAGTCCACCACCCTTGTGGCCCAACGTCCACATCGGCACACTTCTGGCTGGGTCAGACTCTGATACCATTCTGTAATGACCCGATCCACACAGTAAGATATTGTCCGCTCTGGGTTCAACCGGGCCGCAGGGCTTTAAAACAAGTTATTACTATGGAGATCCGACCTCGCACATAAATAGCACACATCCCCCTCCCGCACCCAGGCGATGTTGGACTATGTCTCCCTTTGTAGCTCGTCTAACCCCTCTTGGGCCTATTGGGCTCCAACCCTCACCCTCACCCTCAGGTTCGCCCACTCCAGGGTTTCACACCATGTATCTCACTAATCTGCTACGTGTCTCACTCATCTGCCACGTGTTTCAGTCATTTGTCAGCAGTTTACTACTCATGCATCTATAAATAGACAAACACAAAAGCCATTTGGAGGTAACTCTTTCTAGATTCACATTTTTTTCTTCAAATACAAAGAAATACATATTTTCCTAAAGCCATTGCTCTAATTTTGGCATCAGAGTTCACATGGCAGGCACCATACCGGTGTTAAGAACTAATCTCTATCTTATGTAGATTGCTCAGCATGATCAACACGTCATCCGGTAAAAAATTTACCGCCACAAGTTGGTGCTTTCAATGAAAGCTTGAATCAAACTCATTGCAAGCTTTCTTCCTTTAATAAAAAAAACTTTCATTCATCATTTTAAATTTTCTTTCACAGACACTTTTTTTCGATGTTCTTTTTCAACACAATGGTGGGAGCTCGACAGCAAACAAAGAAAAATAATGTTGCACAGTCATCTGCCCTTATAGGGCCACCATCACTGCCACAGATTCAACAGACACCAGCCGAACAACCACTGGTAATAGATCTGCCACTGTCGCCAGACCATCAAGTGCAACCTTCCGCCCAACAATTGAGCCCAATGGAAATGAAACAATAAGAAAACCTCGCAAGTCAGAAAACCAATTTGACTAAAATATTGAAGGACCAAACTCGGGTGGTAGAGCGACTAGTAAGTATACAACAAAGGTAGAAGACGCAACGTCATCAGCCAGTAGACCATGTGCATGGGAGCAGAAGTAGTCATCCACTGAGGGTAAATAATCCATCTGGAAGCATTCATTCAAGATTAGGGCCACAAACAAATGTGCACTCTAGGCTCGGGCCTCAAACATGAGTCCTATCAAGGTTGGGCTCCCAAGCAACTGTACATTCAAGGTTGGGGTCATAGATGATGCAAGATATGAGTGGTCGACGCAGAAGACAAAATCCCAATGGATGTGAACAACGACGAGGATCAAATCTTGATCATTATATGAACTTGTCTCGAAATTGCCATGTCACTGAGTGACGTAAACTGCCCTACCATGTAGCCGATCAGCATGATATACCCAGGCCCTTGAGAGCTGATGATGTAGCATGAATTATCAATGAGCAGTTGAGGAACTAGCGAGTCATGGAAAATTCAGATAATGCTCTGCGCATAGAAATGACCTTGGTAATAATTACAAAATAATTATAATTTCCAACACTTCGTGGTAAGACCTTGTTAGTTCTGCAAACTCCAATTTTGCAAAACAATAATCTACTAGTCGAATCCATAAACTCTAGCTTAGTTTCTCATTGTTTTCATGGTTAAAATAATTCAAGCACCGCTTATAAATAGAGTCAAATCTCAATTGTTACTTCACTTCACACCAAATATACTTTTCTTTGTTGTGCGAGTGATAAAAGAAATGGCACCACGAAGATGAAACAACTCCTCCTCCCTTCTTATCCTCCTCAGCCTCTAGTGATCTACTAATTGTTTTTTTCTTTCCATGCTTTCACTTACCATTTCCTGAATGCACATTAGTACGAATATAGACTTATGCTGACTTTCCGTATTGGGGTGTAGTTCTTAGTTACTTATTATAGATAAATAAATAAATGGGAGACTCATCTTGGTGTTAAGTTTTCTTGATCTCCTATTATTTCCATGATTTCTCCAAAATTTCTTCTGACAAAAATTACAAAATATGGATATGTTGATTTTGTATCATGCGGTATTGTTTTGAATTAGGATGTGTGGATTTTTCTCGACTCCCAATGTTGATTTTTCTTGAATTCTCTTTCTTCCATGTTTTCTATACCATTTATTGTTCATTAATACCAAAATATGTACTTATTATGTTGACTTTGTGCAAGAGGTGTTGTTATTACTGCTCAAAAATCTAAAAATGGGAAACTACTCTTGTTAATTTTTCTTGATTTTCATGTTGAGGCTAGGGAACCGGGTTTTGCAACTAAGTTCTGATACCAGGATGATGTGACATCATCAAAGAAGGTTTTTTACAACCTGTACATACACAAACACTTTGAGAATTCCATCATTCTATCAAAATCACGCCACATCACCTTGGTTGCAAAACATGGTCGCAAAACCTGATTTCCTAATATTTTCGATAATGTACTTGTATCTACAATCTACTTCAACATTTTTCCTGATTTATAGAAATATCTTATCCCTTTTAATTCTTATTTTGAAACAAAATATGGGGTGTATTTTATGGGAGGTTTATCATGACCACACACATGATTTATTCCTTGCCTAAATTGCATGAGTGAGGCTAGGGAACCAGGTTTTGCAAAAAGGATGATGTGGCATCATCAGAGGGGGTTTTTTACAACCTCAGATACTCATAAACTCTTTTGGGATTTCATCATTTTTCAAGATCACGCCACGTCACCTTGGTTGCAAAACATGGTTGCAAAAACCTGGTTTCATAGCATTTTTGGAAATGCATTGGTCCCAGGACTTTATGTTGGTTTTATATTTTGGGACTTTGTTGTCTAATCTCTAGTACTTCTTATACGGCTAAAAAAAGAATTTTTATGTTTGCTATCTCAAGATGTCAATTAATATTTCCCTCATTTTGGAAGCTCATTATCTTGTATATCGAGTGTTGGGATTAGGTCCATGCTTTGTAAAGGTCATTTGAAGATTATCCAACTCATTAGGACCATTGTCAAATGACAAGAATATTAAAGACAACTCATGAAGACGTGTCAAAACTATGAAGACTGAGACAAGCCAACAAGAAGTAAACTCATATCAACCAAGTCAAAGAATAATATTTTACAAATGACTCAAGACTTGAAATTCAAATTCAAAATTGAATTTGGACATATTCCTTAATGAGAATAAAATATTCTCTCATGCAACATCCCCATATGCTTGATGGACAAGTCCACGTGCAAAGTACTTGTAAGTATTTTCTCCATGTGACTAAGAAATTTTTTTTATTTGAAAACAGAGATCTGGTCAAAGGAAAATCAACCTCACCTCTTGAGATGTTACCTTTAGCAGGTGACCGTTCGGGAAAAAATAAGTAGTCGTTCTAACAAGTAGAAAGTATGCAAGCGAAGTTGACTTCACCTCCTAGCTAGCTATAGGGCTCAAAACCATATATCTTGAAACATATTTCTTCAAACCATCCATTTGAGAGATCCATTCACCTATACAACACTCATATCCTTTGTGAGAGATCTCAGGTGTTCTAGAAAGAAATTCTTCGTCTTTTTCATGTATGGTCTATTTGGTTATCTTAAAAAATAAAGAAAAAAAGAGTTGAAAATAACTTTGTATTGGTATATGCCTCCTTTGAAGAGTTATTAAACCCTCAACTACTTCATCTTATCTTGAGATTGGAGCTTTCATCTTCCATTGAGTGAGTGCTAGTGATATAAAAGAACTTATAGCTAACATCTCTATTCAACAAACGAGTGTCACAACAAGATATACACCCCCTCAAATGTTAGTTTGTCTAAACTTACCCTGTGTGGGTCATTGAAGACGTGAAGTCGATTCGTACAAGTAAGTGCCACTCGATGATCTGAAACAGGTAGTAAACCTTGACTGTGTTGCAGCCCGAAATGGTGTGATCCTATTGGCAAATCGATAAGTCTCGCGGGGCACGAACATAAGACCAATTTGTATTTTCGAGATCCCAAGCACACGTTTGTAAGACTTGGTTGTAGTTGAATCCCGTTGTTGATCACCAAGGTATTTGTAAGACTCGAGGAGCGGAACACATTGGTATAGCTTGTAAGAATGTAGTTGTGGCTAGTAGACCTTGCGAGTTGTGGAGCATTGATTGAGAGTGGAGTTTTCATTTGATCAAGTAAAATATAGAAGCTTGAGGCTTGCGGACAATTTTCATTAGAGAAGTAGCTGGTAGGAGCCAATCAAACTCCAGCTTAGTTGAACCTCATTATAAAACAATAATCTACTAGTCTAATCTATAAACTCTAGCTTAGTTTCTCATTGTTGTCGTGGTTAAAACAGTACAAAAACCATTTATATAAAGTGTCAAAACTCAATTGTTATTTTACTTGACTTTCCATGTTTTTACTACTATTTCTTAAGTGCGCATCAGTACAAATATAGAGTTATGTTGACTTTCTTTATTGATCAAGTGTTGTTCTTAGCTACTTCCTATAAATACATAACTGAGAAACTTTTTTGTTAATTTTTATTGAAAGATGTTATACAAATTTGGGACCCAAACTGAAAGTAAATATAAATCATGGGACCCAAATGCAAATTAATCCTAACATTAATCAGATCATGAATTTTATTTTTGTATAACATCTTCAATTATAATACCATAAGACAAAGTTTTTTTAATTGCATACCACCCAAGTATCGTTGGTGTGGAAGCCAAAAATAATTTTTAGCCTAACAGGATAAGTAAGCCCAAAGATTTGGGCTATTGCCGAGGAGCCCGAATATTACCCACGAAAGTTACAAGTAGAGAAAGCCCAAGTTTGGCCCAATGCAGCCCAAGTCTGGGCCTAATGCAACTCAGAATAATAGTATTTGGCACTGACCACCATGCTCAGCTGAACTCACAAGCTTGTAGGAGAGGTGTCTTCAAACAAGAAGTTACAACCACAACAGGAGGTTACAACTATCTTCGGAAGTTACAACTACCTAAGAAAAGTTACAACCTCTTGCAAAGCGAAAAAATTACTCACTCATCTACCACGCATCTCACTCATCTGCCATCAATTTACTAGTGTTGCATCTATAAATAGCCAAACACAAAAGCCATTTGGAGGTAACTTTTTCTTGGTTCATAATTCTCTCTTCAAATACAGAGAAATACAAATTTTCCTTAAGGCATTGCTCTAATTTTGGCATCGGAGTTCCCATGGCAGGCACCACACCGGTGTTAAGAATTAAACTTTATCTTATGCAGATTGCTTCGCAAGATCATCACATCATCCGATCAAAAATTTACCGCCACAAATTGGTGCTTTCAATGAGAGCTTGAATCAAACTCATTACAAACTTTCTTCCTTTAATAAATAAAAAAAAACTTTCATTCATCATTTTAAACTTTCTTTCACAAACACTTTTCTTTTCGAAGTTCTTTTTCAACACTATGGTGGGAGCTCGACAACAAACAAAGAAAAATAATGTTGCACAGTCATCTGCCCTTATAGGGCCGCCATCACTGCCACAGATTCAACCGACACCAGCCAGACAACCACTGGTAATAGATCTGCCACTGCCGCCAGACCATCAGGTGCAACCATCCGCCCAACAACTGAACCCAATGGAGATGAAACAATAAGAAAACCTCACAAGTTAGATCGCCAATTTGACTAAAATATTGAAGTACCAAACTCGGGTGGTAGAGCGATTAGTGAGTATACAGCCAAGGTAGAAGACACATCGTCATCAGCCAGTAGACCATGTGCATTGGAGTAGAAGTAGTCATCCACTGAGGGTAAATAATCCATCTGGAAGTATTCATTCAAGATTAGGGCCACGAAAAAATGTGCATTCTAGGCTTGGGCCTCAAACATGAGTCTTCTCAAGGTTGGGCTCTCAAGCAATTATACATTCAAGGCTGGGGTCATAAATGGCACAAGATATGAGTGGTCAACACAGAAGACAAAATCCCAATGGATGTGAACAACGACGAGGATCAAATGTGGATCATTATATTAACTTGTCTCGAAACTACCATGTCGCTCAACAACGTAAACTGCCCTACCATGCAGCCGATCAGCAGGATGCACCCAGGCCCTTGAGAGTTGATGATGTAGCACAAATTATCAATGAGCAGTTGAGGAACTCGCGAGTCATGGAAAATCCAGATGATGCTATGCGCGGAGAAGTGACATTGGTAAACACTTCACCTTTTAAAGATGACATTGAAGGGATCCTTCACCAGCAAAGTTTACCATACCAACATTTACTCCTTTCAAATGATATTCTGATCCTGAGAGACACTTGAAGCATTTCCGAAGTATCATGACTCTGCACAAAAATGATGACCCACTTATGTGCAAAATAATTGCTATGACTTTACATGGAGTAGTCCAAGATTGGTTCCACACTTTGACCCCTCGTCGATCAACAACTTTGGGGAGCTCTCCCTTGTTTTCACAAAGGAGTATTCATCCTATCGAACCATCAAAAAAATGTTGATCACCTCTTCAACATGAAGAAAAGGTCAAATGAATCTCTCTGAGACTTCTTCAAAAGATTCAAGGTAGAAAGGGCGTGCATAAATGAGTGTGATGACCAAATTGCATCCTTAGCTTTCAAGAAAGGTCTTCCCGTGGATCACCTATTGTATGGAAAATTGACCATGAAACCGAGCAAAACTCTTGCCGAAATCTTCGCCATGGCAGAGCATTATGTATTGTGGGATAACAAAAAATAGTGCTAAAACAGCAGATATACCTAAGAAATATAGTCAAACTGCACAAAGAAATACAAATTAGAATGAGGATAAAAAGAACAAGGGTGACAAGCGTAGAACACGTTCCCCAACAAAAGACTCCTGAGCCAGTAGAACATACACAAATATCACCGTTTTGATCAATCAAACTCTGCAGCACAGAAAAATCTAAAGATTTGTCAACCGACCATTTCACAAAGTGGATTGAGGCTGAAGCGTCCTAGCTTTTTTATTTTGAGTTTTTTTAGAAAAAATAAAAGATGCAATGTACTTATAAGAAAATAATGAAAAGAAGAGTTGAAAAGAACTTTGTATTGGTATATGTCTCCTTTGGAGAGTTGTTAAACCCTCGACCATTTCATTTTAACTTGAGATTGGAGCTTTCATCTTCCATTGAGTGAGGGCGAGAGATATAAAAGAGCTTCTAGTCAACGTCTATATTTAACAAACGAGTGTCACAACAAGAGATAAACCCCCTCGAATGTTCGTTTGCCTAAACTTACATCCACCCTATGTGGGTTATTGAATACACGAAGTGGATTCGTAAGAGTAAGTATCACCTGGTGGTCCCAAACAAGTGGAAAGCCTTGGTTCTATTGCATCCCGAAATAGTGTGATCCTTGGCGAATCGATATCTCGCAGAGCATGAACATAAGATCAATTTGTATTTTCGGGATCCCAAGCACACGTCTGTAAGACTTGGTTGTGGTTGACTCCCATTGGTGATCGCCAAGGTGTTCGTAGGACTCGAGAAGTGGAACACGTCGGTATAGCTTGTATGAGTATGGCTATTAGACATTGCGAGTTGTGGAACATTGATTGAGAGTGAAGTTCTCATTTGATCAAGTACTATATAGAAGTTTGAGGCTTGCGAACACTTTTCACTGGTGAAGTAATCGGTAGGAGCCAATCAAACTCTAGCTTAGGTGAAACTCATTATATTGGTGTCTGTCTACGTCTGATTTGCTCTCTTCACTCCAAGACTCTATTTACTTAAATACCTTGCAAGTTTAGATAAGTTATCTTTACTTTTCATTGCTTGAATGTTCAACTATTGCATGCTTAGGATTGTTAACAACTATAATAGTTATATAATTAAGGATACCTATTTAAAAGTGACTGTAGTTATTTAGGAATACCAGATTAACCGGGATTATAATTAGTTTTCCTTTCCTAGTTAGGTTATATTTGAATCCCTATAGATACCTCCTTTTAAGATGATTAAAGTAATCCTTTGAATTATTCAAAAGTTGTTTATTTGACACGGTATCAGAGCATGGTATCAGAAGAAGAAGCTAGAAAAGTTGGTCATTAGTGCCATGGAATCGCTATTGTGAAAAGTTTGTTCATCAATGTCATAGAACCGAATGTGATGAATGTGGAGTTCACATTGTTGACTAACTATTCAAAAGTTATCAGCGTATATGGTATTACTACATGAGCATTGTCGGCTTCGATAATGGGGTTTGAAAGTTAGTTAATGAAATCTATGATTTGTCATTTTTGCATAAAAATTCATTATTGACCTATATGCACATTGCAATAGGCTAAACAGGAAGTTTGAGTACGCACCACTCGTGACATATAACCTCTATATGCAACTTAACAAAATAATGATTGGCTAACTTTTAATGTGTAAAATTCAATTGTTCAATAACGGTTCAAAAATATTTTCAAAAGTTATAGGCTCATCACCTAATAAATTAGAAAACACACCAGTTAATGTGGATTGACGTAATGTTGTACTTTAAAGTAAAAAACCGTTGACAAAACAAGTCAATTGCTCACCATATCAACGACGAAACCAACAAAACATCCACCACGAAAGCAATTGTCAATTTTTATTTATTTTTTTATTTTTTGTTTTAATGCTTCTATTTTGTTATTATTATATTGTCATTATTTTTATAAATTTTGTTATATGTCAACATTAATCAGATCATGAAGGGTTATTTTTTTAATGCTTTCAGTTATAAAACCCTAAAGGGAATTTCATTTTAATTGCATACTCAGGCAAGTATTGTCGGCTTTGTACATATCAACCCATAAAAAAAATATTGGTGTGACAAGATTATTTTTAGTTGTAGAATTAAACTCTACGACTTAGTGTATACAATCTAGATTTTTTTTTTAAATAATTGATTGTAACAACATCACATGGATTATTACAAATAAGGAATGAGAAACAAACAAAAACAAAGTAAATAAAAACCCGATAGTAATAATGACATTTAGGCAATTTGCTAGTTTAAAAGAACAACCTTTTTGTCATTGTCTAAACAACCAAATGAGTAGGTTACTTATTGTTGCTAGTAAAACAATAATCTACCAGTCGAATCCATAAACTCTAGCTTAGGGTGTGTTTGGTTGCATGAAATCTTATGCCATAAGAATTCATAAGGGGATCCCTATATTTTAGGCTAAATTGATATATCACTTCACGTTCACCATTTGATTTTGTGATCAATGGTGGGAATGGAAGTCCCATGAACATGGGAATCTCACTCCTTGGTCCCCCAAGGCATGTGATTCTCATGTTTATGAAACTTTCATTCTCACCATTGATCACAAAATCAAATGGTGGATTTAGAGTGATACATCAATTTAGCCTAAAATGTATGGGTCCTCTCATGGATTTCCATGGCTTAAGATTCTATGCAACCAAACACACCCTTAGTTTCTCATTGTTTTCATGGTTAAAATAATCCAAGCACCACTTATAAATAGAGTCAAATCTCAGTTATTACTTCACTTCACACCAAATATACTTATCTTAGTTGTGCGAGTGATAGAAGAAATGGCACCACGAAGGCGAAACAACTCCTCCTCATCCTCATCCTCCTCCGCCTCTGGTGATCTACTAATTTTTTTTTTCTTTCTAGGCTTTCACTAACCATTTCCTGAAGGAACATTAGTACGAATATAGACTTATGCTGACTTTTCGTATTGGGGTATAGTCCTTAGTTACTTATTATAGATAAATACATAAATGGGAAACTCATCTTGGTGTTAATTAGTTTTCTTGATCTCCTATTGTTTTCATAATTTCTCTAAAATTTCTTATGACAAAAATTACAAAAATTAGGTTACTTATTGTTGCTAGTAAAACAATAATCTACCAGTCGAATCCATAAACTCTAGCTTAGTTTCTCATTGTTTTCATGGTTAAAATAATCCAAACACCACTTATAAATAGAGTCAAATCTCAGTTATTACTTCACTTCACACTAAATATACTTATCTTAGTTGTGCGAGTGATAGAAGAAATGGCACCACGAAGGCGAAACAACTCCTCTTCATCCTCATTCTCATCCTCCTCAGCCTCTGGTGATCTACTAATTTTTTTTTCTTTCTAGGCTTTCACTAACCATTTCCTGAATTCACATTAGTACGAATATAGACTTATGCTGACTTTTCGTATTGGGGTGTAGTTCTTAGTTACTTATTATAGATAAATACAAAAATGGGAAACTCATCCTGGTGTTAAGTTTTCTTGATCTCCTATTCTTTTCATGATTTCTCTAAAATTTCTTATGACAAAAATTACAAAATTTGGATATGTTGATTTTGTATCTTGCGGTAATGTTTTGAATTAGGATGTGTTGATTTTTCTCGACTCCCAATGTTAATTTTTCTTGAATACTCCTTCTTCCATGTTTTCTCTATCATTTATTATTCATTAGTACCAAAATATGTAATTATTATGTTGATTTTGTTCAAGATGTATTGTTATTACTTCTCAAAAATCCAAAAATGGGAAACCACTCGTGTTAATTTTTCTTGATGTTCATGTATAATGTACTTGTATGTACAATCTACTTCAACATTTGTCTTGATTTATGGAAATATGTTATCCTTTTTAGTTCTTATTTTGGAACAAAATATAGAGTGAATTTAATGGGAGTAGTTTTATCATGACCACACACATCATTTATTCCTTGCCTGAAATGCATTGGTCCCAAGCCATTATGTTGATTTATTCTTCTTTTTTTCAGAATTTTTTTTTTTCATTTTTTCTTAAAAATGAATTTTTATTTTTTGCTATCTCTAGATGTCAATTAATGCTTCCCATTTTGGAAGCTCATTTATCTCTATCTAGCAATAAACTACATTGGCTTAATTAAGTGTTATGAGCACTTTACTGGTTTCGTTTCATCAACATTGGATAAAAAAAATTAAAAATTAAAAATTGATTTTGTTTTCACGTTAATTCATTTTTTAGAGAGGCTAGGGAACCATGTTTTGCATCCAGGATAATGTGGCATCGCAAGTTTTTAACAACCTCAAGATACACAAACTCTTTGGGGATTTCATCATTTTTTCGAGACCTTGCCACGTCACCCTGGTTACAAAAACTGGCTTCCTAACATTTTTTAAAGTATAAATGACAAATCATTAAATGCTCTCACTTCAAAATTGCTGTCTAGTTCTGCTTGGAACCATTTCTATCAAAATGTACTTAGTTTTGATGTAATTTTGCAGGAAGATCAAACTCAACAAGAAGAAACCGACGGGATGATAACCATGAAGGTCATTTCCCAATGAATGTGAATCACATCATGCAACGAATCTTACCTAGCGATGCAAACATAACAGAAGAGGCACGCGGAGCAGTTGTCGATAGTGTCATCCAATTCATAAGATATGTTACTCGAGGGGCTACCCAGCATACCGATAGCGAAGCTCGACAAACATTAAATGGCGATGACATTTTACGTGCAATGCATGAATTAGGATTTCACAATTACGTGGGTCCTCTCTCGTCTTACTTGAATCGCTATCGTGAATCTGAAGGATTGAATAATGCGGGCAGGCGAACTCGCAACAGGCCACCTCTACCAATACCACAACCACCACAAGTCTCAGCAACACCATCACCACCAGTAGCACCAATGCCACCACCAATGGCAAATGATAACTTGGTCAATAGAATAGTTTTGCCGAACTTGCACGAGTACTCAACATTGAACCAAAACTTCAGTGGATACTCTATGCTGAACCACAACTCGAGCGGGTTCCCTGTGACCCCAAACCAAGGTGGATATCCTTATCCCTTATTGAACCAGAATGTGGATGGGCTACCTGCATTGAACCAGAACCTCGATGGATACTCCATGTTGAACGATGACTTGAGCGTGTTCCCTACACTGACCCAAGACCAGGGTGGACATCCCTACTCTCTGTTGAACCAGAATGTTGGTGGGCTACCTGCATTCAACGAAAACCTAGGAGGGAGCGGACTACCTGCATTTCATGAAAACCTAGGAGGGAGTGGGCTACCCGGATTCAACGAAAACCCAGGATCATTTAACGAAAACCTAGGAGGGAACGGGCTCCCCTTGATGAACCAGAACCCTTATACCATGATGAACCATCTTGATGAAATGGGATACGATTATCCCCCTAATCACCCTCATTAAGAAACTACATAAAAGTTGTATTACAAATTTCTTCGTAAATGGTTGGGTTGTAATGCTTCAATTTGTAAACCATATCTTATTTAGATAAATGCAGTAGAACGATTTGAACTTTTGTAATTATGCTTTTAATTACACCCATTTTCATGCTAGCTATTTGAAAAAAAAATTAATTATTACAAATAACTACATTGGTAATGGTTTCACAATATGTACATAAAATCTATATTCATTTAAGGTGATCTTCGTTGTCACTTTTCTTAATGCTCGAGCAAATATGTTACACACAAATAAAAATAATAACAATTAATTGCTTAAAATTGGCTCTAGATCATTCTGTTGTGCCATTTGGAACCAGAGAGAGCCGTTGTGAAGGCTGTAATCAAATGGTCTTGAAAACCCCACTCCTCTCCCTCCTCCATACATGCAAAACTCCCTCCCAACTGATCACTTCAAGCCTCATTTCAGACCCTTTGCCGATAGCCGACTATCTTAGCTGCGACAGCAAATTCCTCCACCATGAACTATGCAGAGCTCATTTTTTCCAAATTGGGGTTGGAAGAAGGCAGGGTTGAACAAAAAATCGACCAAACCGATTGGTTTAGTTTAAATTCGGTTCGGATCGGTTTTAAAAAATTCAAAACCGAAGTGGTTGGTTCGGTTTCGATTTTTATGTGATTTTAATCAACCAAATATATATAATAAATAATATATATTTTATATAAGAATAATATATAATATGTTTAAAATAGTCAGTCGGTTCGATTTTATTTCGGTTTTTGTTCGATTTTAGTCGGTTCGGTTCAGTTACAGTTTGCATAAATTAGAATCGGTTTGATTTCAGATCGATTTTGTTAATGGTCGATTCGGTTTCGGTTTGAAAATTTTAAAACCAACATAATTTAAGTGAAAAACCGAAACCGCAGTTCGATTTTCAACTCTAGAAGAAAGGAAGTAGGTTCATGGGAGCTTGTGTTAGTTTTTCTTGTATCTCCTATTTTTTCCCATGTTTTCTCTAAAATTTATTATGCCAAAAATTACCAAATTTGGATCTTTTGGTTTGTATCTTAAGTAGTTGTTTTCAGTTTGGATCTGGTGATTTTTCTTGACGCCCAATGTTAACTTTTCTTGAATTCTCTTTCTTCATGTTTTTCTACCATTTATTGTTCATTAGTACCAAAATTTATACTTATAATGTTGATTTTGTGCAAAAGGTGTTGTTATTACTTCTCAAAAATCCAAAAATAGGAAACTACTTGTGTTAATTTTTTTTTTCATGTATAATGTACTCGTATGATTGTATCTACAATCTACTTCAACATTTTTCTTGATTTATGGAAATATTTTATCCCTTTTAATTTTTATTTTGGGAAAAAATATGGGGTGAATTTTATGAGAGGTGTATGATGACCACACACATTATGTATCTTCTATTCATTGATTTTGTGATTCCAAGTAATAGGATATTGAGGGTGAATAGAATTTTGTTCGTTAACTGTGCATTTGATTGAACAAGATAGACACAGATTTCGGGGCTTTTAGACTGCTTGCACAATTTTGGGCAGTCTTAAAGAGAGCGACCTAGTCCGTGACTCAACCCAAGAATTTTGGTAACTTTGTTCCTGTCTTTTAAATTGCAGCATTTATATTTCCAACACTTCCAATACCACAACCACCACAAGTCTCAACACCACCATCACCAGTGGCACCAATGCCACCACCAATGGTAAA
The DNA here is from genome assembly GCA_003290165.1 of Berberis thunbergii. NCBI lineage: Eukaryota > Viridiplantae > Streptophyta > Magnoliopsida > Ranunculales > Berberidaceae > Berberis > Berberis thunbergii. The sequence goes on from QNQO01000975.1 coordinate 24,562, forward strand.
TGAGAACTTGGTCAACGGAGTAGTTGTCCCAAGCTTGCAAGGGTACCCGACGGTGAACCAAAACCTTGGTGGATACTCCATGCTAAATTACAACTCGAAGGGGTTCCGTCTAACCCAAAACCAGAGTGGATATCCTTATCCGTTGTTGAACCAGAATGTGGGTGGGCGATTCGCATTGAATCAGAACCTAGGATCGTGTGAGCTCCCCTTAATGAACAAAATCCCTTATCTCATGTTGAACAAAAACCCCAATGTCCCCATGATGAACCATCTTGATGAAATGGGATACGATTATCCGCATCTCCCTTATATTGAATGTAGTTGGGGCAAACCAGTGGTCGATGGTGAGGTTGGGGTTGCAGAATGGTGGGTGGATGGAGTTGGGGAAGATGATGTTTGATGAAATTTTGTACAAATCATTAGATGTGTCTCGAGATACATTTTGAACCATTGATTCGCATCGAGATACTAATTATCAGTTGTTTGAGGCCAATATTTTAATCTCAGTCCTTCAATCGCTTACGGAAATTTTAGTTATCAAAACTTTGCTCACATTGACTGCTAGTCTAGGGGGCATCTCCTATACAATATAAATAATGACTAATCTTTATTAGCTATTGGTTCTGGGAATATCGTAAACTAATCCAAAAAATTAGTTATTACAAATTATTACATTGGTAATGGCTTTATAATATGTACGTAAAACCTATATTCATTAGGTAATCTTCCTTGTACTTTTTTTTAATGCTCGAGCAAATATGTTGCACATAAATAAAAATCATAATAATAATAATAACAATAGTAATAAGGGTTATTTGTCATTTGCACCTCTCACAAAAGCTAATTAGAGGTTACCTCATCATTAATCACTATTGTAGTCTCCCCTCAAAACTAGCAGTTAATGTGCGTTGATATGAGTGCACGAGCTGATTTCAAAATAACATTTTAAGGACAAAATTGCCCTTGAATGATTTGAGGACTGAAATGCAAAGCTTCCCAATATGTTGATGGATCCACGTATTCGAGTCTGAAGATTCTAGTGAAGATCGAAGGCTCGTTGGAAATAGCTGTTAAGAGTCGTTTGGGAGAGGAAATAGTCGTTGGCTTCATCCCCTACTTAAGGGAAGCTCTTTCATTCCATGAAGTTCGAGTTCATCACTTGCTATTTCACTGTAGATCAAATGTATTTGAAATTGAAAAGTTTGAACAAACTCAAGTTTTGAACTTAGGGTTTCATTGCATAAATGTTACATAAACCCTAGATTTAAGTTATTTCATCCATAGATATCAATTTAGAACACTATTATGGGGGTAAGTCGGTGGTTTTCATTTCATTTGTTTGGAGTTGCAGGTCATCTTGAACCTCTCGCAGGTTTATTATGTTTCAGATTAAAATTTATTATATGAGGTTAAGTTACTGCCAATGATTATGATTTCTTGAAAAATGTAGAAATTTCACGAAATATTTTTCTTTTCTTTTTCGAGCTATCGAAATTTATTTCAAAATCTGAATTATTTTTTTCATTCATTAGACCAATCTCAATTTCCTTTCAATATTAGTATTAAATTTTGTTATATAAGTGATTCTTATGCAATATGTAGTTTGTATTACATTATAAGTCTTGTGGGATCCTTTATGTAGTATATATGAGTTTAAAATGCTTAAATTATATTGATACTTTCAAAAGTACAACCGAAATTTTTACATTTTTTTATACACAACGAAATTTTTCTTACAATCAACTTACCGAAATCACTACAAGAAATATATCTTTTACCAACAAAATTATTGCTACGAAAATTGATTTCCTTGTTAATATTGTAGCATTGTCAACAAATAAAAAATTTCGTTGAAAAAGCCATAAACTTGTTACTGTTTTTCAACAAAATATATTTTGTAGGAAACATTCCTTGTTAAATAGGTGGCGGGAAACATTCCCTCGAAACCCAATTTCTCGCCAAATTGATTTAACAATGAAGTTATTTTTATGGCCACAAAATACTTGTTCCTTGGTAATTATGGCATCATCTTGAATGAAATATTTTGTTGCTAAAGGAGACTAATTTTAACAACAAATCAATTTCCTTGTTAACGAATATTAAATCTTATTCAACCCTCTTTAGTAAGGAAATATGTTTTCCTAAACAATAATCACATTATTAGTAATGATTCGGTTCGTTGATAATAATTGATAATTTTTTCCATTAGGTTCCTTGGTAATTAATAAACAATATTAAATCTTATTCAACCCTCTAATGGTTGTTTCAAATGTAACTAACAGTCCAATTCATTGGATGAAGGATTGTCCGTAGGTGGATCTTTCATGCCTAATACCTTCATGCTCTGGAAGGAAAACTTTTAAAATATCTTGTCAATCTCAGACACAAGGATCAAAGTACCTCAAGTGTGAATCTTTCACTAAAGGGTTTGAGTGGTTGGGAAATGTGGTACCTGTTAACAGAGCTAAATCATCGAAATATATGTCTCAACATGATTTAATTTCGGGTGGCAATATAGTTAAAGGGAAACGTGAGATATGTATACAAGCTAAAATGACTAAGAAACATTTTCCAAAGGTTGCAAGAAATTCTGAAATACTTGAGCTTATACATTGTGATATTTGTGAAGTCAATAGTGTTTTAACAAGATGTGGTAATAGGTATTTTATTACTTTCATTGATGATGTTTCAAGGTATACATTTGTTTATTTGATGAAAACCAAGGATCAAGTCTTTCATATGTTCAATTTTATAAAGCTGTTGTTGAAAGCCAAAAGGAAAGGAAAATCAAAATCTTTCATACTAATAGAGCTGGTGAGTACTTTCCAAATGAATTTTCTTCTTTTTGTGATTGAATTGTGCATCAGCAAGTCCACCTTATACCCCCGGACAAAATGGATTGGCAGAAAGAAAAAATATAACTTTATTCATCGAGAGAGAGGGATTCATCGAGAGAGACATGGGGTTTCAAGGAATGTGGCGCTGAGAATTGGTTCCAGATGAGTGACTGTCGATTGGTTCCAGATGAGACCACGTTTACAACCCTCATGCAGGGATTTAGCACGACTATGTCTAAATCATCAATAGGTAATGCATCAACAAAATCATGAGGTCTCAAATTTGGAAAATTATAACTATGTCTAAACAAAGAAGATTAAGTTAGAACAGTGCGGAAGAGGATATTAGGATATGTCTGTCACAGAAGTGGTATCATAGAATCGATAGTTGAGCTTGTGTACCTACTACTTTTCATCCGACGTGTGTCGACCTAGGTAGCTTCAAAAAATTTGATGTCAAGTAGAAACATTTATTTTGGGCCGCTCAACATCACATATTACAAATATGTGTGGCAAGCCAATGACATGAAAGGTCAATGGTTAGAGTTTGGCGGCTGACAACATGTTTATCAATTTATGATGTGTTGACCAGTCAGCTCATCACATATTTATCAATTTATGATGGTGGCCGACAGCATGTTTTTCAATTTATGATGTGTTGACATGACAAGTCTTTGATTGGATATCAATCCTGAAAATGTGTGGCCTGAAACAAGGTTACGTATCCTATGTGGAAAGCATGCAATGCAATTTTTGCTTTTAATGAAACTTTACTTCTTCAAAAGGGACCCAACTCCTCTACCAATTATTCTCCACCAAAACCCCCACGAGGTTTTCGTTAAATACTGATGGATGGGGTAACTCGGGTTCCTAGTGGAGCTGCTTGGATTTTGCACGACTTAGTTGTGGTTCGTGTAGCTGGACAAAATTATTTTATTGACCATGCTTAAAACATGGCTGAAACTTTACTTCTTCAAAAGGGCCCCAACTCCTCTACCAATTATTCTCCACCAAACCCCCCAGAGGTTTGCGTTAAATACTGATGGATGGGGTAACTCGGGTTCCTAGTGGAGCTGCTTGGATTTTGCACGACTTTGTTGTGGTTCGGGTAGCTGGACAAAATTATTTCATTGACCATGCTTAAAACATGGCTGCTAAAGCTGGGCAAAAGATAACGATTGTTAAAGCCTACAAAGTGGTTGATAGCAGTAACAAGGGGAAACTTGAGTGCCAAAGAAGAAATATATGTAATCATATACAAAAATGGTTAGATCCTTGAATCATATATGTGTTATAATGATCTCGAGAAATTATAGGACCCAGCGTCAATTCAACACTGATCCAGCCCAAACGGTACCAAGTCTGCCCAATTCATTCCATCAGATGGTCCCGAACTCTTACAACATGTTAGGTCCACATGTCTCACAACTATCCTCAATACCCGTAAGTCCTACTAAGGAAAGTATCTCGATGATCAAATTCGGACATGCAATTACAACAGCTCTATGTTTTCAACTAGGAAGCAAATACCAGAGCACATTTCACACAGGGAAACTTTCTTCTACAGATTGCTCTTAGATTGGAAACTATCTTCCGCGTATCTAGGAGTACAAGGCTAACATGGAACTTCTCTCCTACAGCACGACTTCTAATTAGAAAAATGATCAACACGAAGATCTCTTTCCTAAACTACTCTTATGATGGCCTGGTAAAACCAGAACTCCTGCACTATAAATAAGATATAAAGTTGGTAAACTAAGGTACGCCACAAATTCCCAGTTTACAACATTACACCTTCCTCAGATCCCTGTTTGACTTTAGCATCGGAGTGTCATCGGCCACCACAACGGTGGTTCGTGGCTCACGTGCGTTACTTGTGCAGGTCAGCGGGACTAGATCAAAATAGGGAGCGAAAAACGACTACATCAGTTTGGCATCGACTGTGGGGACAACAAAGTTCTTAACTTTTCACTAGAACCGTCTCCCTTCGAAACTCAGAGAGATGATGACCACTAGGTCACACAACAACAGAGAACAAGGGGACATATCAAACACTCAGGCTAGCGCTATAGCACCACTTTCGGCGATTCCAGTCATGCACGGACAACAAACTCATGCCCCCGCGCTGACCACAGCAATGATTGACCTCAGAATAGAGATGTTTTCATCTCAAATACAAACGCAAAAACTCCATTACCTGCTAACGGAGACCGGGAACAGCATAGGTCTCCGTCTCCGGAGAATGTCAAAGAGCAAGCACAGAAAAGTCAAGCCCCCATTAGTTCTCATTGGACTAGAAGGATTTATGTGTGAAATATATAAATATTAAAACCCTTTTCAAATCCAGCCTCTTACCCTCAGATTTCAATTTCTCTTCTTCCTCTCTCCCAACAACACAAAACAAACAATCAGAACTAGGGTATTTTTCATTGAAACTGTCTCTTTACTATCAACCAATAGTTTTTTTTATTATGTCAAAGTCCAAATTGGAAGACCAACTTGATCCCTTGATACTGGAGGCCCTTTCACAGTTAATGGCAGGGAGAGAGGGGTTTCAACAGGGAGAGCGAGGGGTTTCTCGCAGTGAGAGAGAGTGAGGGTTTCCCTCTGTAGGGATTCTCGCAAGGGTTCTTCTGAGATAGAGAGGCGTTCATCTGAGAGAGGGATTCATCGAGAGAGACAAAGAGGGATTCATCGAGAGAGACATGGGGTTTCAAGGAATGTGGCGCTGAGAATTGGTTCCAGATGAGTGACTATGGATTGGTTCCAGATGAGACCACGTTTACAACCCTCATGCAGGGATTTAGCGAAGAAGGGAACATCGAAGGTGCGCTGAGAATCAAAGAGAGAATGGTCAAGTCTCTGGGTGTGTTAAATAATCGAACTGTGAATGTTTTGATCAGAGGGTTCTGCAAAGAAGGTAGAGTTGATGAGGCTTTGAGATATATCGAACAAATGGTCCTTGAGGAGTTTAGACCAGATAAATTCACCTTTAATATATTGTTGCACGGGCTTTGTGTGTCTGGGTATGCTAAACATGGTTTAGATATCATGGAAGTGATGCTTCAGGAAGGATTTCACCCCGATGTCTTAACTTATACTACAGTGATATCTGGATTGTGTAAATTGGGTGAGCTTGAAGATGCTATAGAGGTTCTGAATTTGATGGTAATGAGGGGTTGTCTTCCAAATACTATCACATATAACACTTTGATCAGAACGATGTGCAAGGAGAATTATGTTTGCAAGAGGCCGAGAATTGAAGAAGCAGAATAGATCTTTAATCGAACGGAAGAGCATGGGGTTTCAAGGAATGTGGCGACATATAATGCTCTAATTGATGGTCTATGTAGGTGCTCAACTCATAGACCAAATGATGATGGAAGGACTAATTCCTGACAATTTCACTTACAATTCCTTCCTCACACACTATTGTAGAAATGGAGATATAAAGAAGGCTACAGATATTGTTCAAATCATGACTTCTAATGGGTGTGAACCAGATGTGGTCACTTATGATACCCTCATTAATGGTCTGTGTAAGGCAGGTACAGTCGAGATTGCTAATAAGCTCCTCCGGACAATTCAAGAGAAAGGGATGGTTCCAACCCCACCAGCCTATAATTCATTTGCTTTGGGTTAGGAATTGGGCTAAAATTAAGGGACGTACGTAAGTGGACGCACCATGGTCCAGTTCAAATGCAATGATCAGTACTCCAATTTACAGAAATTTATCAATAGAAATTCATAACAATCTTTTATAAAATTTAGAAAATTCAATAATAAAAATCCATCAAAATCTAGTGGATTCTGTAAAATTTACAAAATTCAGTCACTTAAAATACATCAAAGTTCAGTGGATTCTGTAAACTCCTTTTAAACATTTTAAAATTCATGAGATTTAAAGTCTGTTAGACACTAAAACCATTAACAAATTATGAAGACTAAATGAAATGAGAACATCAAGAATTTTGATCCACTACCTAGGTAAGATGGCAACTCACTCCATTAAATCAATTTACTTATTTTTCTCTTCACCAGAGGATAAAAATAATTCGTTCTCTAGTGGATGACATTCAACAAAACTCACCAAACCTCTAAGTAATTGTACAATAACCTTGAGCCACTAAAGTCATGAGATTCCTTATAATAGGAAAGAACCCAAGATCGATTTAAGGTTTTCTAAAAATCTTAACTTGGAGCTAGATTTAAAGCGTCACGGACGCTTCTCTTACCTAACAAAAGTAAAGTTGTTTGTGAAGGAAGAAAAAAAATGTAATATTTATTTTCAATTATTTTGAGTTATCCATGGGTAAAGTCCTAATGTACCTCTGATGTCTTATTTATTTATTTTTTTAAAAGAAATAAAGGTCTGACATCTCAAAGTTGCATCTCCATATCAGGAGTCTAATAAATAGAAAATTAAAATAAAAAAAATGGATTACCTAAAAGGAAGCGGATCTCTTTCTTGGATAGGAGGGTTCTCAGCGTTGCATGAGTAGACTTAAGTGATTAAGAACAGTATATGAAACGTTATAAAAAAAACATGATTAAACTTGATATAAATGGATAACTAAGTAAAAAAAAAATAAAAAATTGACATTAATTGAAACAAACTTACAACTTGGAATGAAATGGGGGGACTCTCTCTTCTTCTCTAAAAATAATTTAACTTTAAGAAATTCTCTAGAATGTACTTCTAGCATGTAATTTGATGCCCTAATTCGCTTAGCTATCAAAATGGATGGTTGAGATTAATTAAAGTTAAGATTTGTTGAAAAGATTTAAAACAATTATAAAAAAAAAAAAAAAGCAAATATTCCAACAAAAAAATTTCCATAATTTGTAATTAAATAAATTTAATATTTTGGGAGTGTATTTAAATAAACAATGATATGGAAGGGGATAAGTAAAAATATGGTTTTGGGCTTCAAATTGGTGAAAGAATAAATCAAATTGGTAGGAAATTATGTAGGCTATAATGGATGTGAGCTGATTAGTAGCTTTGAATTATGGGTTTTAAGTTTAACCATTTGTTACTCTATAATCCACATTTTCTTTTTTGTCTTCAAATTCTTTCGGGCTCCATTGAGATTTTGTGGACTATTTGCATTCATCTCTTCTTCGCCTGCCCCTTTAAATTACACCAAAAGTACTCTAACTATATACATCATTTTCATCTTGGAACCCAAGTTTACTTGAGTCACAAAATAATAGAGAATTATACTCAAAATAAAAATGTTAATGACTAACAAATATGAATTAAGACAAATAAATCTTAATAAATAGGGTTATTTTTCATTGGCCCTCATTTGTTTATGTCTATTTCTATTTGACTCACATTTGTTCTTGTATTTCAACTTAACACTCATAACCGTCTGTTCAAGGATATTGATTAACAAATTTCATCCAATATTTTTTAAATTGACAAATCTACCCTCACATAATTTTTCAAATCAAACACTTTTGTTTTCTTTTTTCCACAATTCCACCCACTCTTCTTTTTTATTTTATTTTTCTCTCTCCCCTCTCCCCACAAACCCACACTCTCACCAATGCACAGAAAGAGTTAGGGTGGGTTAATAGGAGTTAAAAAAATAATTAAGCAGGGGAAAATTTGTCTTTTAAAAATATTTGATGAAATTTGTTAGTCAACACCCTTGAATAGACGGTCATGGGTGTTAGAATGGAATACAAAAAAAAATGGCCGGGGCTCAAATAGGAATAAACATAAACAAATTGGGGCCAAATAGGAAATAACCCTAATAAATATGTGCCCACCATTAACCATCCAAGTTTTGGCCAACAATTATATTAACTAAGTTACCATTTATCATAGGTAGTGGCATTAGTGTTGGTGGTGGTGAAGGTATTGTTGAGATTTGTGGAATCCTAGCACTTGCGTCACTCATAAAATGTCGACACCATTTAGCGTTTGACGAGATGCTTCACCACTATGATAAAGGAATAATGTTTGGGCTACAAACTTCCCTATTGGTAGGGATTTATACTGTACATATGCTTCAACAAGATTTTAAATTACATGAGATTACTTTGTTTAGAGAATCACGAAGTTATTTGGTGGAGAGCATCGAGGAGTCTACTCGCTTTACTAATACAAACGGACCCGACGGGCTCCTGCGCATAGATCTGGGCCGTCGAATCTGATGGACGGTCCAGATCTGTGGATTTAAAAAAATTGACAGTTTTTAACCGACTTTTTCTCCCCCACATCCACCTCCACCACCAGTAAGTTCACCTCCACCGCCCCCACCACCAAGTCTTCAGGAACCCTAAATGAACCATGAGCACAAACGATAGCCAAACCAACAACGAGAGCGGACATGAGAACAGATCCAACAGAGGTGAGAAACACAACAACAGTGGTCAAGACGACGAGCGAGCCGAGGGTTTTGCGATCAGTGAAGGTACGGCCAAGGATTACGAGAGGTTGATCAGATGGACAGAAGAGGTAGAGGAAAAGCCAGGCGGCGAGGAGTGCGAACGGGTTTGTGAGTAGCGAGATCGCGAGGACTGAGGCGATTAGGGTCAGATAGTTGACCCGGAAGTTGGTGAAGTTCTTGCGGACGCGTGAAGCGGCTTCGGTGAGCGATTCGGGTTGGGTAAAGGCGGATCGGTCAGCGAGTTCGGACCATGGACGCCGCTATGACAGCCAGTTTCGCACCATGTCAGTGATTCTGGTTATGAACGCTGGGAATGCTGGGGTGGCGATTGGTGGCTGTGATTGATCTATCGTGGTGGTCATGGTGATGGGGTTTGAGATTGGAAGCGTCGGTGGTGTTGACATCGCCAAAGATTTTTTAGTTTTTACAAGAGGATATTATTAATAAACTGGTGGTGGTGGTGGTGGGGGCGGTGGTGGGGAACTCACTGGTAAAAGTGGAGGTGGAGGTGGAGGTGGAGGTGGAGGTGGGGGTGAGAAAGTCGGTTAAAAACTGTGAAATTTTTTTTTTAAATTCACAGATCTGGACCGTCCATCAAATCTGACGGCTCAGATCTATGCATAGGAGCTCCTCCTGCCCTTTGTGTGCAGTAGCCCCCTCCCCCCTGGGTCCAATACAGACGTAGTCCATATCTATCATGTGAGGGATGGTGGCTTATCTAGTAATATAGCTTATGAACTGTGAAACATTCTCAACAATTCCTTCTCGCGCCTCGAATGTAACATTTGTGTCACTAGGTAAGACTAGACGCATTATATGATTAAGACTTGTCGCTGGGAGAAGAAGTATAGGGTTGTCATTCACTGTCTGCATTTGAGTTTCCTAAAATAATTGTATCAAGTGAGTATAAAAGTGATAGAGGTAATTCCAAGGAGGACTAGTAACTAATTGATTTCAACGGAGAGCATTCAAAGGTTTGACATTTATGCTTTAAATAAAAGGCAACGACTACTCCACATTATCATATATAATGTCTCACACCACTATGCACTTTTTTTTCATACTAACCCACATCACCCCAAAAAAAATAGGGTAATTTTCGACCAATTTAAACCCGCAATTGAGATTGATTCTCAAGCTCATCAAAATATAAAAATTGTAGTTCTAAGTTATCTAATAAACACAATTTGAATCAATTGAAAATGTTTTGAAATGAGCAAGTTATTGTCATTTTACTAAAGTCACACAAATCTGTCTTGCAATAAAAACGAGATAGTGTCCCTAACTTTCGGCCAACTTATATGCTTGATCGAGACGGATTCTTAAGCTTATCAAAACATGAAAATTATAGTACTCTGAGTTATCTAATAAAAAAATTAAATCACATTAAAATGTTATGAAATGAGAAAACAATGATCATTTTACTAAAGTCGCGCAAATTTGTCTCTAGCAATGAAAATGGAGTAGTGTCCCCGACTTTCGGCTAACTTATATGCTCCATCAAAACTGATTCTCAAGTTCATCAATATATAAAAATTATAGTACTCTGAGTTATCTAATAAAAAAAATTTAAATCACATTAAAATGTTTTGAAATGAGAAAGCAATGATCATTTTACTAAAGTCGCGCAAATCTGTCTCTAGCAATGAAAATGAGGTAGTGTCCCCAACTTTCGGCTAACTTATATGCTCCATCAAGACTGATTCTCAAGTTCATCAAAATATAAAAATTGTAGTACTCTGAGTTATCTAATAAACACAATTTGAATCACTTTAAAATGTTTTGAAATGAGAAAGTTATGAGCATTTTACTAAAGTCACGCAAATTTGTCAAAAAAAAAGTATGTTTTCACCCATTCGCATTAAGTAATGCGAGGATTGGACGAAATTTCGCTCAAACCTATACGAGGATTGGGTGAAACTTTTCATTTCAAAACATTTTCCAGTGATTCAAATTGTGTTTATTAGATAGCTCAGAGTACTATAATTTTCGTGTTTTGATGAGCTTGAGAATCGGTCTCGATCGAGTATATAAGTTGGTCGAAAGTCAGGGACACTACCCTATTTTCATTAAAAGACAAATTTGCATGACTTTAGTAAAATAACCATAACTTGATCATTTCAAAGCATTTTCAAGTAATTCAAAGTGTGTTTATTAAATAACTCAAAGTACTATAGTTTTCGTGTTTTGATGAGCTTGAGAATGGGTCTCAATCGAGCATATAAGTTGAACCAAAGTTATAAGAATCCCAATACGCAAAATCAACATAATGATCATTACTTTACTAAAAAAAAAATCTCAAGTCTCAAATCTGAATAATAAAAACACTTTAGGAGATTTTGTATTTTTCTTTTTGGAAAACTAGATCTTATTTAATCTTACAGATCTTTAAGATATATAATCTACTAAAATCTTTCAATAAAAAGAAAAATCTAAGACTTTTTCATAGTACTATAAATACACCAAGGCCTCTTCACTGATTCATGCAACAAAGTTTCTTTCAAAAAATGAGGTCACTTGATGGGTTCTATTTGCTCTTTTCATTCCTTTCCTTATTACTGGTTGGAGCCTTGGCAGAACAATGTGGTTGGCAAATTAATCCTAACGATCCTTCAGTACCTATACCTTGTCCTGATGGACGATGTTGCAGCAGTTGGGGTTGGTGTGGAACAGATGAGCACTACTGCGGGTCTGACTGTCAATGCAATTGCACAGGCAAGGCATCTACTGCTCAAAGAGATTCTATTATTCTCAACACTACTCGAACCATGGACCAAGACAAGGAATTGGGTTCAGTCCAAGGGCAGACCAAGAAATTTGGGTTAGGGATGCCTGGATGATTACTGGTAATTATATGTTTTATTTTCTCAATGAAAATATGTAATCAAAATATTATGTAAATAAACTTCGTTATTTGAATAAACAATGAGATGACACACAATCCAAATCGATATTTTCACTTTCACTGGGAATTTACGCATGTTGTGTTTGATGCAAATGTGAAATTGTCTCCTGTGTGTCGAGTACATAAGCTAAGGAAAAAATCTAATTGTCGAGGGAAATGGCGAGGAAAACAGCGAGGGACCCCACAAGGGAGAGGGGGAGCCGTCCATTCCCCTCGAGATGCATGTTTTTAACTCCGAGATGCGTGCATTGAAAAGTCAAATGCGCATCCCAGAAGGATGGATGGCTCCCCCTCCCCCCTGTGGGATCCCTCGATGCTTTCCTCAACAATTAGACGGGTTCTAAGCTAAGACATTTAACTAAAAAAAATTGGTAAATTAACAAGCAAAAGTTTAAATCCAATAAAAATGCCATTGTTTTTCATAACAACCTAAGATTTTCAAAATACTAATCTCCATTAATTGTTGGTGGCACAACTGCTACAAAATATTCTAGTGGGAATAACAAGTACCGATTTATATGTTTTTAAACATATCAACTATTTATATGGAGAGTGCATGAAAAGTAATCTCCTCTAGGGCGATGACGAGTGGAGTCCCTCTCAGGCACCAGGGGTGGATTTAAGATTACAGACAAATGGGGTAAACAATACACAACTATTTTACTATACAACTATTCAACTAGACAAATATACATGGCATGATTAATTCAACTATAGCTAGCAAATGAAGAGTTTACCTTTATGAATTTGAGAAAACAAAATTAAGCATGGTGATATAAGATGAGAGTTGGCGAGAAATATACCTATGCTTTCTTTCTAACTTTTTGGCGTTGAGGCAAACATAACAGTACAATCTAAGTCCAAGTAGTAGTAGCAGCAGTAACCTAGGTAGTGTCTATTCTCTGGACTAGATTGGATGGAGAGATTTCTCGTTTTTGGCTAGCTTAGACGAAGCAGACAAACAACAACTTTTGAAATCTTAAATATATAATTGTTTAATCTAAAATAAAGAGATTAAATAGATAGAAATAAAAAAAAATATTTGAAATGTATAATTTTCCTTCCCCCGGTCCCCAACTCAATTAATGGTGAGAATTAAAATAGAGAGAAATTAAAAAAAAAAAAAAAATAGATGGTGGGTGAATAGATGGGAATTAGAAAATGAGAGAGAGTGAGATTAAATAAAAGAGAAAGAGATGGAGTAGGATTGGGATTGGTAAATGTGGAGTTTAAAAAATAGAAAACAAAACCCTTTATTTTAAAATGATCTGGAGGTAATAGTCAATATTGTATATAGAGATGGGCAATCTAATAATTTAAAGGGGGGCAAGATAAACCATAAAAGTAACTTAATGAAATTTTTCGAAAATATAAGGGGGGCAATTGACCCCCTTATCCAACACATACATCTGCCCCTGTGAGGCACCGGATTTGTTGGAATAATATTGACTTGAATAATCCCATATCAAAAAAGAAGGAAATGTTACTAAAATTTATAAGGAGATGATCCACTCTTTAATAACAATGAGGCATTTTAGACAAACTCCAAAGGCCCAGGATGGGAGCCAAACATGGTGGTTGGAGACAATATCGACCTATAGTAGACCAAGGGCACGACAAACCCCAAGGCCACGACGCACATACCCTTGTCAATAGGGAATGTCCTACAAGTCTGAACGAACTAGAGTTAATGCAGTGCCGGCAACCCAGGCAAGACCTTTTACTTCCAAGTACATATCGTGATGGAGTCGATTACAATCTATCATCCAAAATCCTCTCTAATCCGTTTAGATCTGACATGGCAAAAAACTATATTGGGAGTGTTGCTTCCCCCATCTAATATCAATGACATACATTTTGCATTGATGAAACAATGGAAACCATGGGATTATTACTTCTCTCCTAAGACCAGGATCCCCAGTATTTACTTTCAAGTTTGAGGATGACCATGATCTTACTTCGGTACTAGAAAATGGTCCATGCATGTTAATAATTTTATCATCAGTTAAGGAGTGGAAACCAGATACCCCTCTTGGTACTATCAATTTTTACTTAGTAGCAGTTTGGATTCAACCAATGGGGATTCTGCTTGAATGTTTTACCAAAACTGATATTCACACTCTGGGGAACATTATAGATCAAGTAATTGACTATGATCTAGTTCAGAGATCTCAAGGGAATGAGCTTTTGGTAGAGTTTGTGGATACTCTCTAGTTAAACATACAAACTTTGAGTAGAGTAAAGAATACTAAAGAAACACCTATTATTTCGCCTCTGCTTCTTGTTGATGATGCTTTAACATCCTTACTTAACAGTAACAAGAGCTTAGATAACTCAGATGCCACAATCCAGTCTCAAATGTAAAACTTCAAACATAAGCATTCTGAAAGAAAAAAGAAAAAGAAAAAACAAAGGAGTGATCTAAATGGCAAAAATTACCAACTATACATGGAATAACATTACAATGAAAATTTTTGCTAAACTACATTCTGCCTGAATCGAACAATATCTAACTTCAAATGGAACACTTGATTCCTTCCTTTTGCAGTCACAAAATTTACATGACTCACTTGACTGAGGGGGCACCCGTGAAACTGAATAGAGGAAAACAACTTTGCAGACACAAATTTAATGTGTGACCTATATACTTTCAACTTTTGCAGATATGGGTAGATGTTCTGGTGTTCCCTTTATCAGACGCTTTAAAATATTTGGTTCCATCGAGTAACATTTACAGAATCAACAGAATGGTACTCTGCACGTATGCCTCACGAGCCCAGAACTCTTAAAGGACATGTTCTATGCAAATGTTCAGCCAAAAACTTCAATGAGCGCTATGACCCACCTGCATAAATGCAAAGAATTGATAAACTTGAGGCATTCAATTTCTCATTGTAAATGTAAATAATCGATAGTAATTTTGCTTTTATGGATTGATTAGCCTCTTAATTTGTCTGGATTACAGCATAGTCAATGCTGCCAAGCATCCTATATATAGTGAATCAACGCCTAAAAGTTGTTTAAGCATTGGTTTAAGTATTACAGTTTAGGTAAGTTATTGAACTCAAATCGATTGGACAGAAGCAAACAAAAATACACTTTGATATCACCGGTCCGTGAAATATGGATTTTTTAATACCAATAGCCCACTTATCTTCATGCATTCCCTAAAGCAAGGATACTTGCATTGCTAAGAGAATGTTCTTATCATGCTGCAAACTACTACTGTAAAAGAATATATTGAAAATTATCAGCCTCCATGGCAAAGAATGGCGTGTACCTTTAGCCAGTGAAAGCTACGGGCTGTCATCATCAGAACTGGAGTCCCCCTTCCTCCTTTCCTTTATTGCAGGAAAGAGTTTTTGTTTACGTAAATCTAGTGAAGATGAAGGTGAAGGTGAAGGTCGAATATCTGGTGAAGGTGACACTGATGCGGTGTCCTTATTCCTTGACGGTCTGGATGCCATCTTTCTTGAGTCGCTTACTTCTTTACACGCCTTATCTAGAATTATCAAGAAATCTCTAACAATCACAAATATACGAAAACCTTCATCCTTACTGGCGCTTCCATGAAAATAATCAACAGTGCTCTTCATCAAAGCCATTATCCTCCTTTCTTCATGGAGAAGCCATGTGATAGCCTCTTCAGCATGCGCTACAAAATTATTGAGTGAATGATGGAACCCACTGTCTTCCTCTGAACTCTTCATCTCTGTGTTCAGGAAGTCCCTGGACCTCACTAATGCATGACCAAGTTTGGATACTGTGCTTGTTATGCCATCAGTGTCCAGCACTGCAGCTTTTCTGACATTCTCAAGCTCTGCACTCAAACCTGAAACCTTTTGAAGACCGAGGCTGCGATAGTGGTCTTCTGCGTCCATGGGAGTATCCTCAGATAAATCGTCTGACACACTGGAGAAGCTCTGGCTCTCTCTTATTGCACGAACTGCTCGTATGCCCTCAGAGCGGATTATCTCTTGAACAACAAAGTGCAAGAGCGTAGTCTTTCCGTCAGTCCCTTTAACATCAGACAACTTTAGAAGTGTGTCAAGCTTGAATGCCTGTGCACCACCACGGAATGTACCATCATTCATGCGGTTGCCAGTTTTTAGAACAGCTTCCAAGAGTTTCAGGAATAACCGACTATTTCTGAGTTCGTTGCTAGCTATCTGCCATTTAAGACAAAACTACCAAATGAACCAAATTGACGGAAGTAAAATTGTTAGCAAGTGAAGCATAAGTAGCACAAAATGATAATTTTATACGATCTTATGTTATTTCCTAACACAACTGTTGTTGATTTGTCTTTATCCATCAATTTACTGTCTAACATCTAGCATATTCATTCTCAATTTGATAACGATTCTCTCAACCTCTTGTTTCTGATTTAACTAGTGACGAACACCTAAAAAATTATTTAGAAAAGATTAAGGCAATTTCTAGTAATTGAAACATGTGTGTGGCTGCCTTCAATAATTAAAAAAAATGAAAATAAATAACAGAGTAAATGAGAGATTCAAGCATACAACAATGTCGATGCAAGGGTGGCAAGACATTTCCAAAATGGTAAATAAAATTTTGGATCATCAAGTTGTCAATGCTTTGGTTGAACGATGGTTTTCATCCCATACTTTCCACAAACCTGCAGGAGTGCTGTGTTTCACTCCTTATGACTTTACCATACAACATGCTTGATCGGAGTCCATGTTGGTTATCAAGATGTATTTCCTTTACCATAAGGCACTCTTAAACGGTCAGCTTGGAGAGAAATTTAGGAAGAATTGCATGATTTTAATCGTGAAGGACTGGATAGGAGTGGCATCAAAGTCGGTTGAAATCTTTTTTGAATCAATTCAATTGTGGTGCCAATTAAATTTCATATAAGAACAAATGACTAAGGTGATTTTTCTATTTATATTAAATGGTTGTTTTTTTTCCGCTTTCTCATAACCCAGTTGGTTTTGGATGGCAATAGGCAATTCATGACCTAGAAATGTTTCAGGTGGGATCGAAGGAATGACATCTTGGACAGAATTTATGAGAGTTTGAATATATTGACGTTGAAGAAATGAAGTCACTTGCTTTTGACAAGTGTTAACACAAGCCTATTGAACTGGCACCTCAAATGGAGGCCTTTCCAATAGCCACTTGCCCATTCCAACCCAGGAAAACAAGGTGCTTAACAATCAGTGTAAAAAGTCACGCCAAATCTAGTACTCTGGGCCAGATCTCAAAGTTTACGTGAACCATTAGATTGGGAACTGCATATACATTCACTAGAAAGCATATTAAGTTGTTATTGTCAAAAAAATACAATGACAATCCCAACATAAAAGGAAGTTTCTGAATGTGAATTATCCACTGAGGGAATACATCTTATTCTTACTACAAACAGAACGAGCAATGCATGTATTGCTGTAACTTTCACCCTAACTCTTAAAAACCACCAACTTCAACATAAAGCATAAATCAGGATAGTGAACAACGAAAGATGATTTGCTTATCACTCCATATTTATCTGGTGCTATACGTTTGATACATGTTATATGTGGATGAAATTGAAACTGAATGAATGAAAGTTTTTTGTGAATGGAAGAGAGCATGCAATGAGTTTGATTCAAGCTCTCATTGAAAGCATCAATTTGTGGATGCAAATTTCTGTCGGATCACGTGTTGATCACGCGGAGCAATCTGCATAAGATGAAGGTGAACTCTTTCTTGATTCACAATTCTCTCTTCAATTATAGAGAAATAAATATTTTTCTAAAGGCATTGTTCTAACTTTGGCATCGGAGTCCCCGTAGCAGACACCACACCGGTGTCAAGAATTAACCTTCATCTTACGTAGATTGCTCCACGTGATCCGACGAAATTTTGCATCCACATTATAGTTATTATTATCCAGGGTCATGAAAAAAAATTAGATATGATGTATAAGAAAAATCTGAAAAGAGTTCCAATTGATTGATTTGGCCTTACCTCTAAAGTTTCTAAGGACTCTTTGATACCCGTAATTTCCTCTTGAAAAGAATTCATGAAAAGCAGAGAATCGATTCGCTTAAATGCAAAAGGAATATTGACCAACATATTCAGGAACCTCTCTGCAGGACCTAGCAGGGAAAGCTCACCACTATACAGTCTAAGCTTCAACTCTTCCTCGGCTGATGGTTGCATCTTCAGCAAAGTATGAAGGAGTTCCGATGGAAGCTCGTTTGCTGACATAGTTAAGATGACAGAAATTAGAACATAAATTGAAGTAATAAAGCTAAGATCAAGTTCAACGAAAGATCAAAAGTTACAGTATTATAAAACAAGATTACGAATAAACAGGCTTGTTGCAATTTTTCATGATAGATAAGCAAAGAAAATGTGTTGATAAACAGATCAACTTAGCTCCTCCACTTAGATTATTTTGACAACAATGTTAGCCCCAAGCCCACAAGGAACAGTGCTAGATGTGGTAACCTATTTAATTGTACTCAACAAGAGATCTTGATACCTTTATTTTACCTAGATTGCATTTAGTAAAAGAACATAGATTCATTAAACTGTGCCCAAATAGGTGGGATGAGGATACGATGGTTGATACGTATTGATAGAAGTTTATAGTAAAGCTATGATCAGTCTAAGCAAAAAGATAAAAATAAATAGATAAAAGAATACAAAGGTTCTGATCAGTCAATGATTAGAATATTTCTTCAACATATATAAGTGGAATGCTAGAAGGCCATCTACACTTGAGGCAATCATTTCCTCTTTTATATCAACATGGATTATTTATAATTTATAACTAGCAGTTGATTGAGGATATGATGTCTAAGATCTACAAGTTCGGAACTGAAATTTTAAAATATCTATTGTAATTGTGTTATGAATACTATCATATGTTAGGATACCCAGACCCATCTGTGTCTTACGTTTTCTAAACTTCCGTTTCATATATTCGATACCGGACAGTGTCTGCACCCATTCCAAATCCATGCATCATAGTTTATAATCTCTCGCTTCTTTCCACACTAAACCAAATCAACATCTGAGCATCTCTCAATATATTGGATCTGGGCTAACACAAATTTCTTCCGTCCACCAAAAAAACTCAAATAAGAAAGATACTTAATATTGTCATCTTTCGAAAGAGCAAAAGAAGAATTCTGTACAACACCAATGTCTGTGGATTAAGTTCAAAAGCAAATTAAAACTCGCTCTCTCATACATGACTGCACAGTACATGAATGCATTACTTTCTAGTTGCTTGTTTTTTGCCCATCATATGCTCTGCATTTAGATATACGAAGCTGGGAATACGAGTTCCATGATTTGAAATAATACTATCCAGAAACCAAATGTACCAATCACTATGCTTCTCAACGTACAGACATACAAACATTCACCATAGATCTAAACTCTTGGGGGGGTGGGGGGGGGATCAGTCCCCAACTTTTATTCTCAAGCCCTCTTTGCTCGTTCCAAGCTAAAATAATGTTTTTTATAATGTACATCGGTATGCAAAATAATAGAATAAGATAATGTAGTCCTTCGAGAAAATTCTCTTTTCCACATCACTAGCAAGATGAATCATAAAAATACAAAAGCGAAGAATTTACGAACAGATCCAGACAACAACAAATCAAACAGCAAGTTACTGGCCAAAAGTAATCATGTCTAAATAAAATGTCAAATAACATTATCTTCAATGTTTTCAAATAAATGAACAAGAAATCACCTTCATTAAGTGCATCACAGACTTCTGCTGTTGTCACATTTAGTGCCCTAAGGAGAATTGATATATTCTGTGCCTTCTTATGATCAATAATCTGAATATACTGTACAGAGTCCTGTGACAACCCTTTCTTGCGCTCATTTTTGTTTTTATCAGCCACGGCATAGCCAAAGAGGTTTTCCATCATCTCTTCATCAACCCTGTAACATCAAAATAAACTATTCTAATGCCTCTGTAGCCTTGACGCTCAGTTCTTCAGTTGCCTCATTAAAAGGAAAAAAAAAAAAAAAGGGATTACAAGTATGTAAAGCCTTACTGAAATGATCCGGAACTAATCTCGTGCCAAACCATTGATCGATCAGGTTTTGCAAGAACTTTGTCCCAAAAGAATGGTTTTAGCTTTGTCTTTGTAGATTCCCCATCAGGTCTGTTTCCAAAACCCTTTAACCTAGGAGGTGGAGGCTTTGACTTAACAGATATTGGTGGTGGTGCACGAGGTGGAACCACGGCAGCCTTTGGCGGAGGTGGTGGGTGAGGGCCAGATGTAGGTGCTGGCGGGCGAGGGCCAGGTGGTGGTGGTGGTGGCGGTTGTGGTTTTGGTTGTGATGGTGGCAGTGGGCGAGGGCCAGGTAGAGGTGGTGGTTGTGGTGGTGGTTGTGGTGATGGTGATGGTTGAGGTGGCAGTTGAGGTGTTGATTCAGGAGGAGATAGAACGGCTCTGCCAGGAGGGGGCTTTAGAGGTGGAAGTGACGATCCAGGCGCATTATTGTTGCTGGATGCAGCAGATGGTCCTTCTGGCAAGGAATGTTGAATAAAAGATTCCACAGACAAATTTCCCTCAAATGATGAAAGTCGTCCATGTTGGCTTGGGTTGTTACGTACACTTCCCATTTTTTCATCTTTAAATAGATCTTTCATTGTAGAGCTTCGTTTGGGTGGACCTGAAATGTTAAACATCTATGGAAAGTCAGAACTGCAAACAGTTCTTTAAGTAATAACAAAATCATCTCAACTTTACACATACCACCAGCAGGCATGTTACTACTCCTTAAGTTAAGAAGCGGTTTGCCATCCTTTTGTTCATATCCTGAGTATATTCTATTTTTTCGCCTATGATAGCAGCAAAAAGCCAACAAAGCAAAAGCAAATGTGCATGTTGCAGTTACACCAACAGCAATAGCAATAGAATTATTGGTATGGTGCTCTTGAGAATTTGGATCGGGAGAAGAATCTTGGCTAGCAGAAGACTGTTTAACAGCTGAAGGTTTCTCACTTGAATCAGAATCTGGTGGAGAAGATGGTTTTCTTCGAGGCGTGGGCGGGGGTTGATCACTAGCATCATCAGGACTAGCAGATAGCTCTCGAGCATAAGATGTAACTGATGGGGCTGAGAGGGAGATAGAAGTAGTGGTGGTGTACTGAAAAAACTTTTCGCCTAAATGTCGTCTTGAAGCATCAGTCCTACAAAAAAGGTACTCAAGATACTTGATGTACAGACTCTTATAGTCATCATCATCTGCAGAAACGCGAAATCGGATTTTTTGCTTCCACAAACAATCCAGAAGAGTTTTCTCTGACAAGGGAGGCAGGATACCAAGAGCTTTTTGTATGTTCCCTTCAGTAACCAGCTTAATTTCTGAGTCTGTTGCCTTTTGGAGACATATGTCAACGGCTTCAAAAATTTCTTCCTTGCCCATCAAATCCAGCCTGCAGTTGGCCATATGCTCTGACTGCGACAAAAACATCAAATTTAAGTTGATCGGTGCATTTTCAACTATACAAAATATGAAACAGTATACAAAACTTAAAAATAGAAAAGTTGGTATTATGATATAAATCGGCATAGTTATTAAATACCGGTGTACCCATCGGTATCAGATGATATACACCGTACCGGACCCTAAAACTGGTGTTGCATATAGCTGGGTGTAGCGACCGGTATATATCGGTTTACCGGATGTATAGGCCGGTACACCACAATGTACGATACCGGTCCAGACACATTTTTTTGAAAGTCAAAAAAATTCTTCTTTTTTTTGCTTTTTCCACTTTTGACCACTTCATCTTCTCTAAGAGCTTTTGAGAGAAAAAATCAAAAGAAAACTCTCATATAGAGAAATCACCAAAATCCTCATATGTCACTCCTCACAACTTGGAATCACAATTTGTCTTAGTGCATAGTTTTCTTTTTCGAATGAGTACCTAGTGCATGTGTTTGATCGAAGGTTTGAAGAAAGTTCCATCACTGCCATTGTAGGTAACTTTGTGTTACTATTTTTTGGTTTTTTTTCATGTGAAAATGATGAAGAACAAGATAGGAAGTGGAAGAGGAAGAGTTGAAGATGTTGACACTCAAAACTAAACTGGTGATGTTGGCAATGAGGAGGCCGAGAATGACTTCATGCAATATTTTGCTTCTAATGATTATTAGACTATTATTATTAGTATCTATTTAGTATTTAGAATGAACATTTAACCACTTTTTGTATATGGTGGGCACTGGACATATTTTGACCCTTTTGGGTGCTTAGGATTATATATGTTTTGGTCTTTTTGGATGATATTGATAGTTACTTGCATATATTACACAAGTATTTTACATGAATGAAGTGTTTTTTTAACCTTTTTTATTTAAATATGTCATATTTGTATAGTTATATGCTTAAATATACATATAGTATATTTGTATATATATTTATATATTTATTCATATATGTTATATGTTACGATACGACATATCTAACTTAAATTTGGGTTTCCAAAATCGATACAAGAAACGTTTTGATAACTATGGAAATCGGCCCTTGGAGGGTTACTAGGCCTAGGCGCATAAGCCTACGTACCTTATTATTTCTCTAGTACTTATTCTTTGGTACCCGATTAGGGTTTGGATTTCCTTGTTGTCAGGAAATTTAGTGATATAAATAAAGGCACATATTAATATAATTGGTGGAACAAAAGTTCATGAATAAATCATCATTATCATCAAAGCCCATTCCCAATACTTTCGGAGTCGGCTACACGAATTTTGATTTTCCAAGCAATGCGATCTTCCCACATATCCTCGTCTAATTCAAGCTCAAGGATGTCTTTTTCACCACCTTCATCCAAGTTTTCAACGGTCATCCCCTCCGTCTACACCCTCATTAACTTGCCAAACTAGACATTTTCTAATTTGCGCCGTGTTTGGTCTCCTCACGTGACCAAACCACGTTAAACATCTTTCTCTAATTTTGTTCTCTATGGGCGCTACACCTAAGTATCTTCTAATTCTTTCATTCCTAATTTTATGAATGTAGATTGGATGAAAAGTTTGTTTATGAATGTAGGGTTTCAAATTGAAAATCTTAGTTAATGAATAAGTTCATTGATATTTCATGGATAGTATTCATTTCTGCTTCCACGAATTACTTTTACCAATTTTTTTGCTATCTGAACCACCATCGATTCCATGGATATTCATCAGAAAACCATTATTAAGGAGCTGCCTATGAAATTGGCACTAACTATGGTGAATGAAGATTTTGATGAACTGGTTAGACAAATCCACAATGGCCTAGAGGAAATCACCGTTGAGAAACAGGATCTAGATCCATGGTGAAGGCATGAAGCCTCAACCGTGTGTGCACTGTCTTGGTTGATTTCTGGCCAATTGTTCTCGCAAGCAACACAAACAACCACTGCCACCGAACTCCCTCGTTTTCTCCCACTTTCTGCCCACAAACGTGCAACCTGCCCTCTCAGCTCCCCAAAGCAGACCCTCAGCCCTTCCTGTTGCGTCACCTAAACCTGTTAAGGACTTTTTGTGCACATCAACCCACTCAGAGCTCTTCTTCTCGTGTTCCCCTCTTGATCTTACGATTCAAATCATGCAATTTGATTTGCATACCATATTTCATATTGTATGACTCGTGATTTGAATTTGAATCATGCAATTTGAGTAGAAGGACCAGTTGAATTTTCAAATCTTTTTTTTATGTTTATTTGGGTTTTCATTAACGTCTCAAACAGATATTTTTCAACTAACTATTATACCAACAACAGATTCACAGACTCAGAGACGCTTCAGGTTTCAAATAGGTGGTTTCTTCTCACCGTGTCTAGTCCATTTTTTTTTTCTTTTATTAACTTGGATCATCTCCCACAAAGGAGAACACTCTGGACACCATAAAGAAGGTTCTTTTTGGGAGTTAAAAATTTTATGTTTTTGTGAAAATTTTAGAATGATTGATGCCATTTGGCAATGAAATTTGAGGTTATTTAAGTTGATGATTTAGCATTGTATTTTATGAATTTGAATTAGTTTATGGTTTGAACATGTATGAAATGTTTTGGTGTTTTCTACATTAGAATGAAGGTCTTATAAAAATATTATGATTTATAATTCCATGTAAGATATCATTCGAAAGACCCCCTTTTTTATTTGCGTACTAATTTATGATTCAACTACCCTGATCGTAGCTAATAAACTATGCCCTGAAGCCATTAATGACAATGAAATGATTTTGGAGGGTACTTCTGAGGCCCAAGGCACCTTCTTTGCCTTTTGATGTGTGATTTGTTAAATCCAGACAAAGGGTATTATTCTTGAGGAGCAAGGTGTGAAGAGAATTTCCGAACTGAGAAGGTAAGCTACTGCTTCCTTCTATGAGGAAAGACCAACTGGACAGCTTATTATGATTGCTGGTGACTGAGAACATAAGAATTATCAAATGAGACCACCACAGCGCTATGTTTGACACTCTAGACCCCAGGATCAGTAAAGGGAGGATCAATTCCCTTATCAAAATTTTGATCAGGACGAGAAGGAAGAGGGAGACACTTAAAGGTAATCCCCAAGGGTGGCAAAATTAGATAAAAGGGGAACCCAATCAACCTCACTTGAACTAACCAACGACGATTGCTTATGTTCCTCCTCGTTGACGCAATTTACAACATACTGACAAGCAAGACAAATACAATTACGGTCCTAGTTCTAGCGTATTCCCCTATTCTGGTCTGGTCAGGTATGGAATGATATGATCCAACTCATTCTAGTGAACTGGATCAGGACTCAAATTAGCCTTATGGTTGTAATGATAACAATGTGGCACAGATGTAATATCAAAATTTGATATTATACTGTCACTGATCTTATATGTTAATCAAATGGAGGTGTTGGATGCTTGGATTCTTTAATTTGACATTCATTATTTTTCTGCTTCCGTGGATTATTTCTATCACCATAAAAATAAAATAAAGAAAACTGTAATTGACTGCCTATGTATTTATTTTATTTTATTTAACCAGAAATAAGAGATTATATTGTTATAAAGTAAAAAAGAGAGAAAGGGGGGCAACAGTGGAAAAGAACATTGGCTCCCCCAAAAAGTATACATCAAGCATTGCTTGGCTTGAGAGAACTACACACTCCCAGTTAAACATATAGGAGGAGAACTTGATCTTAAACCTGTCCAAGTGACATCCCCTAACCATAAAGTGATTTTAGTGTTATCCATAGGTTCTATATGAATTTATGCAAATTCTTGAAAATCCTATTGCTTCTTTGCCTCCAAACACCCAAACAAGTGCATGAATTAGTCTGTCCCAAGCCCATTTACTAAAAGATGTATACAAGGAAGGGAAATGCTCTAGGCATGAAGACTTTCAACCCACGCTAGGAAATATGGGCAAGAGGGGCCTCAAGGTGGAATTAAAAAAGAGCTTTAGACCATATATCAGTCACCAAGGGGCAAGACAGCAGCAGGTGATCAATGAACTCCTTAGCTTGACCATGCCACAGAGCACAAAATGATTGGGAATGAGGGGCCCACTCTTGATGATGTTATCTACTATAAGAACCTTGCCATGAAGTATGGACTAGCACAGTCCGTAAGAGGAAGATAATCCATAGAAGAAAGGTAGCCCTAGGAGGGATTTCCTTCAACCAGATTTGTTGATTCTCTGGTTAAGGGTAGAAGGAGGAGATCTGGGAGCCAAAGACTGGTACCACTCCTTAACTGCCCATGTATTGAGACTAAAATCCACTACCATTGTCCATATCCCCTGACCACTTGATATATGATAGGTTAAAATGATATTAGAACATTGATCATAGAGTTCGATTCTCGCATTGTCCATATGCCTTCTATAGGTGTTTTTTTTATATTTTTTAAGGGAGTATTAAGGCTAGGGTGTATTCGGAAAATGTTTGCTCCTAATGTCCATGGGCCCAAATATCTAACACTGGTCTAATTATGATGTAATTGGGTAACTTAGATAGTAATTAATATGTTAGTTAATAATTGGGCTGAGTACACAAAGGCCCCAACTAAAGATTAGGGTACTATATGTATTAGGTTTAGGGTTAGAAAGGTTGTTTGCCAGAGAAGATCATAAGCTCTATAAATAAGGTACGAGATTAAAGTTGTAGTTGGTGATTGATTGAATAAAAATTTAAGTTGTTTGTTTATATTTTATTTTAGGGTTTATATTAGCTTTAGTTTTTTTGTTAGATTACATTAAATTATAGACGAAACATTGTGGAAAGAAGAATGAATATCAAAGACAAAACAAACCACCATAAACAACGCATACAGCTATAAATGGTTAAGACTATAACTGCTTGCGTCAATGGTGATAATATTCTGTTGGAGAATCAAGAATAAATGTAGAAAATTCAGGCACATAATTAGTTTTCCCACAATAGCTCCAAATTCCCACGACTTTTGCACACCCAGACCCTAGCCAGTAAGTCACTTCTAAATGAAAACAAAGGACAGAACAAAATAAGTGGTTTAGCAATGGTTCTCACACGGTCATTTGCCATGTGCTATGGGGTACCAACCATGTCACAACTCCAAATTTACTTACTACTGAAGGTGTGAAACGCATATACTTGGTCCAAACTACAAGTTGACCATGGTTTGAACCTCTCATAGATGGATTCCACGGATCTCCACCTTTGCATGCCACAAGTTAAGAATACAGCGCACAACCATCAGCCCACATTACAATGAAGGGATTAAATGTGCAGAATGTTAACAGTATCCCAACTTAACCACACCCATAAGGTTTGGAATTTTAACTCAAACCAAGTAAATACCCAAAAATTGGTCCTAGCAAGGTCTGATCCTCTGACCTGGTACCATTTTTCATAGCCTTACCAAATGACTAGAATAGGCCTCGGGTGAGAAAATTTCACTCGAAGAATTGCCTAAGTGTGTGGGACTGGCGCAACCATCATCTCTCATGGGATAGGCACCTTTCCAGCACACTATGTTCCTCCTCATCGAGATTCAGGCTGTCACAAAAACAATGGAAGATAATCTAAAAATATCGGTATGCACACCCTCTCAAAGGTTCCAAATGCATCAAGAATTATCTCTATGGACTTTGTTTTTGGTTATGCATTCATGATTCTTGATCAACAATTGAAAATGGCATGCCTCGTCCCTTTAAAAGGTGGGCCCATTCTTAAACATGTGTATCGCAAGATTGAGGATTTGTGGTGTTCCATTGATCTTCTAAAAAAGGAGATTACAAAAAGCAATTAAAAAATAAAATCAACATCAGCAGCATCTCTAGGCAGTGTGGGCTTAGAAGGTTCTCCGACATCCGGATCACCCAATGAATCTGGAACGACTTCCTCGACATTATCGAATTCCTGCTCAACAAAGCAACGGTATTTGGACATGTCTAAACCCTGCGTCTCCAGGAAATCCAAGAAATTGTGGCGACCATTGACCACTCTTTTTCAATCTGCGGCCTCTGTCGTCTTTAGCCTTTCAGTAACAGATGATGGCTTGGCTCGGGTTGATGCTATCTATCAACATCTGCAAGTCTAGCAGCGACCGCAAACTTGATCTCGACAAACTCGAAATTTAGCTGAGCGATTTGAATGGCAGAAGCCTTAAGACTGGCAAAGCATTCCTCAGCAGAATGAATGGCCTCGTCACGTTCAGCCTTTCGACCGGAAAACTCTTTCTCAGCAGCATCCAGACGGGACTGCAACTTGCCCAATTCTACTTCAGATGTTTGTGCCCAATTCAGAAGCAAACATATCACGAATAGCCTCGAGTTCACTCAACGAGGTCTGTGCAGAATCTGCAGCCCTTTCATACTTTATGCACTGCGCCTTCAACAAATCAAATCAGCGAAGAACATGAGAATGGCTAGGATATGTCCTGCTAGTTTCCACTCAATGTGCGCCACCTGGTCACGATCAGCCTTACAATCCGACCTCATCCCAGCTGCATAAGTAAGGTGCATCATCCCCTCCATAAGGTGTTGGAGACCCTCATCAACAGGGCGACGCGGCGAGCATACAGGCATAAGAGCCCTATTAGCCAACCGCCCATGACAACAACTAATGAGGTTGTGAGCGTTGTCCTGCACATCAACCTCGGAAGGCCAAAAGACATCCCCGGGCACAATCGAAGCAGAATGAGATGCGGAGGGAGTAGCAGGTGATCCCGAGGTCCCATCCACGACAGAAGAAACAGTAAGCTTGAAGTCTCGAGCTCGGGTAGCAACTCAATCTTCCATTGTCGGATCTTACTCAAAGTCATCCAAGGTCTTAGTACCCTTCGAATTCTCCGACTGCCAAAAACCAATCTAAAACATTTTATTCTCAAAAATGCACGAGTCATCAATCGTCAGGCTGGCTGAGGCAGGCAAACCATAAGAGGTAACAAGATTCTTCTCGTGGCCATCTAGAGGATGGAAAACTTCCTTCTTACTCCTTTCGAGAACTCGGTTTACATCATCGTCCACTCGAGCAGAAGTATCATCATCCGAACCACGACCCCCTTTCCGGAGAGAGGCAAGATGAGAGGGAGCCCTAGCAGCGTCAAGAACCGATGAAGCAAGCTTCTTCCTCTTTGACACGGCCGGAACTGACAGCTAGTATCTTGGAAGGACTGGGAGGCCTAGGAACTTTCTTTTCCTAACAATCGAGCTGGTACTCCCAGAACCTCGGGCAGCGACTGAAGTAACTCGGCACACACGTTCATCAACGGAACCCTTTTGGCGGTCGACGCCACATCACCAACACGCGCAACAGTCGCCTCTAAAGAGCACCCGCTCCACCCGATGAATATAAACCACTATGGGTAATGGTATTCGTAGTAAGAAAATCTTCTACTGAGACTCAGGGAAAATCGCAAAATCGACTGCAGCACTCCTACTTTTCCAAAGACAATGACAACTCGACTCTCTTAGGCTCCTAGAATGACCGCAAAATATGATTTTCGCGAAACCTAAAATAATTGGAAGAAAGAGACGCGTAGAACCAAGACCTTGACCAGCCCCTATACTCTCTCGTAGGTCCTTGAAACAAGAAGGAGAGCGAAGACAACAGGTGCGATTGGGGTTTACGCTAAACCCCACCAAAAAATGCAAAACCCTAGCGTTCATAGAGATACGAGCTGCGATAGCCCTTGCTGAGGTCGAAATCATTATTTTCAACCATTAGGAACCAGTTAGGTCGGAATAATACCAACCGAATCCAAGTACTCCCGGACGATTGCAGGAACCGAAAGCCTGAAACCAGAGTGGAACATACTGGGATACAAAGCGATGCACCCATGTTTTGGACAACAAGGATTGTCGCCCTCTTCGAAGTGGACGATTTTCAGATCAGCCAGCAATAAATAATCATGACGAATGATGTCCAGAGTCACATGCATTGCCCGCTTGGGCAAAAAGAAAGTTTCACAGGCATCAAAAACGTCGCTTAAAACCCTGAAATTAGACATGACTACAAAACAAATGCGAGGAATCAAGGAATTAACAAGTAAAAAATAAGGAAGTGCAAAAGAAAGTAAAACACTCAAACTTTTCTTTTTATAAGAATGAGTAGCGGAAGGTCTACTTTTGGGAGAACGTGCAAGATATGACAGCAGTACGAAATCCCAAAAATCACGCCAAAATGAGCAGGCGGACGAAACATCGGAGATACAATAGCAACAACAGATAGCAAAAACACTAAATGTGCCGTAATATTGAAATCGAAAACAAAACCGCCACACAGTTAGTGGATACATGAATATATTCACTGACTAAGGGGGGAGTAGCTGATGATACATCAAAATAGATCGATCATCACGGCTGTACATATGGCAAAGAACATCCATCACAAGGATATGACGTCCAATCTATTAGGCCAACTCATAAAACCCAAGAAAAATAAAGTCAATCATAAAGGTCCAGACAACGTCTACATCCAGTCTTGAACGAATCAAAGCCCAAATCCAGACCCGACAGCCGACACGACTTCTCTCATAAAGAAGAGGAACATTGCACCAAAAAGAATCGTGAAGGGAATTACGCCTCCATGAACGCATCTCCATTAAAGAGAAGACTGTTACGAGAAACATCTCCTTCTGTTGTGTCTCACATGTTTAAGTCACGCAAAGAATTAACTGACCATTATAAAAGGTAACGGGAACATTAGACACAAGTATGCAACTTTAACTGAGTTTTGTCCAGATTTACTTCCTTCTTCAAACAGAGTTGCTAACTTAACCATCGGAGTGCCTTCGACCACCAAAAAAGTGGTTATTGACAGTCTAACATCTGTTTTGCAGGTCAAACTCACAGGATGACGATTTTTGGACGCATCATAAATTATGAAAAGCACACAAATGTGAGAATGCTAGTTTTGGGGCTTGTATTGAAGGATGGGTATTTAGCTTGGTTAAAGCATCTCCAATCATCCCCTAAAATAGCCAAGGTTCCATTGAAAAAAAACATCCTCCAATCATCCCCCTAACCCATCCCCCATAATAACTTTTGCCTCAACTTCCCCCTAAATTTAGAGAAAAGTTAACCATCCCATATATCTTATATATTAATAAAATAATTTCAATATTTAGTTTTTTTAAATTAAAAGTAAATAAATAAAATAAAAACAAAAGTATCTAAATAATAGTATAATTAAAAATGTAATTATTAATAGTAATTTAAAAAATGATAAATAATTATTTAAAAAGTATTTACAATATAATTAAAAACAAATTAATACTAATTTAAACAAAAGTAATTATTAATTCTAATTTAAATAATAATAATATTAATACTAATTCAAAATAATAATATAATTAAAAAATTAATTATCTAAATAATGATATAAAAAAGCTGAAGATATATTTAAATAATGATAAAAATTTTAATTATTAATACTATTTTTTTAACTCCCAAATTTTTTAATTTGTCAAATTTAAATTAAGTTGAAATTAATAATAGTATAAATAAAAAAGTATCTAAATAATAGTATAATTGAAAATAATAATATTATATATTTAAGTTGAAATTAATAATAATATATTTAATAATATTATAATAATATAACTGAAACTAATTAATATAATTATATTAAGTTGAAATTAATAATAGTATAATTGAAATTAAATTGGTATAGAAAAGTTGAAAATATAATAAAATAATGATGAAAAGTTAGATGTGGTTGGAGTGGTGAAGAAATAGGGAACCCCTAAATTTAACTTTTGGTTAAAATGGGAAATGATTCATCCCATTTTAACTTTTACCATTGGAGATGCTCTTATGAATCAAAATTTAGTGGTTAATAATTTGTTAGTGACTAAAGTTGCAATACAAGCAATTCACGATAAAAAATAAATAAATAAATAAACTACATGGGGCAATAAGTATCTAACCAGAGCAGCAAAAGTATATAACTTGTAAAGCAAAAACCTTTGAAATGAACTCACCAGAATAAGATGGAAACCTCTTAACATGTTTTCATCTATCTCTGCTCCATCAGATTCAAAGTCATATGTTCTCTTCCTACCTTCTGAACCTCCAGTTCTCAAAGCACACAGAAATATCAGAAAACCAATAACACAACCAACTTTCTGCAAACCCATCAGTTCTTCTCATTTCATCATGCCCTAATTTCATCCAAAATGTAGTACATTTCTCTTCAAACAAACCCTAAATTCCATAAAGTTTCGATCTTTTCGCAAAAAGAAACAACCCATCTTCAAATTGTTCACAAATACCCACCATTGAGACCAGCATTGCCCTTCAAACCCACCAAAACTTGAAATTGATCATATTTTCTCAATTTTCCACCATATATAATGAAATGGAACTCAAAATTAGCGAGATTTGGATCCTCAAGCATTGAATCTATTAAGGGGTGCTGAAGAGAAGAAGTGTATTGGTAAGATCGACCTGGAAATCTTGCCAAGTTTGGGGGGGTTTTTTTTTTCCTCTCTCTCCGAAGGGTGTTGTTGAGGAGAATGAGGTGAAATAAATTTCCCTTTTTTTCATAGTAATGAAATCTCAACGGATCTGGGGAAGTTAGGATGATTGGAAAGTGATCTTTCGCCCGGAAAGAAGACATGTGGATCCCAGACAGGAGGGGGTGTTGGAAAGTGTATGCTATAAACTAGGTGGGGGAAATGAAAGGAGGCTTGTTACATTATATTGCCCACTATGATATGAGCACCAAGCATATGGAGGATGGCACCAATGTCGCCACCGTGTTGTTGAAACTCGCTACTCCATAAAATAGTTGGATCAAGCTGAAGACAACATGCATTCGGTTTGAGCAACCCTAATTTTTTCAACAAAATCATGATGATGTAAATTCACAACTTAAGAAATCGAGTTGTTGTTTAATTGATTGGCTCGTTTAGCTTCAAATGGACAAACTTTTGGTGTGTCCATCACCAGAATGACGATAGATTTTGTATGTTGACGTAGAGGGAGATGTACCGTACCCACATAATATCCGTACAAATAAATACTTTTAATACATAAATAAGCTTTTCTCGTAAAAATGTTACAGACTACCAAGTGTTAAGAAAAAGGCAGTGACTTTTTAACATCACATCGTCTATTGTCCCACACCACCGATAAAATAATAAAATAAAATAAAAAGGCTTCAACTCAAACATTATTCTTCTTCTCCCTCTTTGTTCATTTCTTCTCCATCAAGTATCACCACCTCGCCGGTAACACCACCACTATGACACACCCCATTGCCATTGCTTCCTTCTCTTCCTCTCTTATTCTTCTCATATTTTCCTTTTCTTATTTTCTTCTCTGTTTTGTTTTGTTTTCTTCCCCATCATCGCCAGCCACTTCACCACAGCCTCGTTATTCTCTTCTTGGTCATGGGGAAGAAAAAAATAGAAAAGGGAAGATAAGAGAAGAATGAGCCGGTGGCAGGGCGTGATGGTGTGACTAGCGTTGACGAGGAGTGGCATTTTGATGGTGGTGTTTGATGGAGAAGATAAGAGCACAAAGGTGGGAGTTTTTTTTATGAGAAGAAAAGAGATAGTGTGGAGTGTTTTTTAATTGGAGGTACGGTCAGCGGTGATGGGGCGTGGCGTGGTGGTGTTGCCGGTGGGGTGGTAGTGCTTGATAGGGAAGAAATGAGCAGAGAGGGAGGGAGGGGGAAAAAAGTGTTTGAGTTTGACTTTTTTTATTAGTGATGTGAAAAAGAAAGGTGGTATGTGATAGTAGAAAATGTGGTGCTAAAAAATCGTTGCCTAAAATAATAAAAATAAAAATTTTTCTAAGACACGCTTGAGAAGCTATAAATCAAGTGGTTGAGGGCAAGGGGTTTTCTTTTCGAAGAGTTTTTCTCTTCTAAATTAGAAGCTTGAATAAGAAAGTGGACATCTCGTAGGTGCACTTGTTTTCTAGTTCTAATCGGAAGCCATACAATACTTTGTGCAAACTTGATAAACAACAAGGAGGTCCTCAATCTAGTCATGAACAAATTTTCATGACGTCTAAGTTGTACAAATTTTCAGGACTTCTAAGTTGTAAAAAATCAATCATATCAAGTGTAGTTAAACACACATGGACAACATGGAAATGTTCAGTTTCAACTTAATTTCACAACTTAGCTTCTACCAAATTGGTATGATCATGTTTTGCAACTTTTTGTCATGTTATTTATTTTTCTTATTTTAGGTGACAGAAAAGAGGAGAAAAGGGGGAGAAGCGAGAAAATTTTTCAATGTTTTCACACAGGAGCGGATCTACTAAGGGGCGAGGGGGGTTGTCCCCCTCAACTTTCAAAATATTTTTAATAAATATTTAGCGTTACAAAAAAATCAATTATATAATGTTTAATTCAATATGATTATTGTTCATTCAACTATTTCATATGTTTCTATTGGTGCAGTGGTTGAAAGTTTACAATTTTTTAGCGAATGATCCAAGTTGATTAACTCTTTACTCGCCTTATTTTTTAATTTTATTTTCAATGCAATTTTATTAATAATTGCAAACATAAAAAATTGTATGATTTAATAAAAACTTATTTTCGGTCCTCTTGGAGTGTATGATTTTTTTTATGGCTATTTAATTACTATTTCTATCATTGTGACTTACCCCTACGTATTTGTTTTCAATGCAAATTTATTCGTAATTAAATACGCATTAAAAATGAAATGTTTGCTCACAAGTGGTATAAAACCTCAAAAAAATTTTGAAATTAATATCTAAAATATTAACTATATAAATCAATGAAAATATATACCATTAGCCAATTCATACAAAATTTGAGGCTCATATAAACCATTTTTTTCTATGAAATTGTATTAAGATCTTATTATTTTTCACAAATTTCATATTTTTTAAGTTTCAACTAGATACTTATCCTAATTATTTTGTGATTTAATTTATATATTCTATTTATTAGACTCATTTTTCCTTGCTAAGATTATCGATATTGTGATCTTATTTTGGCTTAAAATTAGACTATATTGAATTCAATTTGGTATATCCAAATCAAACTCCATGGAGTGGTGTTCTTCAAAGCATGTTAATGTGTGTTCTTCAAGGCCTGTTAATGGAAAATTTTCAATGTTTTCACACAGGAGCGGATCTACTAAGGGGCGAGGGGGGTTGTCCCCATCAACTTTCAAAATATTTTTAATAAATATTTAGCGTTACAAAAAAATCAATTATATAATGTTTAATTCAATATGATTATTGTTCATTCAACTATTTTCATATGTTTC
Organism: Berberis thunbergii; assembly: GCA_003290165.1. Classification (NCBI taxonomy): domain Eukaryota; kingdom Viridiplantae; phylum Streptophyta; class Magnoliopsida; order Ranunculales; family Berberidaceae; genus Berberis; species Berberis thunbergii. The sequence continues at coordinate 59,415 of QNQO01000975.1, forward strand.
TATTGGTGCAGTGGTTGGAAGTTTACAATTTTTTAGCGAATGATCCAAGTTGATTAACTCTTTACTCACCTTATTTTTTTATTTTATTTTCAATGCAATTTTATTAATAATTGCAAACATAAAAAATTGTATGGTTTAATAAAAACTTATTTTCGGTGCTCTTGGAGTGTATGATTTTTTATGGCTATTCAATTACTATTTCTGTCATTGTGACTTACCCCTACGTATTTGTTTTCAATGCAAATTTATTCGTAATTAAATACGCATTAAAAAATGAAACGTTTGCTCACAAGTGGTATAAAACCTCAAAAAAATTTTGAAATTAATATCTAAAATATTAACTATATAAATCAATGAAAATATATACCATTAGCCAATTCATACAAAATTTGAGGCTCATATAAACCATTTTTTTCTATGAAATTGTATTAAGATCTTATTATTTTTCACAAATTTCATATTTTTTAAGTTTCAACTAGATAAAATACGCATTAAAAAATGAAACGTTTGCTCACAAGTGGTATAAAACCTCAAAAAAATTTTGAAATTAATATCTAAAATATTAACTATATAAATCAATGAAAATATATACCATTAGCCAATTCATACAAAATTTGAGGCTCATATAAACCATTTTTTTCTATGAAATTGTATTAAGATCTTATTATTTTTCACAAATTTCATATTTTTTAAGTTTCAACTAGATACTTATCCTAATTATTTTGTGATTTAATTTATATATTCTAGTTATTAGACTCATTTTTCCTTGCTAAGATTATCGATATTGTGATCTTATTTTGGCTTAAAATTAGACTATATTGAATTCAATTTGGTATATCCAAATCAAACTCCATGGAGTGGTGTTCTTCAAAGCATGTTAATGTGTGTTCTTCAAGGCCTGTTAATGGAAAATTTTCAATGTTTTCACACAGGAGCGGATCTACTAAGGGGCGAGGGGGTTGTCCCCCTCAACTTTCAAAATATTTTTAATAAATATTTAGCGTTACAAAAAAATCAATTATATAATGTTTAATTCAATATGATTATTGTTCATTCAACTATTTTCATATGTTTCTATTGGTGCAGTGGTTGGAAGTTTACAATTTTTTAGCGAAGGATCCAAGTTTATTAACTCTTTACTCACCTTATTTTTTTATTTTATTTTCAATGCAATTTTATTAATAATTGCAAACATAAAAAATTGTATGGTTTAATAAAAACTTATTTTCGGTGCTCTTGGAGTGTATGATTTTTTTATGGCTATTCAATTACTATTTCTGTCATTGTGATTTACCCCTACGTATTTGTTTTCAATGCAAATTTATTCGTATTTAAATACGCATTAAAAAATGAAATGTTTGCTCACAAGTGGTATAAAACCTCAAAAAAATTTTGAAATTAATATCTAAAATATTAATTATATAAATCAATGAAAATATATACCATTAGCCAATTCATACAAAATTTGAGGCTCATATAAACCATTTTTTTCTATGAAATTGTATTAAGATCTTATTATTTTTCACAAATTTCATATTTTTTAAGTTTCAACTAGATACTTATCCTAATTATTTTGTGATTTAATTTATATATTCTAGTTATTAGACTCATTTTTCCTTGCTAAGATTATCGATATTGTGATCTTATTTTGGCTTAAAATTAGACTATACTGAATTCAATTCGGTATATCCAAATCAAACTCTATGGAGTGGTGTTATTCAAAGCATGTTAATGTGTGTTCTTCAAGGCCTGTTAATGGAAAATTTTCCTCAAGAATTCAAGATCTAAATCTCCTCAAGATCTTCTAGATCCCCTTTCTCTCTCCTAAAAACATGTCAGAGAGTCTCCCCTAGCGCGCCTGACTCGCTAGACGTGTTCAATAACTATTTGTCATTTCGCCCCCCCCCCCCCCCTAACTGAAATCCTGGGCCCCGCCACTGTTTTCACATAGCAGTGCTTCTACTCCTTACCATTTTTTTTTTCCTGATGTTAATGTCAGATTGAAGAGCACCATTTACACAGGTGTTCTTCAAACTTTTTTAGGAAAAATAACCCTGGTTAGAGGAGCTGTATATGTGAGCAAAAGGCTAGATTACTATCCCCTAGCACTATCTCACAGAAAGCTGGTTTACTATATATGGTCAATAGTTACAAGGCTCAGTGAACTACTTTGTATCATGCTTTTGAAAAAAGGTAGTTCAGAGATACCAAAACATGTAGGCAGGTCCAATGCTTCAAAGCCTCAGCAGCTTTTGACTTCTTTTTTCATTTTTAAACCAGGTAAGTCTCAAAGGAATTGCATCTTCGGCAAAGAGAATTGAAAGTTGTGTATAGCTAAAGCAAACCTAAGGTGCTATGCAAACATGAGATGAAGAAGAATCAGTCAAGATGCATAATATTTGCCACACTTTTCCTACAACTTGAGTCTTGAGATTGCCCCATCGTAATATACAACATAGTTCAGAATACCTTGATACATTGGCAACATAATATCGATATGTATGTATTTTTCTACAACGATATGATATCTTTAGTCTTTTTCAACGACTTCCATAATATGGATAGGTGTGTATGTCAACTGTGAAGCAAGCATTTTTTATGACCAAGACATTCTACTTCAGTGGAACCAAATACAGGGGATAGGTTTGTATGTCAACTGTGAAGCAAGCATATTTGATGATCAAGACATTCTACTTCAGTGGAACCAAATACAGGGGAGAAGATTGTTACCACTTGAGGTGTGCATGTTAAGCCTAATCAGCTAGGAACCATTGCTAAAAATATCTCAACATTAGTGTGATCAAGTCAACCCATTTTCCTCGATAAGGCGTGTGATGACACGTGTCATCTCAAGATTCCCGCCACCTATACACACTCCGAAACCACAAAACGAAGGCTCGCAGTACTGCCACATGGCATATACTGAGACACCAAATCAATGTGCCAAAACAGCTCATCCCACCAATGGGAAATCTCTAGAGAAAAGAAGAGATTCCTTTTGCTTTCCTATCCTACAAAGTTCCCTAAGGGATTTCTCCATTACTTTTCATAAAGTTTTGCCTCTCTCACTATAATACTCAAAGAAACCCCAATAATTTGTTCTTACCACGCTCCCAGCTGAGTGTTCACCTCTCCACTGCAATGTCAAACAGAAGACAGCTTGAAGTTCCATCAGAAGATCAAACTATACAGAAATGGTGTGTGTCACTGACAGAAAACACTTTCGAGTCATTCCTCTCTAAGGGAAATCCCAGTGTGCTCAAGGTTTTCAGTGAGGGGTCGCTGTTCAGTCCCATGTTGTTTGGGAAATTCTTTGATCCATCCGATGCTTTTCCTCTATGGGAATTTGATTCAAATGTTTTATTATCAAGGTTTCGGAATTCTGGTCAGAGCACTGCTGATTGGTATGAAAATGATAAGGAGTATGTGCTAAAGGCAGAGCTGCCAGGTAACTCTTTCAAGTTCAATTCATTCTCAGGTTCTTCCTTTCCTTGACAGCTGATAGTTTTTTTATAATAGAACAACAAATATATCTTTTTTCTATAATAGAACAACAAGTAGATACTTGGTGTGAAATTTTTTGTAGTCCTATTGTTTATTGCCAAAAACTCAATAAGGGTCAAAAAAAAAAAAAAAGTACTGGTTTTTGTAACTAAATTAATGTGAAAACGGAAAATTGTACATCTATACATCTCCAATTATACGTTCTTTTAATTTTAGTATGTGGCATATTTCTCTTATTCTGTAACTTATGTTCTCGCACTGTAACATGTTGAGATTGATTAAGATCCTTTATATCCTACTGGGGTGTAACTTCTGATAAACCCCATGAAGAATCGATAAAGGTAGTGAAGAGTGAAGACTTTAGTCCTTCTAACTGATAATTTGTTAAACAGGCGTGGGGAAACCTAATGTGCAAGTAATCACTGAAAATGGGAAAATTGTGGAGATCAGTGGACAGTGGAGGCAACAACGAGAATCTGATACGAAAGACTGGAAAAGTGGCCATTGGTGGGAATATGGGTACGTCCGTAGACTTGAGCTGCCCGAAAGTGCAGATTGGAAGAAGATAGAAGCGAACCTGGACAACGAAGTCTTCTTAGAGATGAAAATTCCCAAGAATCTTACAGAAGGCTGTCATACTCCTCAAGAAAATGATATGGCAGCTTAATTCCCAAGAATCTTACAGAAGGCTGTCATACTCCTCAAGAAAATGATATGGCAGCTTGAGTTACTGTACCTGTTTGAATTATATATATTTTAACAAAAAGACGAGACGTAAACTGATGTTTGCCATATAACAAAGATGAAACTATCGGTAATTGCGGCTAACATTTTCCCATTATACTATAACAAAAAAAAAAAAAAAAAACCATTGTGTTTATGAAAATATGGGTACATGTTCCATCTTTTCAAAAGAAACTTTTTTTGTCTAGATTTTTTTTTTTCTTTTTCCAAAACTACAATGAATTACAATAGTTTATGGAATAATATGAATCTCACAAATAAAACTAAAGAAACTCTGTGTAGTGAGAATGTGAGATAACTTGCAGATAATGCTCTAGTTGAGCTAAGTCATGCCCTAGTTATACTATTGTCTAACCTATTTAACCAAATCAGACGATTTTTGGACATAGAAGGCCAAGGACAATTTGGAATTTTTATTCCTAAGCTAAAGTTTGAATGGTTCGGAGTCAAGTTATGTCCATTCAAAAGGCACGGGCTTGGGGGCTTAGCCCAGGACTGCCCCAAACATAGATCTCAAAGCTGCTACAGTCCCAAGATCCACTCGCATGAAATCAGCTCTTTGCCTAATCAAGCATTGGGTCCTAAATAGAGTCAAGTGCCGAAGAGACTTAGTCATGCTCATGTAAGATCTCCTCGCAGGGACGGTGAGGAAACACTCACTATTACAAATGGTGAAAGGAAGAAGAAAAATATGCATGCACATTGCAATTTACATACATTATTTATTCCTCTTTGCATCGATATCTAGCTTAAGCATCAGAGTGCCTTCGGCCACCACCACAGTGGTCTTTGGCTTAACCACTGTTCATTTTTGCATACTTGAAATTAGTGCGGTCAGCAAAGACAGATCTAAACACATCAACGTTCATTTACCAAACTTCAGTCTTTTCTTTAACAAAGTATTGTATTCTAAGGTGGGCAAAACAATCACAAAATTACTTTTGCAAGAGCCTAATTCACCATTCTAAGCCTTCAAAATCCACCACTAGTAACCACCATATCGTTACAATCACCACTTCAATTCCATAATCACAACGCTAGCACCATACCTGACACCACCACCATCCCTAATTACCATGTCCACCTTCACAACCAACACCAATTCCACTACCTTCACAATCACCACCACCAACAGAAAAATCACAACCAACGCCATTGCTATCACTACTACGACCTCTATTGCATAACCACCCCCAACCCCTTATAAAATTCAGTATGTGCATGAGAATCACATCTGACCATTGTCACCACCATCACCAACAACAATAGTGACCCTAGGTTTTGAGTTTTGGGGTGAGCCATATGTAAGTCTTGGGGTTTGAGGTGACCATGCCAATGCTACGGTTATAATTATATGGAGAATACCAAAAGCAAACCACCGATCAAAGGGGATGTAGCTCAGATGGTAGAGCGCTCGCTTAGCATGCGAGAGGTACGGGGATCGATACCCCGCATCTCCAATTTCAAATATGATATTTTTTTTTTCAATTTTATGGCACCTCACTTCCCAGGGGAGGTAACATTCAGAGGTTAAGATGAAGGCGTTGGGGTTTCTCACATCTCAAATAAATATGGGTTGAGTGAAATATGTGTGGGATGATAAAATTGGGTAGTAAAAACCATTGGGTTAAATCAATAGTGTGGGATGATAAAATTGGTTATTGAGTTCTAGAACAGGCACTTTGAGCATCATGTTGCACCTAAAGGAGAACGGGATAGTTTGGATGGTATTAGCACCTAAAGGAATGGGGGAATTTGGATGGTATTAGGACGAAGTGGGTACAAGGTGTAGGGGAGCACTTGCGACATTGTCAAGTGAGCCCAAAGATATAGCAACAGCTCAGTATGTCCAATAATGGGTCAAGGAGATTGAGTATATAAATTGGCAAACACTGAGATAAAGCACCCCATTCCTGTGAAAAGAATCATTAGAGAACAGGAATCGAATGGGTTTACGATGAAGGTAAGCCATGATGACTCCCAAAAAATAGGATTGAACAAAAAACCGATTAAACCGACAGAACTGATCGATTCGGTTTACGACTTCTATGTGATTTTAACCGACAAAACCGAACCGACCGAATATATATAATAAATAATATATATTTTATATAAAAATAATATAATATGTTTAAAATAGTCAGTCAGTCCGATTTTATTTCGGTTTTAGTTGGTTCGGATACGATTTGCATAAATTAGAATGGGTTCGATTTTGTTAATGATCGGTTCAATTTCAGTTTGAAATTTTTTAAACCGACCAAAGTCGATTCGATTCAGATGAAAAATCAAACCGTCGGTTCGATTTTCAACCCTACCAAAAAAGTATAAGAACTGAGTGGGGATCATATCTAGAGTTGATTTATGAGTATAAGACTACCAGATTTGGAGATCAACTTCCCTTCCAACGATTTGTAGGCTCTAACTAAAGCCTGGACAAACACTTTATATCCTCTCATTTTGAGATTTACTTCTAGTTGAAGTTTCCTCTTGATTAGACCTCTTACAAACACTCTCTTAGTATATGTATAACACCTTCTCAAGAAAGGGGAAAAAAAACAAAAAAAAAAAAAAAAAGGGCTCACACCTCTAACAAGATTGAAAGGCAAAGCCAAACACCCTCCATAGAGACACTTGTGCAAGACTTGTCACTGTAAGTAGAGAAAACAATTTAGTCAACTAAAACCATTCTAGTAAACTGCATACCCTCCATGAGCAACAAAGACAAATATTACTATCCACGAATATGGGAGGTGATTAAAAAGAACTGGGACAGAAAGCAATAGTGGAAGAGGAAGCACTGGAAAGAAAATGTGAAAAAAAAAGCAGAGGAGACGGAAGGGAAAGAAGACGAAGAGAATGTCGCTGAGGAGTACATCACTGAGGAAATAGGGGGGATCCAGATTAGAATCGATGAGGTGCAACTACTAGCTCCACTGCCACACGGTGAGACCCAAACTAGTACTAGTACTGTTAAACTAAGCTTTGCGATTCTAAAAACAAGTTTTGAACCTTTTCAATGGCAAGATTCATCACTATAATCAATCAACAGAAAGATTAAAGCTGCAGTACGGCCGAAAGGACCTTATAGATCCTAAGAAAGTGTTGAACCTTATTAATGGGGTTAGATTCCACACAATAATCAACCATCAGTAAAAGTGAAGTGGCATTAAGAAGGTATAGAGTGAAAAACAAAATTCTTCACAGTTTCTGACGGCATACCCCTTAAAAGTAGCACTCATTAGGAATAAACGTTGCTTTCAACTGGAAAATGGGATGACAGAAACAGCTTAAACAAAACCCAACAGCTAGAAGCCACTGCCTCGGACCAACAAACACTATTTGTAGAATAAGCAAGCACTGATAAACTTTGCACTCATCTATCATAATTCGAAGTAAAGCTGCTTTTGCTTTTTCCAGTGAAGGGGCAGTTCTTTTGAGTTGGCTCAATAGCTCTGTTTCTTTCAACTTTATGGGTGCCCATTTCAGTATCTCTTAGGCAACAACAGTCGAATAAATGCTAGACCTAGGGCGAGTGCATAGGCCATCGGCCAAGTAGATACTTGGCTGAGATCATCTAAATCACCCTAAGCTCTAGGTAAGCAAGGAAGGTTAGTTTCAAACACCAAGTCAAATGGACAAACAAGAAAAGCAGTATATTCATAACCAAAAACTAGGAAAAAATAACTTCAATATTCCATAATACACAGTCACACCTAACTTTGGAATATATACTTCCCAAAATTTCCTCGAGATAGGGTCATTTATATACTTTCCCGATATCCCAGAGATGCTGCTCATAAACAAATTCACGCACTTGAAACCCACTTGACCAAAAATCTATGTGAAATTTAACCTTACCACGACCATCAAGTCAAAATCCTATACTATCTCAACAATAGAACAGATCCCTGCCTAAATCAAACTATTCAAATCATGATACCTCAGGCTAAAAACTCAATGTCTACTAGTGAAAAATCTATCGATACTCCTCAGTTTAGTAGTGATACCATCAAGTGATCAGACGAGTGGTCCAGAATCTAGATGGTCATTCCTGTCACCAAAACATTTTCCAATTTTACCAATGACAACTACTCAGAGAATGTAACTACCCTAAATTTTGTGGCTTCTGCAACCTCATAATCACTATTTTAGAATGTGAAATGGCAACTGATAAGAAAAACAGTCCAAAATGCATGCTCCTTCAAGTATGAAATAGTTTATCCTCCGAACCAACGTTACTCATGATCATTCAATCATTCATGTAAACCTCAATCATACATTGTTGTTCAATCTTTTGCTCCACAATCTTCATGTACTCATTATCACCTTCATTTAAAGTTAAATCTTTTGAACATTATTACAAGATCCTAACATTGTTGTTCAATCTTTTGAACCACAATCTTCACACGTACAGATGATTGCCTTTCTTTAAAATTGCACCTAAACCACTCAACTCTCTCTCTCTTTCTCTACCACATTCCTTACTCTTAAAACCCCCACAAACACAGAATTCGTCTCTCCTGACTCACCATAATCTTCACATTTCAGCTCAAACAGTTTAGACATTCTACGAATTACTCACAACATCGTACTGGGGTTTGGCAATTACCATTTTCAGCCAAAAATATCTCCAAAATGCCACTCAATTCTAACACTACATAAATGAACAAAAAGCAAACAACTTTAAGAAGTCAATGAACACCCAAACCATAAACTAACAAACCCCATAACAGAAACAAAACAAACATAATCACGCACAGCTAAACAAAACATAGACAAACAAAAAGCACCCCCAATTGTAAACTCCTCAATTGCAATTCAATTCTATTAAAGCTAAACCATTTCATATCCTCACAACCCATCAACATACTACAGATAACTAAAAAAAGGGGTCTTTTAGCTTTTCAATTCCACAAAACTACTAAAAAACTACTCGAAATTGGGGAGGATTAGAACCGGATGCAGGCAAGATTTCCCAGCGACATGGCTCGAGATCATCAGATACTGGACAGTAACCAGCAAGTGTGACCTTATCTGTGGAAGCTGCAGCCGATCCGAACTCGAAGACTGTTACTTGAGCCGGTCGAGGGACCTCCATGGCGCCATTCATGCCTGGTAATCCGGTTTGGGGTGATGTGTTTTCGGATTTTGAGTCTGGGTTTTGCTCCGTTTTGGCTGTGGGAGCTTTTTTGCCTGTCAACCATGAGAGAAACCCCATTGCTCTGTTTTGCTTTGCTGTAGTTATCCCCAATTTGTTCTTTCTAGGGTTTTGCAGAGAAATAAAATGTCCGACTCTGTTTGTGAAAAATAGTGTTCGGTACCCTTTACATGCATTGTTTCCGTTATAACGACTATGTCGGTTTTTCTTTGGAATTATAGGTGTTTGGTTTCATAATGTTACGTTGCATTTGTTTAACGTAATCGAACGAGCTTTTGAATGAATTGTTGTTTTGCTTCTTAATGGATGGTTGATTAGAAATTGTAAATTTAAGAGGTATTTATTTTTAGGTGATAAATGAATGATATGTTTGTTTTGCTTCTGAATGTGTAGTTGATTAGAAGTTGTAAAATTAAGATGTGTTTGTTTTTAGATGTTGAATGAAATTATTTGACAATTTTGCCCCACTAAACTAAATAAATATTATATTTAAAATTATACTCAATAGTTATCTAAGTCCTAGAGAATGCTACAATATCTTTCATTATAAGAATATCGAAAATACAGAGATAACAAAATCTTGGAAAATACAAAAAGGGAGAGCTTGAGAGATGAAGAAAATCTTGGAAAATACAGAGAAATAAAATAAAAATGAATGAGAGAAACAAGAATAGTTTGTTACTATTGAAGAGTCTTAGGTAGAACGACAATGTTTGGTGTAGAGAATGAAGTCGTGACGTCAAAATTTAGCCCTACTTATTTTTAAGAAGATGAGGGCAATAATTGTTATTACAAAATGATTTTAAGGTTACAATTGGAGTATTTTTGAGTCAGCAGTCGGTACTAAGTGGTCAGCATCCCTCTGTTGCATACTCCAATCAAAAGTTCAACTTCTGACTCGAACTACAAACAAACGCCATTGTTTAGGTGTCATACTTCTTTTTAAGACTTTTGACTTCATTCGGAAGCAAAATCAAACATCCTCTTAGTGTACTCTGGTCCCAAGAGACCACACTATTTAGGTTATATTATATATGCACGGTACAAAGAAAATGGCATTCTTGCCCCAACTTCAATACATTGGTAAGTTCATAGAGGAATCAGACAATGGAGAACTAGACAATCAACTCATGATTTAGAATATGACCTACATAGTGTGCTCTTTTGGGACCAAATGTTGCAAATACTACTTTCCAACTTGCATGCATAATTCATGACTAGCTGTGACAGCCTAACCTTTATGCGGTTATTATCATGCAAAATCCTTATTAGCGTCTTTCGAATTGTGGCTTATAAGAATTTTTAGAAATATATTTTGATCAATTAGTTATATGCTAAATCGAATAAAAATATGATGTTAAATAATATACTGAAACCAAAGATAAAGTGACATATATGTTTCTATATAGTATGTTTCAGTTACTAACTTTTAATTTTTGTTGAAGTGCTTTTATATTTTTTAAGGCCATTTGTTCGCTTGAGGTGGGACAAATGTGTGTCAGACTTGTTACGGCTCCGTTGTGTTTGCTTGATAGTCAGGCTCTATGGAGGAAATCAATTTTTTTTGTTCTTGATTGGAGGTTCTTGGGTTTTACGTAAAATATGATAACAACAATAATTATTATTATTTATTTTTTATAGAATGGGTAAAGGTGTAAAAGAGCCCAACCCGACCTGACCAAAAAATGGTTTGTACCTCTGACTGCCTATACTTACTCTAATAACAAATACAGTCTCAAAGCAATCGCATGCGCAAACATTTTCTATGGGTTGTTCTTATCACTGATTTGATGATTTTTTTCCACATCAAATAGTTGTTGGCGATGGTCATGAGAATAAATAATGTTGTTAGTAAGGCTGAAGACACTTAAGATACACACAAGAGGTAGATGAAGGAATAATTTTCTTAGCATGACCACATATATGCATTATCTCAACAAGTATCAATTGTTCAAGCCAAAACACCAAATGAAGATGATGCAGTACAAAAACAAAAACAATGTCACAAATTAAAGGAATAAGCTTAAATAACTCTGGCTACAGAGAAAATGTGTCTACAACCATTGACTATATTCGAAACTAATTTGTGATGTTTTAATGTTTTCGATGTTGCAATCAAATAAATTAATATGCTAGATAGGGATGGCAAAAAAGCTTGGCTTAACGAGGATCCACGCCGCCCCTAATGGGGCAGATTTGGGGAGTGCGTAACAGAGGGTGGGGTTAGGGGTGGGCATTCCATCCCGCGATCCCGATCTCATCCCATTCTGTCCCGATTTTTTCGGGTCTTAATGGGATTGAATAATTTCATCTCGATCCCGTCCCGTCCCGATCTAGAATGGGATGAAGAATTTCAATCCCACCATTCTCGTCCCGTCCCGAGCTAATTTTTCAATATTTATTATTAATATTTTTATTTATTTATTTTATAATTGCAATATTAATGTAATTGAAGAAAAATTAATTTAGTTGAAATCAGTGTAATTGATATTAGTCTATGTCTGCAACTACTTGATATTGGTTTATTTCTAAAATTCTAATTGAATTATTTAATTGTAAATTCTTTAAAACTCAAAATGAGATTGCTAACTACATTGGAGAGTTTTATTTCGAGTCAAGACAATGAATTTAATGAATTTTTTTAAGCAATAATGAAACATTATTCTTAGTACCCCAAATCTACTCATTCTTTTGTTCACTATTCGAAACAGTATAGCATGTCCACAATTACCATTATACTGTCCAACTCTTAGTCATTCAAAACTAGGCAAAAATCTTAATTATATGGTGAATTTCAACTATCATTTATGGTAGTTTATTATAATGTTGCATACTCAATCTAATGCTATCATTTATGTGTAGCTCTATGAATTGTCTTTGCCTATTTTAAACTAAACAAATTGGGTTTTGAGTAAAAACAAAAAAAAAAAAAAAAAAAAATTGGGTTTTGAGTAAGCAGTAATTTGTCAAAAAATGTGAGCACGCTGATCCCGTCCCATCCCGATCCCGTATGAACGGGATGGGATATAGATGGGTCTATCTCGTCTCATCCCGTCCTATGCCCACCCCTAGGTGGGGCGAATTTAATGAGAGAGATACAAATCCGTGTCGGATTCGGGAGGAGACATGGATGAGTGTAACGACTCATCCACATGATACAATACTACCAGCCTTAGAGTCCACCCACATAAGGTGTTACAATGAAAACTCCCCCCTAGGGATGACAACAGGGCGGATTTGAGCAAATCCATCCCCGCCCCGTCAGGAATAACGGATCCCCAAATTCGCCCCACCAATCCGTTTACAAAATTATTTTAAAACCACCTTCGCCCCGCACGGATTGGCGGATATCCGCCCCGCACGGATTAACGGATATTCGCCCCACCCACATATCCATTAAAAAAATTCTTCATTCATACATACAGCAAAAGATACTTCTACAGTTAAAGATACTTCATTCATACATACAAAAATTATATAAAAAAAATTACAAAAAAAAAAATCAATCTAAAGAATCTCTTATGGATCAGATCTCGGATCTCAATCTCTGATTGGGAGAAGAAGGTGGATATGGAGGTCAAAGGCTTCGACTTTGAGAATCTGATCTTTTATCTCAGATCTCAATCTCAATCTCAGATCTCATATCCAAATATCTGATGAAGAAGCAGAGGATGGTGCACTGATCGTTCACTGATCTGAGATCTTATGATGCTCTGTTTTTGAGTTATTCACTGTGAATTGTAAAAAAGAAGAAGAAGAAGAAGGAGACGTCTGTGAGACCTCTTCGGCTCCTTCAAGTGGGGAAGCCGGGGAAGGGAGGGGAGAGTAAGGTGGGGGAGGGGAGAGTGAGGCGGCCTCTTCGGCTCCTTCGAGTGAGAAATGACAATGTGAGGTTAGGGTTTATTTCCTTTATATAGCTGAATGGCATTTTTGTAATTTTACTGGTTAAACGGATATCCGTGGGGCGGATATGGCCAAATCCATATCTGCCCCGATTAATAAACAGATACAAATTTGAAATCCGTATCCGCCCCAACCTCCACAGATCCTTTACCAAATCCGCCCCAAACTGGGGGAGTGGGGCGGATATCCATGAAAATCCGCCCCATTGCCATCTCTTCCCCTCCCCCCCAAAAACTTTGAAGTGGAACACTTCCTCAATTGTAAGCTCCAAGCCCATGACGAATATTGAGGAACTAGGGCTGAAAACCGAACCGACGGATCGGTTTTTCAACTAAACCGTGAACCTAACTACTTAGGTCGGTTTTAAAAATTTCAAATCGAAATCGAACCGACCATTAACAAAACCGAACCGATTCTAATTTATGCAAACCGTAACCGAACCGAACCGGCTAAAATCGAACCAAAACCGAAATAAAACCGAACCGACCGACTATTTTAAACATATTGTATTATTTATATATAAAATATATTATTTATTATATATATTCGGTTGGTTCGGTTTAGTCAGTTAAAATCACATAGAAACCGAAAACTGAACTGACCACTTCGGTTTAAAATTTTTTAAAATCGAAACCGATCTTAACCGAATTTAAACCGAACCAATCGATTCGGTTTAGATCGGTTTTTTGTTCAGCCCTATGAGGAATGGTCATAGTCACGGGGACCTATATATATCCTGAAAGGATGGAGGTCAATAATAGAGTCAACCCCTAGAAAGACAACTCATTATGTAACACCCGTAAAATTTTAATTGTGGTATTTATATTTTTTATTAAAGACAACATTTCTAAGTTTTTAGAATTTAATAAAAAAAAATTTGGATTTCTTAGGTGGGGTACCCTTAGAAATTTGGTGGGTTGAATAATTGCCCAATATAAAATCATATTTCCCCCTATTATCTTCTTATTCTTTCTCACGCAGGAACAAGGTCCGTTCCTCTTTCCTTCTCCGGCGAAGCTCGGCTACATCCGAGCATTTCAACGGTTTGCCCCACCCAAACTCTTATATTTTCTTCATTTCTCCTCATCTTCCTTCTTCGATTTGCTACTCAAAATCAGAGTGCAACAGGGGAGAAACTCAATTGGAGCTATGGGAGGTTGACCGAGCAACTTCGCTCCGACCAGACCCTTTGGCGATATTAGTTGTTGCGTTTGGAGTTGGTAAACCCCACATGCAGTGACGATTTTGGGTTGTGATTTGCGGGTGAGCTTCGATCCGCGGTTTAGAAGTGTCGGGGGAGCTTGTCGAGTTGATTCCAGTGAATTTTAGGTGAGTTTGATCATACTTAAAAGTTAAATTTTGGATCAGAATTTCAAATGGTAGTTTAAAACATTTTCTTTGAAATAAAATGGGTTTTGTGCTTGAAATTTATTGTTTGGAGCTGCATGTGTGATTCATGGATATCATTCTTGAATTGATCTTTGTGTTTGGGGCTCATTCTGGTGAATTGGGGAGCTTGAACTTGACCAACCAGTTATAAGTTTTGGATCTAAGTAAATGTGTTGTTTTGGGTTTTCATTTTCTAGGTTCCTTGAAATTGTATCATGGATTTTTGGAATTTTCGGTTCTTATGTTGTTGCATGTTTGCTGAGATTGTGTAATATTCCATGAATTTTTTCTTTGAGTTGTACAATAGCACATGAGAGTGATTGCATAATTAAACATTCATAGCATGTATTTGAGAATACTGATGGCAATATTTTCCTGTTGTATATGATATAACCCTTAGGTGGCACGAGCATCGAGGAGATATGGTTGGCAAGCTACCAAAAGGAAGAGTGTTGTTGGTATTGTTGAACACCTGTTTGATATTGTAACACTTTGGGTGGGGGATATGATTGAGGAAACAATATTGTTGTGATATTGATATGATGATATTAATGTTGTTTAACACCTGTATATGCCTGTTTTGAAATAAGTAACTACGTCAAACCTGTAAGGAGTAACACTTAGCCTTGAGAAACGAGACATTTTTGTGTAGGGAAAATGAATACTGGTTAAGCACATTTGAATGTCGCATTTCACATACATATTTACATCATAATTGAGCATTCGGGATGAAAAATGGTGGTGAATTATTAAGTTTTACGAGATATGCTTTGAGATATGGTGTGTTCACTTAGATGGGAAAACTAAGAAATTGCTTTAAGGTGGTTTAGCCTAATGCAATGGGTTGTTCCCGAGGACATTGGTTTAGAGTACAAGTTATTTTCTAGTGTTGAATATATGTCAGTATAGAAGTATGTGTATATAGTCACAAAGGTGATTATTTTCATAAATTGACGAATAGTTTGATGACTTGGATTATGGCATGTTGACTGAAAATCTTAATCTGATGTGAATTTCTCAAATTTCATCTTGCATCTCATGCATTAGCTCCATGTAGATTTACCTCTAATGTATATATACTATATTATGTAGCATCATCATGACATCCTATGATTGTGTAGTACTGTTATGTATATGATGATACATAAAATCGATCACACCTCTAAGCCATGTACGTGTCATGATGATTTCGAGGAAATACGGGCCCCGACATCAGCCAAACATTGAACATGCCTAAACAGTCTTAAGCCCGCTCAATTCAATTGGCCAGGCAGACCCGAACTTTGTTAGGCCCACACGTTTCACAATTATCCTCAATACTCATAAGTCCCACTAAGGCAAGTATCTCGAGGCAACTATCCTCAATACTCATACCACAACTTTTTGTTGTTGCTAGTTCTTACACATGAACTGTTACCACCAACAATATTTGATCTTATATATGCTTTGTTGTAAGATGGGGATCTCGAGATACTTTGTGAAAATCGGCTAAACCTGCAAAATATAAGAAAAAACGTAGTAATTGTGAAACCAAAATTTTGGTCAGATTTTACCTCTTGGAGATCGAAACATATCTTTCCTTGATTTAGCACCACCACCAGATTTAGCTAAATATAGAAAACAAGTATTAAGATGGAAAAACCAAAGAGACTAACAACATTCATCAAGATTGAAAAATCAAGAAATCAATACCTTGACTTCTAGTTTGAAAAGTTTTCACCAAACTGTTACCAACAATGTCACTAACATTTGACCTTAGATTAGTTTTGTCGTAAATTGCCTATCATGGTTATATGATTTTGTTCATTGAATAGACTTAGATAGAATAAGACATATAATTGTAGCTTATATTTGGAGACATGTTGTCCTTTTACATACGTTAATCCATGAGTGTGCAAGACACATTAGTTGATGATTCTGGCCAATATTTTCATAAGGAATGATACATCTAAGGATACATGAACTTTATCTTCGGAATACTAGGTAATTGCAACTTTCTCAAAACCATTTTGTTTTGTTGTTTTAATTTTTGTACTATATTTTGCAAATATTTTTATTTTGGTTGCAAGTTAGGTACACTTTGGAAAAAAAGGTAGTATCAACAATGAGTACTAGTAGAAGCAAATGGTAGTAGCGGCAACGCCTCCATTGAAGCTGGAAGTTGCGACAACCTCAAGCCTGGATCGCTAAGGATACAAATGACTTCATGACTTCATGTATCACAAAAACTTGTTGATCCATCATATTAGTTTATTTTTTTTCATCCTTTTTTTTTACTTGCGAAAGATTCTGAAAGATTTTAAAGTCCATTAAAATATAGGGGTATTCAATCATGTATTTTAATAGATTCTGAAAGATTTTAAAGTCCATTAAAATATAGGGGTATTCAATTAAGGATTTAAAACAATACAATGAAATCTATGGGTATTCAAATATAGATTTTAAATTATTGTTTTATAACTCCATTAAAATCATGGGGTATTCAATCATGGATTTTGAACAATACAATGAAATCTAGGGGTATTCAAACAACAGGGAATTTAATGGATTTGCTGACTTGATGGACTTTGAAGAATTTATTTGTGATTGATATAAATATCAAAGTCATTTCCAAATCCGGCCTATTACCCTCGAATTTCAATCTCTCTGCTCCCACCAACTCTGTGTCTCCTTTCTCAGCAGTGGAACCAGGTACGTTTCCATCCTTTCTCTTCTTCTTTTTGTCATGTTATTCAAAACAAAAACAAATTTGCTTTGTCGGGTTGCCATATATATATATATATTGGGTTTTTGGATTTTTTCACGCTCTTGAACACAAACAAACAAACAAGAAGTGTAGGGTTTTGGATTTCTTCCATTGAAATAGCAAAATGATGATACAGAGATGATGAGATACAGAGATGATTAGATACATTCACAAATCTATACAATCACAAATCTATACAGAGATACAATCACAAATATATACAGATGATGAGATACAGAAAATACAATCACAAATCGATGAGATACAGAGAAGATGATGATGAGATGATGAGGTTTCCTTGCTCTTGTCGACATACAAAGATGATGGGTTTCCTGCTCTCGTCTCCCTGCTCGTCTCCTCTCGTCTCCCATGCTCTCGTCTCCTCGTCTCTCTGCTCTCGTCTCATCATCTCCCTGCTCTCGTCTCTCGTCTCCCTGTTCTCTTGTTGTTCTCGTCTCCCTGCTCTCGCCCTCCCTGATCTCTCCCTGCTCTCATAAGTCCCTCTGCTCTCTCCCTCCCTGATCTCTCCTTGCTCTCGCACTCCCTGATCTCTCCCAGAGCTCTTCACTCAAAAAAAAAATTGAAATAATACATATGATAGAGAGAAAAAAAGATCAATCAAATCTATACATAATGAAAAACAATCTTCACTCAAAAAAAAAACATAGAAATAATACATTCCCTGATCTCTCCTTGCTCTTCCAAATCAGATCCCATAATGAAAAAACGATTCCAAAAAAAAACATTTGATAAAGAGAAAAAAAAATCTATACATCCTCTCTGTATTCAATCAAATGGAATACATAGAAGAATACATTTGATACAGAAGATTCCAAAAGTTGCAATCTTTCTCCTTTTCATCCATTTGGGTGTATGAATTTCAGTTCAACAACAACACTTGTCATTGGAAAGAAGAAGGGAAGAGAGAAATAATGTCTGGGGTGTTCATCATTTCACAAAGCTCCCCAATCTCCACTCCCTCCTTGATCTCTCCTTGCCTCTCCCTCTGCCCTCCCTGATCTCTCCCTGCTCCCTGATCTCTCCCTCTGCTCTCACCCTCCTTCTGCTCTCCCTCTTGTCTCTCTTGTCTGCCATAAGTCAGAAATGAAACTCTAGAGTAGAAATATAAGAGAATGGGAAAAAATGGGAATGGATGGATGTGTGACAATGGATGGATGTGTGACAAATGTGGCTACTACCATTTACCAAGTCAATGCACGTAGGTGTGAAGCGTGAACACAACTGTTTGGAGTCTTTTCATGGTATCTTCCAATGCAACTGTCAGTAGGTAAGCCATGACTTTCCTCGCTTTTTCCTGGTAAAGCTATTTTATTTTGTTTAACCAAGACATAAAATTCTGCCACTTCCATTTGGATTTAAAGCGATTGTAACTGAACAAGAGGACAATGGATCTGTTTCCACCAAAATTGAGAAGATTATGGAATGAATGGGAGATAAGGACATTGATTGTGATTAGCCTCACAATACAAGTATTTCTAATTCTCTCTGGAAGCCATAGAAAACATAGCAATTCCAAGTGGATAGCCATCCCTCTTTGGTTGGGTTACTTGTTGGCAGATTGGGCTGCTTTCCCTCTTGTCTCTCTTGTCTGCCATAAGTCAGAAATGAAAACTATAGAGTAGAAATATGGAGAATGGGAAAAATGGATTACAAATGGATGGATGTGTGACAAATGGATGAATGTGTGAAAAATGCATTGACTTGGTAAATGGAAATGGGACAATGTGTTTCTTAGTGTGTTTAAGTGAGGTAGGTACTGTTTTATAACGAAACAACATATATAAATTAGCTATATTTTTTTATTATATATGTTGATATTGTTATTAACAATTTAATGTTTATAAATTGGTAGTTGTCATACTATTTTATATAGATGGTATTATCTACTTTCTGATTTATGTTTAAATCTTTGAAACTTGTTATCTAGTAGCATCATAAATGGGAGATTCAAAACAAGGAAAGGGGCAATATAACCAGTGGACCTTGCAAGAGAGCAAGATGTTGTTAGGATTACTTGTTGAAGATATCAACATGGTTGGCGTGATGCTAGTGGTGTGATAAGCAAGCAAACAGTAGAAACCAAGATACTTCCAATTCTCAATGAAAAGCTAGGGTGCCAAAAACCTATAAACACTATCAGAACCTAATGAAATGGTTTAAGAACCAATATCAAACTTTTGCTGACCTTTTGCGCTATAGTTCTGGATTTGGATGGGACGCTGTCTCAAAAAAGTTCACGGCTGATAATGAAATATGGGAAGATTACCTTAAGGTGATATTTTATTTATGTTTAATTTTATTTTATATTGATAAATTACACCTTCATAATATTAATAATATATTTTTTGTTCTTATTTTTAACAGTCCCACCCAAACATGAAAAATCTTCGCAATGGATCATTTGAAGATTACGAGGATTTGCAAATTATTTTTGGCAATGGAACAGCTGTTGGGAAAAATGCACTTGGATTGGGCGATGGTACCGATGCTAGAACATGTGGACTTGAAGAAAATGAGAACATGTTCGATGATAACAATGAGGTTTACGAAAACTCAGACCAAACTCTGTTACTTAACGATTATACTTCACCACCTTTCCTAGATACAAATTTGGAGGCCCCTACTGAAAAGTTTCTTCCAAGAAAGAAAGCTCGAACAGAGCATCAAACATATGGTACCCCAACTGAGACCACTCGAGCTGATCTTCTAGAAAAAGTTTGTGCTGGCATGGATTCAATTAGTACAATTGCCAGTGAAATTCAAGGAATACACGGCCTAATGAAAAAAAGAGAACATGATAGAGAGAAAAACAACATTTGGAATTGTATCAAAGAGATTCCAAACATGGATAATTATGCTTGTTTCAAAGCACTTAAATTGGTTAACAAGTTGGGAATGAAAGACGCATTTGTGAAAATGTCACTCGAAGAGCGTTTGGCGTGGATACAGTACAATATGGAATGAGTATGGGTATTTGGTATAATGTTTAACATTTTCGAGTGTCTTGAAACTATTAATGTTTTTATCTTATGTTTGGAATTTTGGTTAAGATTTTTTTTTGGATATTGTGTTTAAGAATTTGGTGAATGTTAAGACTTGTTTGTTTTAATATTATACTTTTATTTATGTGCAATTAGGTGATATTATTAATTTTTAGTGTTACCTCACTCAATTTTGTATTGGCTAAACATAAAAAGGTGTATTTTGATTTTTATTTCTAATTATGCGATTCATTTATTTAGGTGATTTTATAATGTCTCAAATGGAAGACGAAGAATTGGAGGAAATGTATTATGAAACCATAAAGTTGTTAACGATGACAATTGAAGCAACCACTAAAGTTTTAAATGCATTATTGAGTATCATAGATGACGACCATGTTGAACGTGTTGAACGTCCAATCCGACGACCAATTACAAGAACTGGATTCAGTTATATACATAAAGTAATAGGTGAGGATCCTCAAAACTTTCGACAGTTATATCGTATGTATCCAGGTGTCTTTATGAAGCTATGTAATATTGTTAGAGAGAAAACAAATCTGAAAGACACAAGATTCATATGTGTTGAATAAATGCTTGCAACATTTTTGCTTACTGTTGGTCAAAATTCTCGATATTGTCAAATTGAAAACACATTTAAGAGATTACATTTCGCAATAAGCAAAAATTTCAACAAAGTTCTCATGGCCTTAAACACAATAGCACCAGAAATGATGGCCAAACCTAGATTCACAACGCCAGTTAAAATATTGGAGAGTACACGATTTTACCCTTACTTTAAGGTAAATACTAATTTTTTTTTTACTGTTATTGTTATTTTTTTTTTGTTATTTTTGTGAAATCATGATTTTATTTTAGGATTGCATCGGAGCTATTGATGGCACACACATACATGCAATGGTAACAGGGCGTGAAGTTGCTAGTTATCGTGATCGTCACGGAAATAAATCACAAAATGTATTAGCTACTTCTAACTTTGATTTGGAATTCATATACGTTCTAAGTGGATGGGAAGGTTCAACACATGATTCTAAAGTGTTAAATGATGTTTTGTCAAGGAGTAGTAACAGACTTCATGTCCCACAAGGTACATATTTATTTCTTTTATTCTGTAATATATGCGTGTGTTTATTATTTGATACTCTAATTGTATGTGTGGTGATGAATTTTCAGGAGAATATTTCTTAGTTGATTGTGGATTTGCAAATCGTCCCAATTTTTTAGCTCCATTTCGAGGTGTTCTATATCATCTCCAAGATTTTGCTGGTCATGATCGCGACCCCGTAAATCCAGCTGAGTTGTTCAATCTTCGTCATGCGTCATTGAGAAACGTAATTGAGAGGATATTTGGTATATTTAAATCACGATTTACAATTTTTAAGTCTGCGCCTCCATTTCCATATAAAACACAAGTGGAGTTAGTGTTAGCGTGTGTAGCATTGCAAAACTTTCTTCGTAAAGAGTGTCGTTCTGATGAATTTCCAATTGAAGAAGATGACGAGCCTTCATCACCATTGGAAGAAGAAGAAGAAGAAAAATTTTCAACCCAAGATCAACAACGAGAGAAGGCTAATGAATGGAGAGCAACTATAACTTCAGATATGTGGGGAGATGCTGTGAGTGTCGGAGTCAACGATGAGCAATAAAGAGAGTATTTTATTTATTTATGTATTTATTTTTTATTGGAGATTTTTTTTGCATTATTTCTTTTTTCAAAAGAAAAATAGTTATTTGTATTACTTTTGGACCATATTCAATGTTCAGTGAATTTTTTTTAATTTGAAATAAAATTCACGTAACATACAAACGATTGTTTATTGATATTTGAGGGATGTTTTATGATTTGTGTTGATATGGATGACAATGTAGGTGACATTATTTCATAACTTCCTATGATTAATAGCATATTCATAAGAATTTACAGAAATTTATAAGAATCAATAGAAATCCGTAACAATCCTTTATAAAATTCAGAAAATCCAATAATAAAAATCCATTAAAATCCAGTGGATTATGTAAATTTCACAAAATCCAGTCACTTAAAATCCAGTAGATTCTGTAAACTCCTTTGAAATATTTTAAAATCCATGAGATTTAAAGTCTTTCAGACTCTATTAAAATCCATGATTGAATACCCCCCCTGTTAGATAGAATAAAACATATAATTGTAGCTTATATTTGGAGAGGAGATGACTACCACTACCAGGGATAGCTAAACCCTTCGCCAAGGCTACGATGAAACCACAGGATTTCCTAGAGTTTGTGTATTTAAATTTATTATTTTCTTTATGCTTGAACGTTAAACATATTTGATTTATGATTTTTAATAAATTGCTTTCACCGATTATATCCTGATTAATTGTCTAGACTAGTCGGTAGTTAGAAGTACCCTTTGTTGAAATTCAAAAGCCTGATTTAATCAATTAATCCGAATCTGTGATTGTGTGTGCCGTAAGAAGACACGCAATGCTAGGGATTAGGATTAGTTAAAATAAATCTGTGATTGTGTGTGCCGTAAGAAGACACGCAATTCTAGGGATTTATACCTATGCTTAAATCAATTGTGAACTTAGATTAATCTTTAGGTTAGTCATGTTAAATCTTGAAAACAATATTTTTGATCACACAAATCTCAAAGAACCTGTGGTGGATTCAATGCCTTGGTTTCTCTTCTCATATTCTTTAAAACTTTTTATTTTGTTTTTAATTTGATTTTTATTTAGATATTTTAATTGTTGTAACCCCATTTCCTATAAATTAGTTTAATTAAATTCTAAAATTCAATTGCATCCACCTTCTTCGTGGGATCGACCCGTACTTGCCGTTGTCTACCAGTTAGGCACCGTGCACTTGCGGTTATTACAAGTGGGTTAAATTAACCTGTTAATTTAGGTTACTTAAAATCCTCATCAAGTAACCTAAATTAACAGGTTAATTTAACCCACTTGTAATAACCGCAAGTGCACGGTGTCTAACTGGTAGACAACGGCAAGTACGGGTCGATCCCACGAAGAAGGTGGATGCAATTGAATTTTAGAATTTAATTAAACTAATTTATAGGAAATGGGGTTACAGCAATTAAAATATCTAAATAAAAATCAAATTAAAAACAAAATAAAAAGTTTTAAAGAATATGAGAAGAGAAACCAAGGCATTGAATCCACCACAGGTTCTTTGAGATTTGTGTGATCAAAAATACTGTTTTCAAGATTTAACATGACTAACCTAAAGATTAATCTAAGTTCACAATTGATTTAAGCATAGGTATAAATCCCTAGAATTGCGTGTCTTCTTACGGCACACACAATCACAGATTTATTTTAACTAATCCTAATCCCTAGCATTGCGTGTCTTCTTACGGCACACACAATCACAGATTCGGATTAATTGATTAAATCAGGCTTTTGAATTTCAACAAAGGGTACTTCTAACTACCGACTAGTCTAGACAATTAATCAGGATATAATCGGTGAAAGCAATTTATTAAAAATCATAAATCAAATATGTTTAACGTTCAAGCATAAAGAAAATAATAAATTTAAATACACAAACTCTAGGAAATCCTGTGGTTTCATCGTAGCCTTGGCGAAGGGTTTAGCTATCCCTGGTAGTGGTAGTCATCTCCTCGTGATGTGGTATGCCGCAACTCATCTCTGCACTGACGCGAATCTCGAGAAAACTGGCCAAAAGCACTCTGTGGTGGCTCTTACAGATAGCTGGGGTGTGAATAGCCAGAAAACCGAAATAAAACCAATTCCCCGCCCTGCTACAGTGCGCTACAGCGCCGATCGTCTTCTCCAGCGAGAACCGTCGCTGTTACGGCCTGGTTCTCGCTCCTTGCGGCTTCCTTCGTCTCCAATTCGACTCTAGTACCTGCAAAAGATGAGATTGAGTGAAGAAACCCAATTAAAATTGCAAATTCAGCAAAGAAACAGGGAGAGGAAACTCCCTGTTTTTGCGACTGTTTCTGCTCGTATGCGAGCTCTGTCGCGAGGTGGTGGCGGTGATGATTGGCCTGGTCGCGAGGTGGTTGTGAGAGAAGGAACTCGAGACGATTTGAGGCCGAAAGAAGGGAAGAAAATGCTCTGTTGCAAGATGAAACAGAGTCATGGTACGGCTCTGTTCCACGGTGAGGTAGGTAGTCTGTCGCGGCTGGTTCGTGGTGGTTCGTGACCTGTTGAGCTGTTCGGGCGGAGGTGGTGGTGAGGTGACAGTGTGGACAGTGGAGAGGACCAGTGAGTGGTGAGTGGTGGCGATGGAAAAGTTGACGTGAAACAGGGTTGTCACACCCCTGTTTCACGGTGGTGGCTGTGGTGGGAATCACCTTGAGAGGAGGAAGAGGGTTTGATCTCCACTTCCAATCTGTTCCCTTCTCTTCCTCCCTCCCCCTTCTCATTCCCTATCGTATTCTATTTATAGATAATAAGGATTAGGTTTGGGTTTGGGTTTGGTTTTAGGGTATGAGTTGGTTTAGGTTTGGGTTTGGGGTTGGGTTTGGTTTTAGGGT
Organism: Berberis thunbergii; assembly: GCA_003290165.1. NCBI lineage: Eukaryota > Viridiplantae > Streptophyta > Magnoliopsida > Ranunculales > Berberidaceae > Berberis > Berberis thunbergii. The sequence continues at coordinate 84,389 of QNQO01000975.1, forward strand.
GTGAATTGGGTTTAAGTTTAGGTTTTGGTTAGGGTTTCTCTCTCTACTTTGTACCACCACCAAGTGCAATTCCTTACATAGTCGCCTTAATATGATTTGATCGTTTAAGCGCAAATTCCTGAAAAGAGATAAAAACGAAATAATTATTATAAAATATAATAATCGAAACACTAACATGTATAAATTAAGGGGTATATTATGTAATAATTATGTGACTATCAGAGACATGTTGTCCTTTTACATACGATAATCCATGAGTGTGCAAGACACATTAGTTGATGATTCTGGCCAATATTTTCATAAGGAATGATACATCTAAGGATACATGAACTTTATCTTCGGAATACTAGGTAATTGCAACTTTCTCAAAACCATTTTGTTTTGTTGTTTTAATTTTTGTACTATATTTTGCAAATATTTTTATTTTGGTTGCAAGTTAGGTACACTTTGGAAAAAAAAGTAGTATCAACAATGAGTACTAGTAGAAGCAAATGGTAGTAGCGGCAACGCCTCCATTGAAGCTGGAAGTTGCGACAACCTCAAGCCTGGATCGCTAAGGATACAAATGACTTCATGACTTCATGTATCACAAAAACTTGTTGATCCATCATATTAGTTTATTTTTTCTCATCCTTTTTTTTTACTTGCGAAAAACATTTTATACATGAACAAACCAATTTTCAAGAACTCAAATGATCCAAATCGGGACCAAGCTCGAGGAGGACGTGGAAGTGATTAGATTTCATTAGAACGATTCGTATATCTGGTAATAAAGAGGAGGCGGAGAGGGTGGCAATAGCATTATAAATGGGGTGTGTGTGTGTGTGGGGGGGGGGGGGGAGATTAATATGTTAGCGAGTTGAGGTAGACGTGAAGTAAATGTGTTAGTGAACAATTAGTGTAAATTTGTATGCTAGTACCATCACCTTTAGTGAGAGTTTGATTGCTTTACCATTTTTGGCGAATGTCGTGTCAAATTAAAATTCCATGTCACATAGACAAATCCAAACCGGATACTGTTAAGAGATGTGTCGAAGTTTGCAAGTACAAACATGACCCATCCTAGGGTGAGTCAACTTGATACGACCCATCATGACACGATTAGCTAATTATGTCGAGTCGGGTCATGATTGACATAACTGGATATGGGTGACAGATCAATACACATATTGACATGGTAACCCAACCTTTACTAAATTACTATTCTCAAGTTTAAAAAAAAAAACATATTACATATTGGTTAGACATTTTTTTTTGATATAGTCATGTTACTTTGACGCGAATGACCCGATTAATTAAAGGAGTTGCTACACGTATTCGACTATTTGGCTCGGGTGCACCAACTCTTTGTTACTCTGGTATTTTAAGATGTTTTGACTTTGTTGCACAAACTTTTGAAATGTAACACCAACTTACTTTTTTTTTTAATAAATGAAAACCATTTGGTGAACGTCAGTAAATAAATTATAAGAAATGTAAGTGATTGCAACTATAAAAAAATGCATTCAAACCCAAGAACTCTACATCTAAAAATTTATACGACCATAGTGTTTGGTGATGAAATTTGGGTTTTAATACGTATTTTTTATCAGCTCCTCTGTGTTTGATGAACACATTATACTCTTCTGCATTTTAGATTTTTTGTTTACACAACCTACCATAATGTTTGTTATTTATTGTAGAATTTATGACGATGGTTAATGTATCTTTGATGTTTGTATGCAAATTTAAAAGTTAAGATTTCGTGATTAAAATTTAGTTTTGTTGACAACATTTATTTTTATTTTGTTTTCTCAAGAACAAACTCATGCTCACAAACGAGAAAAATTTAACCACCTAATAATTTTTATTGATACAAAAATGAAAGTCGGTGTTACATATTTTAGATTGGTGCAATAAAGCCGAAACATCATAAAATATCGGTGCAACCAAGCAAAATGGTCGAGTACACGTAACAACTCTCTTAATTAAACCAACCCACCCCTTGTCACGTAAAATAATCGTGTTGGGTCACTAATTGATGAAAGTCGGTATTATATATTTTAGATTGGTGCAACAAAGCCAAAATATTATGTAATCGAGCCTAAATAGTCGAGTACACGTAGCAACTCTCTTAATTAAACCGATCCACCCTCTTCTGACATAAAATAATCGTGTCGGGTCACAAAGTGTTTGATGCGGCTCTAGCCTTGAGGAACAAGTTAATAGAATTCTACTCGGAGTCTCGGACTTTGAAACATCATCATCTCCAGCCCATAAACCCAAACCCAGCCCATTTCCAACCCAGGGCAGAAAATATTCGCATCCCCTACGTCGCAGGGTTGGAAGGGTTTTTTTTTTCTTCTTCTGGATTTCAGGGCTTAAAGAAGACCTCTCCCTCTAGCCTCCTCACTCCCAGTCTATCTCTCTCTCAGCTCACACATTTCTTTCTCGCCGTCGCGTGCCCTAGAAATCCATCACGGTAACTTCACTCTCTATTCACTGATCAATTTCATGACTCTCTTTGAATCGATCTTTGTAGATTTTGTATCTGTTGTTGTTTCGAATTGATTCAGTCTAATAATCTGCAAGAAATGAATTGAATTTGTTGTTTGAACCAAGATTTGCAGTCTAAAATCGTGAAAAATTTAAAGTTTTTATTTATTTATTTAGTGAAAGAAAGAAAGAAGGCAAAGATGTCGAGGAAAGGATTGATGGAGCAGGATCTTAGTAAGCTGGATGTGACGCAGTTGCATCCGCTCTCGCCGGAGGTCATCTCTCGTCAGGCAACAATCAATATAGGTATAAATCTTCGTTAGATTCCGTGTTTTTGTAGTTTGAGCTGAGGTTTTGGTGATTTTAGGGTTTGTTTTAATGAATGTGTTTTCTGTGTTGATTCAGGTACCATTGGTCATGTCGCACATGGAAAGTCTACTGTTGTGAAAGCTATTTCCGGTGTTCAGGTAATTTCTGTGTGCTTCATTTGGTCGGTCTTTTATACGGAGGTGCGGTGTTGTTGCTGTTATCTAGTTATTAGAATATCGTATTAGTAAATTTTTGGTCATGGAAGTAGGCATTATGTCATGGAGGTGATATTTTCATGTTAAATTGTGTTTTATTGAGTTTAGGTTTCAGGTTGCTTAGCTTATTTTGTTTTGGATGCTAGCTCAATCTCCTTTTGTAATGGGTTCTACGAACGCTCTCTAACCGAAACTTGATAGATTTACTATTTCAATTAATTTTCAAAACTAAATAAAACTGATTACATCTGTCTAATTAAACCTATTTAAGTAAAAGAAGCTTAAACCTAATTAGACTCGTACTTCTATTTGGGTCTTAACATGGGCTGACTCAATTATATAAAAACTAGATACTAAATTAATCATTCCCCAACTTCGAAAAAGCTCGTCTTCGAACTTAGCGTTGTCAGGCAAGCCATCATTGACCACGGAGATGTGTTTATGCACCTCATTACTTGTAGTGTCATCCTGAGGAGGGAAAGTATCGACAACCAACATATCTCCATAATCTCCATCTGGAATAAGAATAATTACCTTACCCTTCGGCAATTGCGACAAAGATTACCAATTTTTCCACATCTGAAGCATGTGAAATTAGGGTTGTAAGCAATAATACGTGCAACTGGTTTAGCAGGTGTGGTAAGGACCGAAGCTGTGAGATGTAACTGAAGTAGTCAAATGATGCTGTGAATGTGCTTCGACCGTGCTCTGCTATTGCCATGGTAGTAGTCGGAATTATATTCAAAGCCTCTTGTATAGGATGAGAAGGTCCATGCACATATCTGTCACCTTTTGCTTTTCAAATTTCAGTCTACTGCACAAAAGACAAAATTCCTCAATGTATTCAAAAACTGTAGATTTGATGTGTAAGTTTATGCAATCTACCAAACAAATCTTGCTGATAATTTTTGGAGATGAAAGCACACTGCAATAATTTTTGCATCTTAAGCCAAGTCTAAACTGGCACCTTCCCCAATAATTTTCTCTGTGGTCAAATCTTTCCACAATTGGATGCAATACCCTGTACCTTTATTGCAACTAAACGCATAACTTTAGTACTTGTTAGAGACTTATATTCCAAAACCTTTTCCATTTGATCAACCCAATCAATATCATCAAGGCTGACATTAGTTGGAACATCTAATTTAATATCACCATGTTGTATACGTTCCAAGCAATGAAAAAAACGATCGAAATTCATAGGTAAAGCGTCAAAATTATTCTCACATCCATAAGCATCATGATGAACTCGACCCCTTGGATTGGGAGGACGAAAATTGGCTCGTTGCGGTGGTTCATAAAGGTCTATATCGAAATCATAAGCTCTATCCTGAAGTGGTACATAACCTTTCTTGCGTTGGTGAATAACTTGTCCATCATAATCTGAGGAATTTGGATCATGTGGAAGTACACAAAATCTGAGGAATTTGGATCATGTGGAGGTACACAGATATTTGTGAGGTGTTGCATAACTTCATAATCACATGAAGACAAATCAATGAAATGTGGTGGTATTGACAAGTCCTTGGGGGAACAAATATCCTTCTCCCCCAATTCAATCTGCCACGAACGAAGCTTCATCTTCTAAATAAGAGAAAGTGCTATGATGGAGAATAGTTGGATGATGCGCATAGGATGCTGAAGAGAGAAGATCATGCAGGGGAGGCTCGTGATCAGTCCTACGATGAAGGGGGCTAGACGTCGGCCTGCTTGCTACTGTCAGTGTTGCACGTGGTGCTCTGCCGGTGGCTGACGCTGTAAATGGCGGCGACGACTAGTCGTGATGTCTTTGCAGTGTTCCAGATAGGGGTGGGCATCCCATCCTGCAATCCCGATTCCGTTCCGATTTTTTTGGGTCCTATTGGGATTGATCAATTTCATTCCGATCCCGTCCCGTCCCATCCCGAATCGATTTTTTTAATATTTAATATAGAATATGTAGTATGAAACTATTTATCGACATAACTTTTATTTGTTGTTTTATTTATTGACATGACTATTTTATTCTCACAAGTTTTCATGTGACTCGCCTAAATAATGAATCTAACTCAAACCTCTCCATTCCTCTTCCTAATTCTTGACAACAACAATGTGTATTCTTCATAGTTTTTAAATGACAAACTCATTGACTATTTTCGTTAGCAATGTACAAAAAAATGGTTATCTTCAACAGTGGTTCTAAAACAATGAGTAAAAACTAATGAAATGGGGAAATAATGATCAATGACTTAAAGTTATATAATTGTTCTTAGAGTTGTGTGTTCGGTAAATCCAAAATTTTCAATCTTGTATGTTAAATTTTCAATTCAAAATTTAGTACATGCTTATCTCGTCTGTCTCGTCCCAAACCCGTTGGGGATGGGATGAGGTCTATCTCATCCCGATCTCGAATAAATGGTATGGGATATGGATGAGGTCCATCCCGTCCCATCCCATCCCGTGGTCACCCCTAGTTCCGGATCCAAGCCGAGTAAGTCCCTGTCCTCCCTCACCTTTTGTTTTTCTTCCTCTTTGCATACTAAGCTTTGTATCCCTGCTTTTCCTTTCCTCCTTGTGTTTGGGTGGGGTTAGGGTTTTCAATGATGTTTGTTTTAGTGTTTTGGTTGGTGACGTGAACTGGGTCGCATTTTTGTGCCAACGCAGTTTGTGATTGTCGAATTTATCTTCTCTATAAACCCTAGATTTAGGGACTTCAAACAAATCGGGAAAATTATGGTTGTCATCCTTTGTGTCAACCACCTTTTTTTGATATTCTTCATAGAGGATTGTTGTGAACTATTGAATTTGGGTATTGTTCCTCCAAATTAGTAATATGGGTTTTCATGGCCTTACGACGTGACAACTTGCGGATACCCAAATATCTGACTCTGAAATGCCAGATTCTTCTTCCTCACCTTCGTAATTATCAAATGAAGACGTTTTTTCTCAATCGACGACAGTAGGGTTCACCTTTTCTGCATAAGACAAATCTGAAATGATCTCATCTTGATGTCAAGCCTCACGACGCGACTTTTCGCGGATAATTTCAGGTTTGTGATGAGCCAAAACATCAACCAAGTGCTCTAAATATCTGAATAGCTTGAATACTTGACTCGCGGATAGCCTGAATGTCTGACTCTAAAATGTCAGATTCTTCTTTCTCACCTTTTTAATCATCAAACGTAGGCGTCTTTTCCCAATCGACGGCAATAGGGTTCACCTTTTTTGTCTCAGACGAATCTGAAAAGATCTCGTTTCGATGTCCACCCTCATGATGCGATTTTCGCGGATAACTTCAGGTTCTTGATGAACCAAAATGACAACCAATTGCTCTGAGATGTCTGCAAGGACTTTCCCCACACGCTCCATCCTTGCGTTGGTGACTCTAGTTACCTTAGGCGGCATCTTTGTTTAAAGATATTACCGCTTTAATACCAATTGATACATTCAAGTGTGGAAGCAATAAACAATTCACAAGAAACTTGAATCAAGTTTCTTCAATCTGAGGAGACTTTTTCATCTTGTGCTAATCTTATTTTTGAAAAAATTTAAATTCCATGTTGGTCTATTTTAGGCTGCAATTGGATATATTTTCTGAACTAAGTAGGCCCCATTTGATTCTAATTTTTGGTGTCAAATGATCCCAAACTTTAAATCCATGTTGGGTGAGCTCATTTGGACTCTTGATTCTTGAACGACGTGAACTCACATAAAAATATGAATGTTGTTAAGAGGTCCCAAATAAACTTCAAAAACTAACTAATTACAACTCCTGAAGCCTATTTTACCAAAATAAAGCTTTAAATCTAATTGGAATTGTACTCTTAGTTGGGTCGACCCAATTACATAAAAACTAATATGCTATCATTTTGGATCTTTCTTCTTCAAAGATTTGCCCAAAAAAGAGTAAAATATCTATGTACCAAATGGAGTATTCCCAACCTACTAACTAATCCACCCCTCCCCGAACAAACCAATGACTATTGTAAGTGATGAATTTCATGAGTAAACAACTAATGTATTCCATGATAGCTTAAATTTTGAACAACGTGGTCACCCAATAATATCACATATCCCATGTGATACTATATATGGTATGAGCATAGATTAGAAGGCGTAATTTGGCTATTGCAGTGACATCCATAGATGTTTCTGGACCCATTTTCTCTGTTATGAGTTAAACAGAACCTGTCACTTCAACAAAGCTTGGTATTCTTTTGAATGTGCACATATTGTTGATAACTGCTACGCCTGTGAAGTTTTGTATGTAGCACATGTCTTCAATGCTCACATTTCCAGCACTTGAGCCTTCAATCTAGCTTTCAAGGCATTATTTCACTGAAGAACAAAATATTGAGTTATCAGTCGGTGATGGTTTTCCACTTTGCAAGCACTGAAAGAAAATTCTGGCTTTGCACTTGGGTGCAAATGCAACATGACAGTGAAACTTATCCACTCTCCGGGGACTAGATTGACATTTCTCCATTTGATATTTCCTACCGACATTTGTGTATTCACCTAATCCATATTAAAAGTACAAAATTGGACGATATGGAGTTATAGTTCGGCTCTTGAAGATCTCCTATATGCATGTGCTGGTAAAGGAAAAAAGTGCAAACTTCAATATCTTTTTATGACGAGTAAACCTCTTGGGCAGGTGATTTCGGGGTTTAATGGGGATAATTCAGTTTGTGGAGGGTGGTTCTTAAATTTTTAGGGCTGCTGCATGCTGGATAAGAAACTCGGCTTCTGAATGGCGCAAGGTAAGTAAACCAATATGCAAGAGCTGGATGACTTGAGTCTAAATTGAGACACAATCCTGTTTTAATTCATTGGTATTTTCAGCTCTTAAGCCATTCCGATTCGGTATTCCAGAAGCTTTGTTCATCAGTCGCATTCATGTCTTGTTTTTTGGCTTGTGAATGAAACTCCCATCTTAGCTTTCTAGATGTTTTTAAAGAGGAGAAAAGTCTCATCCTAAGTAGTGCTCAAGAGGATGTTTAAAGTTCTTCAAACTGCTTTTTATTTATTTATGGAAGAGATGCGCCCATTTTGCGCTGATTGGAGTGGTTACACTTAATTCAAATCCAGTTCATTATTAGTATAATATTCACAATTATTGAAAGTTCGCTTGATAGCAAAGCATTAGGCTGCTATGCCCTGGATTTTGGTCATCTTATCAAATGCTTTATTTTGTGCTTCCATATCCTAAACTATTCTTATACTAAAAAATGGTTATACACAATATCCAATATTCTGATGCTTTTTTTTGTACTCTTGTTACTTAGTTGAGCTTTTCTTAAGAACATAGGCGTTTCAGAGAACTTTTCAGTTTCCAATTTATTGGATTTTTTATTTTTATTTTGTATAATTATTATTATTTTTAAATTGTTGTTACTTATCCAAGCACTTAATGCTTCAATTTTGTTCATTTAAGCTAATTTCACCCGATTGCTTTCAATTGCTGCTTGAATATAGTGCTTAGACTGCCTTTATTTGTTTCTTTCTTGGCAGACTGTGCGATTTAAGAACGAGCTAGAACGTAACATCACTATCAAGCTTGGATATGCAAATGCAAAGATATATAAGTGTGAAGACGAGAAGTGCCCACGACCAGTCTGCTACAAGTATGCTATATCTGGACCCAAGGTTAATCCTTCCATGTGTAGAACTTTGATGAGTATATACCTCATAATTTTTATAAAAATTTCAGAGCTTACGGAAGTGGCAAAGAAGATAGTCCTCTATGTGATGTTCCAGGATTTGAAAATGCCAGAATGAAGCTGATGAGACATGTTTCTTTCGTGGATTGTCCCGTAAGTTCGCCAATCTTTATAGTTTTCATATAATCTTTTGATATTATCTGATGTTCACCATCTGTTGTTCATAGTGATACAGCGTAGTCCAAGATTACGGAGTTCTTTGCTTTTGGTTAAATATTCTTGTCAATTGTGGATTCTACAGTTAATGAACTCAAGATGAGTTCCACTAGCTATATGTGTTTGTGGATAAATGTAATTTTAGAATCTCAACTCAAATGCATAGTTCTAATTCAAGATTAGTTCTACTAGCTACACATTTTTCTGGATAAATGTAATTTTCGAATCTCAAGTCAAATGCATAGTTATAACTTTGTCAATTTTAATTATGAAAATGTTTTTCAAAGTTCAAGTTGCTCGAGTTGTGATACAGTACATTGAGCAGCTAGTGGGTCTGGGATGTAAAGTGTGGGTAAGCACTAGTAGAAAGCATAACATTGACCCCCTCCCCTGAAATTCTCAAAACAAACAACAAGCTCTTTTCAAAAGTCGTTTTTTTTTTGTTAGGCCTTATAACTAAAGATGTCTTGAAAAGCAAAAAGCCTAATTTTAACAAAAGGAAATAACTAAAAAATAAAACCTAAAGTTTTGATAGAACGACCAAAATGTCGCGGTGGTTCACATTTAAATAACATGGGCATTATGTTTTTCACCTTCCTTTCTAGTTGATAATTCGTTGTTGAGTCAAAATGATTGCATGCCTAGAAAATTTGATGATGAATTTTTCTTTTTGCACTGAAGACAACCTGTAAAGCATGAAATTTATTATGAATAACTAAAAATGATGCAAATTAAAAAAAGAAAGATAAAAAAAGTTGTTTCTTTTTGTTTGCTGTAAAAAAAAAAAATATAAAAAAGCCTAAAAACTAGATACGATGCCAAAATGTGGTAATGTCAACACTTGAAAGACATGTTGCCATCCTCTAGTTGAAAGGGTAAGTCTGAAATAGACCTTGTCGCTTGTGATGGTTCATTGTACTAAAATTTAGCACATACATACGAGGTCGGGATGTGGTCTGGCCCGTCCGGATCCCTAGATCGCACCATGGGTTGTGTTTCCTTCACATGTATGCTAACTTCAAGTCAAGGGGTATCACATGGAAGATTTTAATTGGGAGGGTAGCTGTAGCTAACCTTGTGCTCCCTGACTAAACCAATAGTTTGGAATCCGATCTCTTATTCTGAGATGGAGACATTTTATTGCACTTATGCCACCGGTTCGGTTGTATTCAGAGTCCAAAGAAACAGACACATGGCTCTTACCAATAGTTCCTGAAAGTCTGCAGTTGGCCCAATGTAGAGAACTTGGGCATCATCGTTGCCATTCCTGAAGATTGAAAGGAAAACTTCAGTTCCACAATTCCTATTAAATGCAACTCAGAAAAAATTCAGTCGTGTTTCTTTGATTGAAATTCTTGATGAGTTCGCTAGGGACTTGCAGTATAGTGTGCATTCTGTGTAGGGTTGTTTTGCGCTTTGCCTCTTGAGCTTCCCTCAATGCCTCAAGCTGCCAACTACAAATCTACAATACGATCTCCCAAAAGTATAAGAAAGAGGCATCAAAAGTTCAAAACACAATATGACCAAGGTAGGATACAGCTGGCAGTAAATAATGCTAATTCTAAATCCATCGTATTTGGTATTTAGATGCAGTGAAGTTGACTACTTAACAAAGTTGGTACCAATTATAATCCTCGTTTAGATTGACATGCTTGTTTCAGCATGGGCAAGCACATCCATCCTGAATTGAAATTTCACATACTCTGAGATTTTGCTCAATATTGCAGATGAAACTGGCATGTACACAAATAAGAAGTGATGCATGGAATAGCCTCTTATTTTATTGACACTATTGAAAATTTGCATGTATATCTCCCCTGTCATGTTATTAGTGTTTATGGTTCTGAATGTTGTTACTCCAGATCTGACGGGAAATATTACTTGTTAAATGCTTTTTCTGCAGGGCCACGATATTCTTATGGCCACTATGCTTAATGGAGCAGCAATTATGGATGGAGCATTACTTCTGATAGCTGCAAATGAGAGCTGTCCCCAACCTCAAACATCTGAACATCTGGCTGCTGTTGAAATCATGCGTCTCCAACACATTATAATACTTCAAAATAAAATTGATCTTGTTCAAGAAAATGTGGCCATCAACCAGAATGAAGCTATCCAAAAGTTTATTCAGGCAATCATTTTACCAATATCTTGTATACTTTGTCTTGCTTACCAATTGTTGAGCCAACTAATGTAGAAAACTGTATCTTTTGCAGAAAACTGTTGCTGATGGTGCACCAGTGGTGCCAATTTCTGCCCAGTTGAAGTATAATATTGATGTTGTGTGTGAGTATCTCATAAAAAAGATCCCTATCCCAGAGAGGAACTTTGTCTCACCACCAAATATGATTGTTATTCGATCCTTTGATGTGAACAAACCTGGTTATGAGGTGGATGAGATAAAAGGTGGTGTAGCTGGTGGAAGCATCCTCAGGGTATGATGCTTACCTTGATTTTCTAGATAAACTTGCATGCTCGAGGATATCCATGTTACCCTGGCATACCAGTTTTAATGTACTGATGATGAATACCATACACTGGTCTTGACATGCAATATTAAGTTCACTTGGATATTCATGAAGCTAGCTGATTTATCATTTTATCTATGTATTTATTTTATCTGCAGGGAATATTTTGTCACAGATGACCCAATTTATTTTAGTAACCATACTTAGTGAATCTGTTATGCTATACAGGGGGTGTTGAAGGTAAATCAATTTATCGAGGTCCGTCCTGGGATTGTGGTAAAAGATGAGAGTGGCAACATCAAGTGCACTCCAATATATTCCAGAATAGTTTCTCTATTTGCCGAGCAGAATGAGCTTCAGTTTGCTGTTCCTGGTGGTCTTATTGGTGTTGGTACTACCATGGATCCCACATTGACACGTGCTGATAGGCTCGTAGGTCAGGTTCTCGGCGAGGTGGGATCACTCCCTGATGTTTTTGTTGAACTCGAGGTAGGTGGTTTTATTCCTTTTTACCCCCTTTTTCTCCTGTCTCTGCAGTTTGTGGTTACACTTGTCTATGGTAGCCTAATGTGATGTCTGAAATTCATGCAATCAGGTAAATGATGTTGGCTTGTTTATAATGCTTACACACAGGTTTTTCACAGATACCAGTTGGTAGGTGAATAACGTAGGGTAACAAATTTTCCTTTCAAGTTTAACTGTCCTTGTGAAATCAGTAATATGGCTTCCATGAGATTAACAAATTGGGATGTATGGTTTGAGAATTATATTGAACTATTCACTAGTGCATGTGAATAAAGACAGAGTAAAAGTTGGTTAGTGTACATTTATATGGCACCTGTTACATGTTATGTTGTGATGATTAGTAGTAAATATTAGCCTCTGTGTAGTAAATTCTGAGGTCCTTGCAGGTATGTTCAGGCCCAAACATAACTTTACTGTTTTATGATGATCAGTGCTATATTGAAGCCTTTGCAAGTATCTGCAACTCTGCTTTAAATGTTTAGAAAGATTCAATTTCCTTCCTTGATTACAGAGCAGGTCCCTAATGTCTTTGTGTAGGTTTCTTGGCTCCCTATACAAAGGCCATATATAATATGTATGCAAATTTTGTTTTAAGTGGAAGGCAAGTTTCACTGCAAGCTTTAATGAATTGTTGTTGCTCGATCTCTTTTCAGGTTAACTTTTTCCTTCTTCGGCGGCTTTTGGGAGTCCGAACGAAAGGCACAGAGAAACAAGGTAAAGTGGCAAAGCTGGCAAAGGGTGAGATACTCATGTTGAACATTGGTTCTATGTCGACTGGAGCCAGAGTCGTTGCAGTAAAGAATGATCTTGCTAAGTTGCAACTCACCTCACCTGTGTGCACCAGCAAAGGCGAGAAAGTTGCTCTGAGCAGACGAGTTGAGAAACATTGGCGTCTCATTGGATGGGGCCAGATTCAAGCTGGTTCAACTCTTGCTGTGCCACCCTGCCCCATTTGAGTTGCTCCAAAGTAAGAAAAAACAGAAGTTACATCAAAAGAGATAGAGATTGGAAATGTGGGAGGGGAGGAAGTTATTAGGTACCATTTTTGTTAGATGGAGAAGAAAACATGCTTTATACTCATTTTTACCTATTTTATTTTTCTTTCTATTTTTTGGAGTTTCTAAGTGTGTTTGGCATTGTTTGTGTTCATTTACATTGATTACTGATGTATATGCTTTCCAAATTATGAAAACTGCATTGGTGGTTAGCATTCATAAGTTTCAAGCATTTTAGTGTACTATTCAATTAGGGTAATTATCCCGGCATTTTCTGAAAATCGTAGGAGAATGTTCTGTTTCCTGGGATGGTGATTCTTTAGTGGCCTGGTTTGATTGATCACACCTTTGTTTACAAGTTGACCTTGTTCGACATGATAACTATGAAGGATATGTGCTTGTAATTATGCAAGAAGCCTGAATAACTTGGAGATGATACTCCTTTTAGACGGTGTGAGGATAAACGTTTAGAGTTTTGGCATTTTTATGGATCATTGCAGTAAGAGTTTATGGTTTGAAAGACCTAGCTTTGATGGAAATAATTTAGTTGCTGTACGGTGGCCACTTGAAATTGTTCAATTTGAAGATGAGAAAATCTCTTTGATTATCACTGTTTTGATGCGTTGAATCTCTTTTGACAAGTTCTGCAATTCTTGATGTTTTATTAGGGATGAAACTGGTGAGAACAACTAGACATGGATGGTAGGGTGGTGGGTGAAAGAGTTTCTTTCAAATCTGATTATCACTCTTCTGACAGAGCTTCATAATCTTCTCCACAACCAGTTCCATCTTTCCATCACCTCGCTTCATCTTCTTCTTCACCTCTTCTCCTCCCTTCTCAACCGCCACCTCCTTAATTACCTTAGCAATCTCTGCTCTATCAAACCCTCCTTTTCTCGTAATTTCCAAACCAACACCAAGGTCGTCAACCACCAGCCTAGAATTCAAGGTTGTTCAACTTGCATGGGCATGGTTATCAAAGGAACTCCATATAAATCCCCTCCATCACTGAACTCCATCCGCAATGACTTACAAACCAACCAATACTGCTATGCTGAAGTATCGTCACTTGTGGCGCCCACCCTTTCACTACCAGTCCCCCGTCTCCGACTCGTCTAAGAACCTTTGTGGTAAAACTTGTTCATCTGTCTTCTCTCCTTCAAGAAACCTTATCGCCCAGATGAAACTAGCACCACTTAGGTCTAGCCCATGAGCTATCTCTTCCATCTGTTCCCTTGGTGGAAAGTACTCACTACCAAATGAAACAAAAACAACTGAACCCTTATCTCTCTTGTCAAGCCATGATATCAAGTACTCCTATTGCTTCCCTTCATTGTTTGTATTTGTATCAGTAGGCTCTTCTCGCACAAGAACACGGCCAATAGGTAGAATCTCCTTTCCCCAAGTATGTCAGATAGTTGCTCAATGTACTCGTCTTCAATCTCTTTACATGTCTTAATCAATACAAAACCTGAAGATTGAACAATTCCCTGAATGAACCTGTCACCATTTAACTTGTTATTGGAGTCATAGGATTGCAAAAATTGGGATATCTTTTGATAATAATCATAATCTTGGTAATATATGTTTGGCAATGGGAAGGCAACATTAGGAGCTTTACACATATGACAAAAATAGCTAGTCGCAGCTGCACCCATAGTGAGGAAAAGAATTGCTAGGATGCCATGTTGAGATGTGATTTCTGGTACCCATGATTGGACAGAATCATAGATGAGCAGATCAGGGTTCAGAGAGGTCAACAGGTTGGAGATGTATGGTTGCAGCATGTCAAAGGCCTCCATGAGGGCCACAGATGGGGAGGGAGTGTTTTGGTGGAATGGTACTGGGGAGGGAGGTTTGGCAAAGAAGGAAGATGGATCTCAACTAATTGTATTGAAAGGAAGGTGTTGGTGGAAATTTGATCCTTGATGGAACATCAACAGATAGGTGTAGTAGAACAAATATATATGTATAAGTTGAACCGAGAGAGCTTCTTAGCAAACTCGAAAAAAGGGGATATGTGACCGTGAGCCAACCATGAGAACAATTAGAACACGAAGACTATACTGTTTGGTATCCATGAGGCGTCCTTGATCTCTTAACAGATACTAGTAACACTTTGCATGAAATTATTTGATTTATATGCGGCATATCAATCAGTGGCTTGTCCACCTCACCTCGCGGGTTGAAGTGGCATGAACCCTTGCTAGGATTAACTGGATTAACCTTCCACATGCAATACCCGCTTTCAATTTTTATCAAAATATCAAAGGAGTTTAGAATACAATGCAGCTAGCTCAACTAAAATTTCTCCATGTTAACAATGGAGGTATCATAGTTAAAAAGTGATGCTATCAACATCCGGGAGTTCTTTTAGCTATGTTGTGAGCGCGCAGGCCTCCAAAATCTCAGGACCGACAGTCTTATATGACTATCGAAGCCTTTAGGAAGTAGCAGGTGTTGGTGTCACATCTGCTAATGTAGTACTAAATTTTATTTGCATTGCGATTTTCAGGACATTTTGATTAACTCTGTTCACCGATATTATTGCCACTGCTGGCCAACATGCATCTAAATAACTCAATACAACATCGTCACCATCTCCAAATTATGTGTGCAGACGGCAATGAATCACATTTTTCGACAATATGTTTGCAAAAAGCAAAAAAAAAATAAAAACTGTCAATCTCGTGACCATATTATTAATTTTTTTTTGTGAAAACGAGAGGTTTGAAGGATCCCAAACCTTTACTTAATAAAAAGTGATGAACCGAATACAATCGCTCATTATATCATCAATAACAACAACGGAAAGTTCCTTTAAATCCTCAACAAGAAAACTAATCACATCAAACTCATGAACGAACGTTCTCCGAGTTGGAAAATAATTTCACAAATTTAATTTCTTTTAATTTATCTTTTACAACAAAAATTCTCAATCTAGTCCAATTGGGTGTTAGATCTGGCAAGAGACCAATAATGACCTCTACATTTGTCCCTTGTGTTTCTTTAATCACTCATCATTACTGAATTTTGTTCTTAATCTACAAAACAAGTCTGACCACTCATTACAAAATTTGTCTTCCTAATACATCTTCAACCTTCATATAGAAGGTTACTAATTAATCACAGACCACTTCAGTCCATGATATTCTTTTCTTGCAGGATGAGACAATTCTTTACTAATCTTTCGACAAAAACACACACAACAAACCTTTGGATTAACACAAAAGCTCCACTTGTCGACAACATTTCCGTCTAAAATATAATGTTAATAATGTATTTCCTACTTGATTTTCTTATATTTTCGTCACCCACACTATTAAAATCTACATGTCGGCATCCACTTAGGTGGTCATTGCTCAATCAAGTGATCAAATACGCTTACCATACATAATGATCATCAAATTAGCTAGTGTTCATAGAACTTATTTGAGAAAGACAAGACATGTAAATCAATTGTTATTGGAGAAAGATGATTAGTCCTTATTCCATTAGGTAAGCCTATATTCTACTACATATATATTGACTTTAATGTTATATTGGATAAACAATTAAGGTGAAATGTGACATGGACTCCTACTAAAAAAGGATGGCTAGTATGAGAGTGAAGATTGTAAGGAATGGGATGATAAAAAGAGATCCATAAAATGTGGCCTAGCACCAAATGAATGTGGAAGTGGCAACAAACTATGATGGCATGTGAGACCACTTTTACTCTTTCTCCTTCCTTTGTTAATCCTTCAAGCAATGCTTTGTGTTAGAAAGGTAAAGGGAAGAAAAAGTTGGGGGTTTTCTATTTAGAGATGCTTGATGGAGGTGCAAAAAGGGTGTAAAATAGTAGGAGAATTCTACTTAGCTTGGCCAGACATCAAGTGGAGAAAAATTCCAATTTAACCCTATTCTCCAAACCCATGTATTCACCTCCACCACCATTGAAAAATTAGTAAAGCTCGAATTCTACTCGGCCGGGCACTAATCAATGTTGTCTAGTTAGACTGATTAAATTTACTCAAAATAGTAATAAGTCCCTTTCATTTTTTTCAAATCTTCTTAATGAGGAGAATGAATTTTGGAGAAAATGAAAAAGAAAAAGAAAATATAGGAAATTGTGTTGAGTTGTAAATTGTGAAACTCACATTTAGGTAAGAAAACTTCTCAATGAGGTTTGGGTGTTACATCAATTTATTAGTTCTTAGTGATCATGACATATAGTAGGTGCCATGTTTAAGGAGTTTAGGTGGGTTGCAGTTTTGGTGTTCAAATTTGTGTTCTACAACATCATAAGAAAAGAAAGTGTTGGATGAAACCTTTTTATATGGAAAAATCTGGGTGTTAAGGACAATCATGAACCCTTAAAATAAAGGTTAGGTTTAGCTTAAAGCAAATTCCTTCTAGAGAAGAAGGAAGTTTGCATCAATCATCACACAACCCTTTAAGCCCACATGTAACACCATTGTACTGATTTCTAAACTAATCATGCGAAATGAATAAAACTGATCCATTTTTAACTTCTTTAAATATCTCCTGTTATGTATAACTCCGGACCATCCCACATATTTGGATTACTTCTTACGGGGGAAAGTGCTACTTCTGAGAGATTCTAAATGTCGAGGGAAAGGGCGAGGAAATCAGCTGGCGAGGGAAATGAGAGCCGTTCATTTCCCTCGAGATCCGTGTGTTGACTTTTTCACACGGATCTCGAGGGAAATGAACGGCTCTCACCTCACCAGCTCATTTCCCTCGCTGATTTCCTCGCCCTTTCCCTCGACATTTAGAATTTCTCGCTACTTCTAGAGTTAAAAAAAAATACGATGTGTTAAAAGTGTTATAATTAAAACCCTTTTTCCAAGACTTTTATGTAATTATGTATCTTCTCCTTTCTATAGAAGGAATCATATATTCAACATCAACCATTCTAGTTAATCAGGTTTGGTAGTCACTTTTGGGTCAAAATTTAGTTTTTTTTACACTTACACCTCTTCTATAGATGGTGTTTGTGATTGTGTTTTAAAGAAAAAAAAGATAAAAAGTGTAAAAATAAAAAAATAAAAAAAAAAAACTTGACCCAAAAGTAGCTATGTTGGCTAGACTTACTCATTCAACATACAAAATTCTAGAGAGTCAGACCCCTAGCGCCAAAGGGCTCTCTGTCTATGTTTGTGTTCGTGTTCGATTGGTGGATTATGAGGATCTCTAGGATGATGGAGAGTATTGAGGCTCCCTGGCGCAAGCCTGACTCTTTAGACGGACTGTTCAACATAACTCAAGAAAAAAAGTAAGTCTAGGGAGCCAAGTTTTGATTTTTTTTTATTTTTACATTTTTACTCTTCTCTTTAAAACATAATCACAAACATCATTTATAGAAATGGTAGAAGTGTAAAAAGACTAAAACTTGACCTAAACGTAACTCCCAAACTTGACTCCCTAGAGTTGTTGCACAAAAAAATGAAGCGTCTCCCAACCTAAAACTAGAACCATTCTACAGCCAAATGGGAAGCGAACATAACTCAAAATTTGAAAACTGGTGCGACGAAATGCAAAATGAACTTGAAAATTATCTTACGTAGCTCAAAACTATCCAAAATATTGGATGACCCAGCATAATGCAAGTTGGAATGTTGGATGAGCTTTTCTATGTGTCGAGGGAAAGGGCGAGGAAACCAGCGAGGTTTTTGAGGTGGCGGGGGGTGAACCGTTCACTCCCCTCGAGATGCGCGTGCGAAACACATCTCGAGGGGGGTGAACGGTTCACCACCCGCCACCTCAAAAACCTCGCTGGTTTCCTCGCTCTTTCCCTCGACATTTAGAATTTCGCATGTTGGATAATCCATTCCCCACCAATTGGTCCATTTTTTATGCTCCATAACACTCACTCTGCATATGGAATCTCCAACAATGCCGCCTGATCTCCATATTCAAAACACAGTGTCTCTATCAACCCTAAATTCACCACAGTAATTTTACACTTTCATCCTCAGAGTTACCCAAAAAGTAAATCCATATATCCATCAAATAATCACCAAACTCAACGGACCATACCACCCAAAACACATCAACGCCCAAACACTCATTTCACAGCAAAGTCTCCATCCCTCTCTTTCTCTCACTTCCTCTTCACTTCAAAATGGCTTCTCTTCTTTTCCTTATTCTTCCAGCCAGACATCATAATACCAAACCAAACACCCTCTTTCAACTCATCCTTCAAATGTAATCTCTTTCTCTCTGGGTTCATTTGGGTCTCTCTGTTTTTGTTTGGGGTGCTCTGTTCTGTTGTCTGTGTTCTGATATTGGGGTGGTTTTCATTGCAAAACGAAGAGATTAGAATAGATGAGATTGACCCAATAACAAGTAGATGGTTGGACACGCGAAGAGTGTAAGAACTCGGAAGGCCTTCTCGGTGGTCAATTTGAGTCAAGACGAGTCAATGAGAGCTGAATCAATAAGAGCTGAATCAGTGGGGAATGGGAGCTCTGAGTGTGGAGGGATGGAGTTTACTAGGGAAGTGGTCGATACCCTCTTGGCGGAGAAGATGAAGGGCAAGAACAAGTATGATCACAAGGTCTGTTGCTCTCTCTCTTCTTCAAAACCCATATTTTAGTTTTTGTAGATTTTGATTGATTTTTTAATCTCGGGTTGTTTGGTTTGAGTTAGAATGCTTCATTTTGATTACATTTGGTGTTTGTTTGAGATGAATTTATTTTGAGTCTGGGTGCGGAGAAGTGTAACATTTTGATTAGATTTGGGGTTGTTTGTTCATAATTGATTGGTTCGGGGTTTGGGTCTTGCTGAATTTGCAGGGAAAATGCGAGCAGATGGTAGAGTATATAAGAAAATTGAGGCTTTGTATTCGGTCATTTCTAGAGCTTGAAGAAAGTTATTTACTTGAGCAGAAAAAGCTTCGCGATTTGTTGGAGTCTGCAGATATGAAATGCACAGAAATAGGTAATTGATGCTTAGAATTGTGTTTTGGTGCAATTTTGATTTATGTTGAAGGGCTCGTTTAATTGAGTTTGATTTGTTATTTTTTATTTGATTAGAGACACAATCGAAGCGTAAGATTGATGAGCTAGATACAATGCTCGCGGACTTGAGGAGAAATTGTGCTTCTTTAGAGGAGAGGCTTGCAAAGGCGGAATCTGAAAGGATGGTACGATTGGCAGTGATAAAATTGAATTTTATGTTTTCAACAGTTGAGTTTGCATTTAACAATTTCTTTGTTGTTGCTTATGAATTGGTGGTTGTTATATTATTAATTGAAATCCAGATAGCAATTGAGTCACATCAAAATGAGAAAGCAGCTAGAATAATTGCTGAGAGGGTGCAAGCTTCACTTAAAGAAGACATTGATAAAGCTCAGCAAGAGCTAAGGAGTGCCAATAGTAGGGTAAAATATGAAATTTGCATTTCTTTCTTCATTTTCTTTTGTTTTTCATTTAATTTTCTAATATTGCTGAACTCCTCTTAGTGACAGTCTCTTTCTGTTATTTTATGCAGATAGAGACGCTTAATGCAACTTATAGGAATTCACAGGAGTATAATACGAGCTTACAACAATACAACAGCAGGCTTCAGATGGATTGTGAAACCTATAAGTCAAAACTTGAGCGCTTAGAACAGGAGAAATCTGCAATTCTGGAGGAGTTGAGAACCTTGAGGAGCTTGTATAATTCGATACAAAAGGAAATATCGTCCTTCCAAGTAAGACTTTTAATTAAATTATTGCTATGTATATGTCAGATTCCAACACCGACTTTCCGCCTTTCCATAATATTCTTCTTTGAAAAGAATATGCACTTTCTGATTTCCCCCTTTTCATGTCTCTAGGTATATAAATTGGACATTTATTATATATTTTTTGCTTCAATACTTAACTATTTCATGTAATGATTATCCAATAGTAACACTACATTACATCTGATTTATGAGAGACCTACTTATGCACCTGTTGCAACAACTAGTAAAAACACTTTACATCATGAAAGTAAGAATTTCTGTCATAGAATAGTTGACTATTTTTGTTTTGTGAGTGGCTAGGTGCAACAACTAGCAAACACAGGAGACCTATTTTTGTTGTGTGCGTTGTTCACTAGGCCTCTAAAGCTAGAGGCAAAGGATTAATGTGCATCCATAATCATCCCACATAACCAAAACCCATTAGAAGCTAGGTAACGACACTTCATTTTCATTGCAAATTTCCTGTGTCTGACATGTATCCACACTCACACTCAGACACCTGGGTACTCATCGATACTGCCATCGAACATTTCATGCTTAGATTCTCAACGTATTTCACACATATTTGAAAAGTTTCAATTCTTAACAAATACAAGTATTGTGGCAAGCCAGTAGTACGTCTGTAGTAATAATGACCCAGAAGTGAAAGAATATAACTAGTAATACAAACTTATTGTTGAAAAAGTAAATAACACTAAAGGACTGTCCTTGGTATGCCTCCATATTTGTGTTTTTTTTAAGCTGACGCATTCGACAACATGTCTCCGTGTCGTTGTTACATACATTAGAAGTGAGACCTATTTAACCAAAGAACTTCGATAAAAGAAACGGCTTCAACCTCTAGAACCCTAATTCCAAACTATTATCATTGTTATTTTGAAACAATATTAAACTCTTTTCACCATTAAGGAGATGATCATAATGTCTCAATAGAAGCTGCCTCTTATCAGTGATTGATCTTTGCTGTAGAGTGTGAAGGTTAATAATTTACTTCTCCACATTGTCCTTGTATATTATATCCTTTAAGGTCTGTTTCCAATCTTCAACATTTTATGCTAGGATTATTCTTCTTCTTTTAGTTTCTTCTGCTGGATTCTCTAGGTAGAAAATTGAAATTTGGATGTTATACTCATTGATACCAACTAACAAATAATAGATGTCTATTGTCTCATACAATACGTCCTTGTTCAAAAGATGTAGATGTTACACATGTCATTTGTTTAACTGATAACTATAAGTAGTTCTGTAATCTGTCATCTATGGTTAGTAGATAGCACAAGATGCAGGTATGAAAATTTTCCATTCTGCGTGCTGAAAATCGTCTGCTTGTTATTTCTCCTTAGAATTTGCCTACCATATCCTTCCTGAAGGTTAAAAAATTCCCCCTCACATCCACTGTTGCAATAACACACCGCAAGCTTGGTGACGATTTAAACCACCATGAAAAATATGAGGCATTGAGTATTCTCTTTAGTTCACTACTCTTGCAAATACCACAATATGTTTTCGATAGTTTGACCAACTTCTTGTCAATTGGGATTTCTATGTATCAGACAACTCCTTGTTATGTATACGCATTTTTAGATTGGGCAATATTTTGAGTGCATGTTTTGTTTTCTTTATTTATCTTTGTCTCTCTCTCTCTCTCTTTTTAGCTTATTCAATAATTACAACCCATGATTGGACTTCAACACTTGTTATGTTTAGTACCTGTTTGTTCTGTGGTTAGGATTTACTGTTCAAGAGTGCTTTTCTATTCATTGTGCTATGTTTTGATAAAGTTTGCATTTTTTCTCTTTTAGGATTCTCGTGATGATGCCATAAAACAAAAGGATTTACTGAACAGTGAAGTTATTATATTAAGAGCGGAGTTGGGCCAAGTAAAAGCTGATAGAGATAGCCAGCTGTTAGAGCTTAAGAATTTGACGGTCGAATTAGCGAAGTATAAGGAATTCACTGGGAAATCCACAGCTGAACTAGATAAGCTTACAATGAAATCAAATGCCCTTGAGGTTTGTAGGAGAAACACTTTTTGGTCCATTGTCGTCTTTATATTTCTTCTTGAATTTGTGAGATTCTGGATTCGTTTGCAGGATACATGCTCTTCGCAAAGGGAGAAGGTTCAAGAACTGCAGGATGAACTAAATGCTGCAAATGAGAAGTTAAAGGTAATTTGTGAATTTTTAGAAAGTGGGGAAACACTTTATTTTTGTGCACACCCACCTACAATATAGCGCTGATGGAAAAATATATCTGAAGCTTATTATAGATGGCTGATTTGACAACGTTGGAGACACGAACTGAATATGAAGGGCAAAAACAACTTGTCATTGACTTGCAAAATCGCCTGGTAGATGCAGAACTTCAAATTGTTGAGGCCGAGAAGCTTCGGAAAAAGTTACATAATACTATTTTGGTATGCATATTTTTGTTTTTGTCCTTTTTGCTTAATGCATACCACAATTCCTCTGGCTTACATCTATTTCAATTCCAGGAGCTTAAAGGAAACATTCGCGTGTTCTGCAGAGTGAGGCCTTTGTTGCCCGATGAGAGTTCTGGTGCGGAAGCCCCAGTTATTTCTTACCCTACGTCAACGGAGTCTCTTGGTCGTGGGATAGACTTGTTACAAAATGGTAATGAGTATTTATTTACATCTGGTGTTTCTAAAAATTAATTTAGGTGGATTAATGTACTTTGGTGCTTTCTCATAAGTATTGAATACTAAATAGTCATTACATTATCAGCAGGACAAAAGCATCAATTTACATTTGATAAAGTTTTTGCACACAACTCTTCACAGCAAGATGTTTTCATAGAAATCTCTCAGCTGGTTCAAAGCGCTTTGGATGGTTACAAGGTATCCTTATACACACACACATACACACATCCCTTATACCTCCTATGCTGGTTGTATTTATGTTCATTCTTTGCTGTTTTAGTGTTGGTCTAGTTTTGAAAAAAGTTCAAGTCCAATTAGATCAAGGTCATGAACAATTTTATAACTCTTGATCAAGGACTAATACTTGTTTTGGGCAGGTCTGCATATTTGCTTATGGACAAACGGGTTCAGGTAAAACATATACTATGATGGGCAGACCAGAAACTCCAGAGCAGAAAGGGCTGATACCTAGATCCTTGGAACAAATTTTTAAAAGTAGCCAAACACTTGCATCCCAGGGATGGAAGTACAAAATGCAGGTATCTATTTGACTTCATTGGAACTAAATCTTGCTCATGGATTACCATGTGTCAAATGCTCAACTCTCTCTTAAAACATCTGCAGGCATCAATGCTGGAAATATACAACGACACAATAAGAGATTTGCTTGCAACAAATCGGGCTAGTGTTTTCGATAGTGCTACCAAACAGTATGCAATCAAACATGATGCAAACGGAAACACACATGTTTCTGATCTCACCATTGTAGACGTATGCAGTATTAGAGAGGTTGTCTCTTTGCTACACCAGGCAGCACAGAGCAGGTATATTATTCTCTGTCTGTATTAGAAACAATTTTTCAACAGATTTCAGATGAGAACTTAGTTTGAAATAATGTTTTTGGAAGTTTTATACATACAAATGTCTGAATTGTTGTAGCTATTTTGTTTCAGGTCTGTAGGGAAGACACAAATGAATGAGCAGTCATCAAGAAGTCATTTTGTCTTTACTTTACGAATATCTGGTGTTAACGAGGTATATATCAGTAGATTTTGCTTCTATTGAAATGCTTGCGATCTCTAACTCTCCTTCTTGGTTCTCTAGAGCACTGAACAACAAGTCCATGGAATTTTAAATCTCATTGACCTTGCTGGTAGTGAGCGTCTCTCTAAGAGTGGGTCTACTGGGGATCGATTACGCGAAACTCAGGTATACCCATCCTATTTTCATATGCTCTTGATTTCAATTTGTTTCTTTTGTGTATAAATGAGCACTTCCGGATTTCCTTCTAATCCAAGTTTACTAATGACCAGTCTATAAATAAAAGTCTATCATGCTTGAGTGATGTTATTTTTTCCCTGGCGAAAAAGGAGGACCATGTTCCTTTCAGGAACTCAAAGCTCACATATCTTCTTCAGGTAACTGTCTTATACAATGGTGTTCTTCATTTGACATGAAATGTCTAGGAGAAAACAAATGTTTCTGAGGGGAAAGTTAATCATTTCCTACTGTGAATTAGATACAAATATTTATTTACCTAGGAAAATCAATTTTCGTCCAAAACTTTTTGCTCAAGTCTCAAACCAACTCGATGGATTTTAAATAGAAAGCGATGAGAGGCATGAGATCTAGTAATTTCATCATGGATTATTGCAATGGATGTTGTCATGATACCTGAGATTAAATTCCTCCCACACCATTATCATGTGATGCATCTCACGTTCAAACTTGATAAAGAACACAGTTTCCTTATAAAAAAGTAATATTATATATATACATATACTTGGTTTAGTTGAACATTTCACCTAATTCCTTTTGAATATCTGCTGTGTCAATCAAGTTTTCTGGATTATTTTCTGATCTCAAATTCAATCAAATGGATGAATGATTGTATGCTGGCGAAGTTGTTGCCATCGTCTTTGTATTGAAATCATGCATGTTGTAGGCCATTGGGCAAAAAAGTAAACATAGAAATCAACCCAACTTGCCATTATATGGGTGACCGTATAATTCAGTTTTGGTTGTTGCTATTAATATTACTTCCCACGTTGAGAAATCCACCACATTGTTTTGCAAATAAACAAGCATACACAGAAAAATGTTTTAATTGTTATCTTAACTTTTAGTTTTAGATTGTTACCTTGAGATGTTTCTCTGTAACTTCACTACATTTGATATCCTTGTCTTAATTTTTCATTTTATTTTTTATCAGCCTTGTTTGGGTGGTGATTCGAAAACTTTAATGTTTGTTAATATATCACCTGATCCTGCATCCGCTGGAGAGTCTCTCTGTTCTCTGCGTTTTGCTGCCAGAGTCAACTCATGTGAGATAGGGACACCACGGCGTCAAACCAATCATCAAAGCAGTACGCGGTCAGTTGAGTCTCGTTTGAGCTATGGATGAATTTAATTCGCATGGCGGTCATCCTTTTTCACTGCAAATGTAATTGTACTTGTGTGACGATTAATTATAAGTAGAAACCCTATGTTTAGAATACATGGGGACATTTGTAATTCCTATGTACACAGAGTTTGAGTCGAAATCAAAGAGTTGTCAAGTCTTGCTTTTCAAGACTCCCTGTTGTTGATGTTCATGCTCTCATTTAGATAGTAAGAGTGTTTTTTTGTCTCTCTTATCCTTGTTTGATAGTAGCTAAGTATTGACTATCAGTAGCTCTAAGCAAATCTATAAAACTATTAATGAAAGTTAAAACTAGTTTTCATTGGCCTTGCAGTTTTCTTTCCTTCATTAGATGCCACATAATGGTTCTTCTAATTCCCTAGTGTCAGGTTAGTCCTTGTGTAAGGTTACGCTTGCTCCTTTTGCTTCTTGTGTCACAGGTTACGCTTGCTCCTTGTGTCAGGTTACGCTTGCTCATAGGTTAGTCCTTGTAACTATATTTGTAGAGACCTGGAGCTCATATCTTGGCTTCAGTTGCGGGACGACAAGTTTGTAACCGTGACTAATTTTATCTATATATTATGTCGAGGGCTTTAACAAAAAGTTAATCTATGAGCATCTGTAAAACACTAAAGCAAATTTCGAGCCTAAGTTGGTACAAATTGCAATTAAAGTACCTTTATGGATCGGAATGCTTGCTTGCTAGCGGCATAAAACTGGTTGATTGCAGTTCGGAAACACATGAAATTGTATCCGGATTCAAATTACTACTCAGCAGTAGATTTGAACCGTGTCGACGGCATTTGGGATGGGAAGGGTGAGGGGATTAAAAAAAAAAAAAAAAAAAAATTCCAACTACAGAACAAAACTCGGATAACTTATATTTGAACCCAAATTACTCTATTCAGTTCGGATTTGGTTTTTGGAGTAGGATAAAATCTGGATAGCTAAAACACATTTTAAAAAACTCTGTTACCCGCCATTCCTACACCTCAATCTCTCGTCTCTCAACCCTAAATGGCTTTCTTACAACTCTTCAAACCCCACAAGAGATTTAATCTCTTCACCACTCAAAACAACCTCTTCACCACTAAAACACTCGGATGCCCGACGTTAGAGTCACCTTTCACATCTCTACAATGTGGGTCTCTGTTGCAAACATACACCAACACCAAATCCTTAACCCAAGGTAAGCAACTCCATGCTTGCATCATCACTTGTGGTCTTCTTCTTGAAAACATTTATTTGAACACCAAACTTACTGCTTTTTACGCCGTTTGCGGTTGCTTGAACTATGCCCGTGTTATCTTTGATGAAATTACTCTGAGAAACTCTTTTAGTTGGAATTCTATGATCAGGGGGTATGCTTGTAATGGGTACCCATTGGATTCGATCGTATTGTATCGCGAAATGTTGGGTTTTGGACAAAAGGCGGATAATTTTACGTACCCTTTTGTTCTTAAGGCTTGCGGTGATATTTTGCTTCTGGAAATTGGGAAGAAAGTTCATTGTGAGATAGTGGTCATGGGGTTGGAATTTGATGTCTATGTGCAGAATTCTCTTATGTCCATGTACTCGAAGTCTGGGGACATGGGGTCTGCTAGGAAGTTGTTTGATAGGATGCAAAGGAGAGATTTAACTTCTTGGAACACCATTATTTCGGGTTATGTAAAAAACCATGACCCTTTAGAGGCTTTGTATTTTTTTGATTTGATGGGGAGAGAGGGCGTGAAAGGGGATTCTACAACTTTGCTCAGTGTTCTTCCTGCTTGTGCTGATCTAGCATCATTGAGGTGTGGAAAGGAAATCCATGGTCTTATATTTAGAACTAAGGTTGGACTGGATGAACTTTCGGTGATGAACTCTCTAATAGATATGTACTCTAATTGTAATTTTATAGTTGGTGCAAGACACTTATTTGAGAAGGTGAATAGAAAGGATACCGTTACTTGGAATTCTATAATTGCCGGATATAGTCATACCGGGGATGCTTTTGAGAGCCTAAGACTTTTTTGTCGAATGGTAGCGGATGGTGCAGATACTGATCAGGTCACTCTTATAACTGTGCTTGTAGCTTGTGATCAGATCACAGCCTTGCACTTTGGCATGTCTCTTCATGCTTTTCTCATTAGAAAAGGTTTCACTATGTACACAATGGTGGGGACCTCTCTTATAGATATGTATGCTAAGTGTGGTAGCTTAGCTTGTTCTCGTAGAGCATTTGACGACATGATAAGGAGGAACTTGTTTTCTTGGAGTGCTATGATTGGGGCATATGGTCTCCATGGGAGAGGATATGAAGCTGTTTGTATTTTCAATGAAATGAGGGCAAGTGGTATTAGGCCAGACGAGGTTACCTTCACTTCAGTATTATCAGCATGTAGCCATGCAGGGCTAGTTGAAGAGGGTTGTAAAATTTTTGAAGGAATGTTCAAAGAGTATGGTATCGTACCGATGGTTAAACACTATTCTTGCATGGTGGACCTTCTTGGGCGTGTCGGGCACCTCGATGAAGCATATGAGCTCATAAAGGCTATGAAAATAAAACCTAGTATTGATATCTGGGCCTCACTGCTTTCATCTTGCCGCACCAATCGGAATGTTAAGCTAGCTGAAGTTGCTGCGAGGAATGCTTTTAATTTGAATCCGAGACGTACAGGTCCCTATGTTATGCTTTCTAATATTTATGCTGCCGCGAATAAATGGGAAGATGTGGAAAGGGTGAGAGGCATGGGGAGACAAATTGGACTCGAGAAACAGCCAGGTTGTAGCTTTGTTGAATTGGACAAAGTGGTTCATTGATTCCATGTGGGAGATAGGTCGCACCCACAATCAAAGGACATTTATAGCAAATTGGAAGAAGTGAGATGGAAACTCAATGAAGCTGGGTACAAGCCTGATACCAGTTCAGAGTTCTATGATGTTGAAGAAGGTGTGAAGGAAAAAATGCTTTGGGATCATAGTGAGAGGTTAGCGATCGCTTTTGCTCTTATAAACACTGGCCCTAGTATGGTCATCAGAATTATGAAGAATCTCCGTGTATGTGGTGATTGCCATGCAGTAATAAAACTTATCTCAAAGCTCATGGACCGAGAGATAATAATGAGGGACAACTGTCGTTTCCATCACTTTAGCAATGGAGTTTGTTCATGTGGCGATTACTGGTGAGCAATTACTTAACCAAAATTGTTGTTTATATTCTGAAAATGAAAAGGAAGGTTTTACTAGACATGCCATTCTAGGACCAACGTTTTTACTTTGTTGTGTGGCTGTTGATGGAAAGAAAGTAACTATTAATTGAAGTAGGTGAATGTTCAGCCCATGCTAATCATGGAGTTTAGTGTGTTGTGGTCAGGGAAAAGCTTTCTCACTACCACTTTCGTTTATTAATACATTATTTTGTTTCCCTATTCAAAAAAATAAAATAAATAATGGAGCTTGATTTATCATGATGTAGCTGCTTATGGTGCCCCCTCCGTCTTACCCATTATGTTGTTGTTCTCTGGTCTTAAAGGCCATTATTCATATTGTTACGCTTCCATACATGTACATAGAACCTAGAGGATGGGGTTCACAATGGGAAGGCATGTTCGGAATGTTTACACTGCATCTGCAATCCGTTGTGGATGTAGTTTGCAGAGAACTCTATTCTCAGAAAAGCAGGGTGAATACATTGCATTTTTAATCTCTTGTAGAGCTGAATTCTTAGGTTTCTCACTGTATAGGGGAACTGAATTTTGGAGGGAACTGAAGGGATTTCATACTGGTAGAAATAGGAAGCAGATGCCCATCTTCAACCTCCTCTTCAGTTCCCTTTTCTCACTTCTTCTCGATACCCTCTCTCCTCTCTCACTCTCCCCATTTTCTTGAGAACTTATTTCTCTGCTATCAACCATTCCCTGAATTCCTGAAACTCTTTGCCAGTACTTCCTCTCGCTCCATTTTTGTCCTGAGACTACACACTTTTTCTCTGTGATTGCAATGGCAGTAGAACTCCTTCCACATCTGTCTTCAACATTTTATCAAGGTTTACAAATCACTTCATTTGAGTTAATGATTAACTTAAATTTTACAATTATTTTACTGTGGTACATTGATGAACCTACTTCTCATATGCAAACACAGACATGAGAACAATTCTACAGAATATATACTAGATCGGCCTTCTTTCACATTTCAAGTCTGAAATAAACAAATGAATAAGAATTATTATCATCATCAAAGTCCATTCCCGAGATTTTCGGGGTTGGCTACATGGATTTTAGTTATCCAAGCAATGCGATCTTCCCACATATCCTCGCCTAATCCAAGCTCAATGATATCTTCATTTACCGCCTTCATCCAAGTTTTCAACGGTCGTCCTCTCCGTCTACACCATCCATTAACTTGCCAATCTAGATATTTTTTAATTGGCGCCGTGCTTGGTCTTTTCCGCACCTAAGTATCTCCTAATTCTTTAATTTCTAATTTTATCCTTACGACTTTTACCACACATCCACCTTAACATACGCATTTCTGCTACTGCCATCCTATGCGTATGTTGTCCCGTAGTAGCCCAACATTCTGAACCGTATAGCATGGCTGGTCGAACAATTGTCTTATAGCATTTCCCTTTTAGCCTTGCAGGCATTCTTCTATCGCATAATACTCTTGACGTCATTCCCCATTTCAACCAATCAGCTTTAATCCTATGGTCTACATCTTCTCCAATAGCCTCATTCTTTTAAATTATAGATCCAAGATATTGAAAAGCCTCACACTCTGGGACCTCTACACATTCGATCTCAATTGCATTACTTCTCCCTCATGGTTCACAACCAAAGTTACATACTAGATACTCCGTTTTTGAACGACTAATTTTAGAACCTTTACTCTTTAAAGCTTCCAGCCACTTAACTATTTCTGACCTAAACCTGCACTAGTCTCATCCATTAAGACAATATCATCTGCAAATAACATGCACCAAGGTATATCTTCTTCCAGATGTCTCGTCAACTCATCCATGACTAAAGCAAAGAGATATGGACTTAACGTCGACCCATGTAGTCTTATTGACACTGAAAATTCACTGGACATCTCACCTACTGAGCGAACACTTGTTACAGTCCCTTCATACACATCCTTAATGATATCGACATAACATTGAGACACTTTCTTCCTTTCAAGCAACCACCAAATTAACTCCCTGGGGACCCTATCATATGCTTTCTCCAGATCAATAAAAACCATATGCAAACTCTTACGTGCCTCTCGATATTTTTCTATAATTTGCTTAAGCAGGAAGATGGCCTCCGTAGTAGACCTACCCGACATAAATCCAAATTGATTCTCCGAAATCGTGGTTAAACTCCTAAGTCTTCGTTCTATAACCCTCTCCCAAAGTTTCATCGTATGACTAATAAGTTTTATCCCTCTATAGTTTGAGCAATTCTGGATATCCCCTTTGTTCTTATAAATTGGTACCACAATGCTATGCCTTCATAAATCTGATATTTTTCTAGTTTCCAAAATCCTATTAAAGAGCTTAGTTAGCCATTGAATCCCAACTTCTCCCAACATTTTCATGCTTTAATTGGTATATCATCCATTCCAACGACCTTTCCCTGTTTCATTCTTTTTAAAGCTTCTCTCACTTCTGTGGCACTAACTCTGCGATGGAACACACGATCTCTCCCTTCATGTGAAGCATACCCCTCCAAGTTTAACTCCCCTACATGTGTTTCAGTGAGTAGGTTCCAAAAGTAATCCTTCCATATATCTAAAATAGTTTTATCCTGCATTAAAACTCTTCCATCCTCATGTTTAACACACTTAACATGACTCAAGTCCCTAGTTTTTCGTTCCCTAGCTTTAGCTATCTTGAAAATATCCTTCTCCCATTCCTTCATACCTAGCTTATTATAAAGAGCATCATACGCTTTCTTCTTAGCTTCCCCTACTGCTCTACTACTCAACTTCTTAGCCTGCTTATAAAGCTCATAAGACTCTAGGCACCTATATTTTTGCCACACCTTAAATCATCTTTTTTTTTCCGCAATGGTTTGTTGCACATCAACGTTCCACCACCATGTCTCGTTACCATATAAACCTCCTCTCACTACAACAATTAAGGCATTTTTCAAGAAAAAATTTTCTTGACAAAAATCAAAATTTTGTTGGAAAAAACTTTTAACAAGGAAAAAATTCGTTATTGGGTTCGTGGAGGCATCCCCGTAGCTAAAGGTTTTTACCAAGGAATTACATTTTTGTTGGTAAAACAATTGATAAGTCAAGGAAACACGGTGTTGGTAATACTGACAACTACAAAGGAAATTCATTGGTAAAAATCAAATAGTTTTACCAACAATTTGTTTTGTTGCAAGAAAACTTTTTACCTATGAATTTTTTTCTTGAAAACACTTAGAATCTTCAAGAAAATTGTCGTGGGAAAATGTAACTACCTTTATCAAAGAACTTTTTCGTTTGTAAAATGAATGTATATCAATGAAAGTTGTCATAGGTACTGTTAACAATTACCAAGAAAATTATTTTCAATAAAAAATTATATATTAAAACGATCATTCTCGGCTCTTAGACGAGCTAATCTAGGTCCCAATCTCAAGGAAATCACCCACTACGTCTCAAACTCTAGGGACACCACTTTTGATGATAAGAGTCCACTATGGAATTTTATATATAATATATTTATTTTTAGGTTCAACGGGAATCGAACTCCTGACCTATAGTAAATAAGTTGCAATATTTACCAATTGAACTATTGAATAATTATGTTCTGTGAAGCAACTTTATAGCTTATTAAATAAAATTACTCATTTTTTGCAATAAAAAAATCATTGTTGCGTATATAATAGAGACCAATATATAATATTTTGTTATTATAAATTAAAAATATTTTCACGATTATAAGATTTATATTAAATATTTACCGCTTTTAGCAATGAAAAAAATTCGCAATAACACCATTATAATTAGCAACAAAATAGTAATAGCATTTCAATGCTATATGTTTTTGAATTTTTTTGGTTATATCCCCAATGGAATAAAATAAAATTGTTGTAAATAAGAAAATGAGCCTTAATAAGAAAAAAGTTCATGAAAATTTTATCAATATTTAGCAACGAAATAAATTGTTACCATTAATATTATAATTAACAGTAAAATAATGTTGTATTGTTAAATAAATTTTATTTGATTTTTCAGATGAAATAATATCAATGCTACTAATAAAAATTTCAACAAATTGATATTTTCCCACTATAAAGAAGCTATGAGCTTTAAATATAAATAAATTTCATGAAAACATTTCATTATAAGTAACCAAATAAATCGTTGCAATAACGTGGTAATTAACTAGAGAAAATTTAGTTTCATTGTTGAAGAGACACGAACAAATGTTATAGTGCATTTACTAAGAAAATGTTTGTCAATAATATTAATATTTATTAGCAATGAAATAATTTATTGTAAATGACGTCATTATAACTAACAAACTAAAATTTCGTTTAAATATAAATATTTTGCTGCTAAATATTGTTGGAGGGAAATTGGTTTTGGAATGAATATTTTTTCTCTACCTCTTTACAAAGAAAAGTTGCCAGCAAAATAGATTTTGTTACAAAGAGTGACAACTCTATAGTTTTTTCAATGAAATTTATTTTTGTTAGAAATAGTAACATATTAACAAGGAAAATAAAATTTGTTAGTAAATAAAACATTTTTTGTAGTGAGTATACCAATTTCCAATAAAATAATGACTTGTCGCTATAAAATAGTTAATGGGCTTTAATGATAAACAAATTTTCATGAAAATAATTATCAGCTTTTACCTAGAAAACAATTTGTTACGAACAATGTTATAATTACCAAAAAAATCTTATTTCATAGCTACAAATATTTTATTAAAAAAGATATTGTTTCCAATAAAATAAAAAACGTTGTCATTAGTGTGACAATTCTCAACGAAATATTACTTTGTTGCTATAAATTAATAAACGAGCTTTAACAAGAAAAAACCTAATGAAAAAATTATCAATCATTATCAATGAACCGAATCATTACTAATAATGTGATTATTGTCTAGGAAGACATGTTTCCTTACTATAGAGAGATGAATAAGATTTAATATTCTTTAATAATGAAAGTGATTTGTTGTTAAAATTAGTCTTCTTTAGCAACAAAATATTTCATTCCGGATGATGCCATAATTACCAAGGAACGCGTATTTTGTGGTCATAAAAATAACTTCGTTGTTAAATCAATTTGGCGAGAAAATGGTTTGGAGGGAATGCTTCCCGCCACCTATTTAACAAGGAATGTATGTTTTCTACAAAATATATTTTGTTGGAAAACAGTAACAAGTTTTTGGCTTTTTCAAGGAAATTTTTTATTCATTGACAATGCTACAATATTACAAGGAAATCAATTTTCGTAGCAATAATTTTGTTGGTAAAAGATATATTTCTTGTAGTGTCTTTTGGCATTTTCTAACTCTTTCTTCGCACATCTTCTTATTCGGTTTGCCAAATGTTCAAAAAGTTCCGCGCTACTAATCCTATAATTTGGTTTTAGATTCTCCCAACCCTCTGAAACTGACTGGTCACCCAAAATCTTCTTTCTAAATTTTTGGCACACATCTCACTGTAAGGTCCACCACTTAATTCTCGGTCTAACCTGTTCTATAGCAATACGACCCCTACTCTTAAGACAAAAATCGAGAACTAACAACCTATGTTGGTTTGTCAGACACTCCCCTGGTATAACCTTACAATTTTTACACATACCTAAATCGTGCATCTTCACAAGAAAATAATCAATTTGATTTCTATTGCACCCACTCGCAAAGGTCACCAAGTGATCTTCCCACTTCTTATAAAAAATATTTACGATCGCAAAATCCTGAGCTAAAGCAAAATCTAGAATAAAATTCCCGCAGTATTTCGATCCCCAAAGCCTTGATCTCCATGTACCCTCTCATACCCAACTCTATTCTTACCGACATGGCCATTCAAATCCCCGCCTAGAAAACCCCATCAAAGAGGGAATTCCAAGAACTAACTCATCTAAAGAGTCCCAAAAATCTTTCTTTCTCCTCGTCCAAATCCACTTGGGTGGGGTGCATACACATTAATAACATGCACTATTTCTAAAACTAATTTAATACTTATGATTCTATCTCCAAACCTCCTCACGTCGACTACTGCATCCTTAAAAACTTTATCTACCAATATTCTCACCTCGTTCCTAGTTCCATTTTTACCAGAATAGAAGAGTTTGAACTCTCATCCTAAATCTATGGCATTTTCCCCTTCCATTTTGTCTCTTGAAGACAAACTATGTTTACTTTCCTCCTACGCATGGCATCCACTAATTCTATTGTCTTTCCCGTCAAGGTTCCTATATTCCAAGAGACCAATCTAATCATTCTATCTCTAGCTCTAACTTGGACTAACTTCTTTACTCGCCCCCGTCCAGAATGGTGTTAGAATCCTTGCCTATTTAATACTACAGCCGAACGCCGTTGCAGCGCGCCTTGCTCATTTGTCACTACACCCAAGCGTAGGTGCAGCGCGTCGCTTATAGCAGGAAACACCTTATCCTTCTGCATTAATCTTTTTGAACCAAAATTCATGAATAAGAATTATTATTTAAAAAAAAAAAAAAAAGATAAGTGTCGATACAAAATATTTACTTTGTGCTACACTGAATTTGCTCTATCTCAGTCTCTGTTAGTACTTGTCTTTCAGAAGTCTCGCCTAATCATCAATGTTCTTTGTGCTCTCTGTCACCCAGATTTCTTTCTTGTTAGTACTTGTCTTTCTGAGGTCTCGCCTAATCATCAGTGAATGGTTCCCTCCCTCCACCTCACTCCCCTCGCTGGTTTCTTCGCTCATTTCCTCGACATTTAGAATTCCCCATAGTTTTAAGATTGGGTTTTGATCATAAGTATCTTCAAAGATGGCCTGTCTAGAATATAAAGAAAAAATAAGGCTGTGTTTGGTTTGAAGGAAAGGAGAAAAAAAAGTATAGGGAGAAGAGAAAAAGAGGTAAGAGACAACAAAACTAAAATTTTCAATAACGTGTTTTTTTTCAAAATTATGGGTGAAAGAAATAAAGGAGAAACACGATTTCACCCTAGAAACTCAGTAGCATAGTCATCTTCAATGTCAGGTGCTCACATTCAATCAAACACAACCTAAAGTATTAATTGGTTTATTAAGAAAGTGTTGGGTGTGATTCTTATGGTTAAGATTATAGCTGTCCATCGACCGAACCATTCTTAAGAGCCAGGCCCCAGCGTCAGGCAGGTTCAATACCCCTTCATCTTTCTAAAAATACTTCAATCAAACACAATCACACACACATAAAGCCTCCTGACATTGTCCTCTGGATTTTTTTGCCATGGATCACAACATGAATCCCACCATGTCACATGAAGTTAAAAATTTCAACATCAGTCTTCACTGATCTCAAAAGAGAAAACAGCCGACCTTCATCATCTAAGGTCCTTATTGATCCTATTTTTATTTAGCTATGATTAAGACTTACATCCTCATCATCATCCTATAATTATTTAAAATACATTTTAATCTTCTGTGATTTCTTTTCTGATCATAATCTTTTCATTTATTCATCCCTATTTTAATCAAAAAAATAAAATCATAATAATTACAGGGTTACTTTTACTTGGACCTTCATATTATAGAGCATTTGGGAAATTTCTTTGAAAATTGCCCATCACTCAATTTTTTTAATCAGAGTCCAACATTTGATTTACTTTGCGACATTATATATTATTAGCATGCGATTCTCGTGAGGGGAATCAATATTGATTAATATGCCAAAATAGTGATTATCTAAAAGGGTATATAGTAAATTGAAACTTTGATAAAAAAGAAATAAATGAAAAGGAGTGTAGTGTGACACATCATCCACCTTAACAAGTCCTTGATGAGGAGTTTTGCAGAGGATCATTTGACAGGATAGGACCAATTATGAGGGGTCTACATAAATTGTCGAAACTTGTTCCTATCTACAAATTGTGAGACATTTTCCATCTACAAATGAAACAAGCAGCTCCCATGGGTTCTCTGTGAACCAAACCTCTCTTTCTGCCTATAAAAAAGGAAAGGAAAGGAAAGAGGAGAAACAAAGAAGAGCAAAGAAGAGAGTGAGAAAGAAAGAGAAGATATGGAAGGGCAACAACAGGAGCAGGAACAGCTAGTTAAGGAACAGCTAGTTAAGTCTAGAGTGGTGAAAGTGGACTCAAAGGAGTCTTGGGACTTGTTTCTCAATCAAGCTCAAAGTCAAGGATGCCCGGTAACTCTCCCTAACCTCATTTTTTTTTCTCAATTAGTCTTGTGTTTGAGCCATACATATGTTATTGTCTTTAACAACATAATCTTTTAAACTATTGTTGTCAAGGCTAACAGAGTTCTACAGCTTTCTACTTGTTGAAACTCATGAATTTCAAGTTTAGCATGGTATTTGTTTGCATCATTTATAAGTTTTTTTTTCCTATTTAGTACTGATTGTTATATTAATCGTTCATGTTTAATCCGACATTAAGAAAAATATGGGACGACTTTGTCTTTCGTATTGTTTGATTGAGTTGCTTTATGTCATTTTCTCTCAACTTGCAACCAGTGGGGTTGCAACCTGTAGTCTGTCCAGTCCTGCAATAGTCTACACTTCGTTGTGTGAGGTTTTTATCCAAAAAAAAAAAACGTAGTTGCTATTAGGGAGCCGACTGATTTAATTGATGTGAGATTATTTAAGCCAACTCTATTCTATCAATTTGTTCGGACAAAACTGTAATAGTTAGGCAAAGCCAAACACATCGTAATGTAATGAATTTTTTTTTTTTTTTTTTCATATGGAAACTTATTTGGTGTGTCAAATTACAGATTGTGATACATTTCACTGCTGATTGGTGCATGCCTTCTGTTGCTATGAACCAATTTTTTGAAGAGCTGGCTCTCAATTACCAGGACATTTTGTTTCTCGTGATCGATGTTGATGAATTGAAGGTAACCATCTTGGTGATCCGCACACACCAATAATTATCCTGATTATATTTGTGCTATTAGAAAACAAAAACGCATTTAGCTTCTTATTCAAATCGTTTCAAATTAATATAGTATTTATTATGGATCAGTCAAATGTCTGATTAATTCACACTTTGACATGATATCTTTTTTTTGAGGCGAGCTAGGTTTTTAAGGATCTCATAATCTATCAATTGGGCGATCTATAGGTCAACACTCATTAGAAAGTAACCATGCCGCAGGTAGGATTCGAACCTAGGATGTGGGGGACAAACCCACATAGCCCTAACCATTAAGCCATAACACCATTGGCCTCTGACACGATATCGATCTTCTGATACTGAGACTTTTCTTTATATTCCTTATTTTTTTTGCTATTTAAAATTAGTATTTTTTTAAATGCTCCATATCCTTGCAGATATTCCAGTCTGACAATTTGGTTCATAATCTCATTTTTTTAGATAAGACAGAAAATAATAAACTAAATTAATTATGATTTGGTTTTTGTGATTTGGTAGGAAGTAGCATCAAAGATGGAAGTAAAGGCAATGCCAACATTTATGTTGATGTGGGGAGGAGCTCAAGTTGATAAGATTGTTGGTGCTAATCCGGATGAGATAAAGAAAAGGATCGATACTTTTGTTTCCACCATTCGCTTGCAGAAGTCGATCGATTAAATCGAATCCTGTGGATTCAACAATAAAACCAGCTGATGAAATTAGAAGATGATCTTGATCTTCTTCTTCCTTGTAAAATGCTTGGGTTGGGGTCATGTCTTTGTTTGGTAGGGTGGATTTGGTTAACTAGACTTGTGATTTACTAGTTGCTTTGTTACTTGCAATGTTTATGTTCATATATGTGCCATTTTGTTTTTTGTTAAAGATATGCTGTGTTCATAGCTTGGGAACCAACTTTGGTTTTATTTCAAATTTAATTTGTTTTTGCATGTCATTCCAACTTTTAGTAAATTGCCGAGTGAAAATAGTTGGATTTGATATTACTTGATGATATCTGAGCAGCGATCAAGTAAAGTTCAAAAGTCTTTTTTCCCACTATTGTTCTTTGAGAAATTGTTAGAGAATAGAAGTCAATACATCCTATTGTTAGGAAAATATCTTTCAGTATTAGAAAATACATCCTATTGTTAGGAAAATATATTTTAGCATATTGTGTTGCAAGTTTTATGTGGTTAGAAGTTTTATGGGGTTAGGAAACTTTTCGATGGCTAGTGATTTGTTTCCTTGGTTTGGGAGGTTTCCTAGTGTATGGTGATTTCCTATTGTATTTTGACTACAGTATTTATATTGCTGATGAATGAATGAAAGAGACAATTTGGCCTTAAACTTTACATGGTATCAGAGCGACTTTCTTTAGTGACCTAAGACTCTGGGGATTCAAGCTCTTCCCCGCCTCTGATGACTATGCAAGAGGCGGGGAGGGATGACAGCAGGAGAAACCTCCTCGACAGCAAAGTTCAACTAAATTGAAGGAAAATTGCACTCTACAACAACTTCATGCGTATTAGCAACATGCCGCCAACCTGCAATTCAATCAAGGAAGGGGAGCCAACAATACCAAAACTTGTCTCGAATTGAGCTATACCACTCAAATTGTCGAAACTTGTTCCTATCTACAAATTGTGTGACATTTTCCATCTACAAATGAAACAAGCAGCTCCCATGGGTTCTCTGTGAACCAAACCTCTCTTTCTGCCTATAAAAAAGGAAAGGAAAGGAAAGAGGAGAAACAGAGAAGAGCAAAGAAGAGAATGAGAAAGAAAGAGAAGATATGGAAGGGCAACAACAGGAGCATGAACAGCTAGTTAAGGAACATCTAGTTAAGTCTAGAGTGGTGAAAGTGGACTCAAAGGAGTCTTGGGACTTGTTTCTCAATCAAGCTCAAAGTCAAGGATGCCCGGTAACTCTCCCTAACCTCATTTTTTTTTTCTCAATTAGTCTTGTGTTTGAGCCATACATATGTATTGTCTTTAACAACATAATATTTTAAACTATTGTTGTCAAGGCTAACAGAGTTCTACAGCTTTCTACTTGTTGAAACTCATGAATTTCAAGTTTAGCATGGTATTTGTTTGCATTGTTTATAAGTTTTTTTTTCAATTTTAGTACTGATTGTTATATTAACCGTTCATGTTTAATCAGACATTAAGAAAAATATGGGACGACTTTGTCTTTCGTATAGTTTTGATTGAGTTGCTTTATGTCATTTTCTCTCAACTTGCAACCAGTGGGGTTGCAACCTGTACTCTGTCCAGTCCTGCAGTAGTCTACACTTCGTTGTGTGAGGTTTTTATCCAAAAAAACATAGTTGCTATTAGGGAGCCGACTGCTTTAATTGATGTGGGATTATTTAAGCCAACTCTGTTCGGACAAAACTGTAATAGTTAGGCAAAGCCAAACACATCGTAATGTAATGAATTTTTTTTTTTTTTTTTCATATGGAAACTTATTTGGTGTGTCAAATTACAGATTGTGATACATTTCACTGCTGATTGGTGCATGCCTTCTGTTGCTATGAACCAATTTTTTGAAGAGCCGGCTCTCAATTACCAGGACATTTTGTTTCTCGTGGTCGATGTTGATGAATTGAAGGCAACCATCTTGGTGATCCGCACACACCAATAATTATCCAGATTATATTTGTGCTATTAGAAAACAAAAACGCATTTAGCTTCTTATTCAAATCGTTTCAAATTAATACAGTATTTATTATGGATCAGTCAAATGTCTGATTAATTACAAATATTTTTGTTCTTCATCTACTAAGTTTTTGACGTGGACAATTTGAGCTGGATTTCTTTTAATAGAATTATCTAGCTGTTCAACTACCCGAAACAAATTCCACATACTCAGACACGATATTGATAGAATTGTCTAGCTGTTCAACTACTCGAAACAAATTCCACACTCAGACACGATATCTTTTTTTTTTAAGGCGAACTAGGTTTTTAAGGATCTCATAATCTATTAACTGGGCTACCTATAGGTCAACACCCATTAGAAAGTAACCATGCCGCAGGTGGGATTGAAACCTAGGATGTAGGGGACAAACCCACACAGCCCTAACCATTAGGCCATAATACCATTGGCCTCTGACACGATATCGATCTTCTGATACTGAGACTTTTCTTTATATTCCTTTTTTTTTTTTGCTATTTAAAATTAGTATTTTTTTTTTAAATCTCCATATCCTTGCAGATATTCCAGTCTGACAATTTGGTTCATAATCTCATTTTTTTAGATAAGACAGAAAATAATAAACTAAATTAATTATGATTTGGTTTTTGTGATTTGGTAGGAAGTAGCATCAAAGATGGAAGTAAAGGCAATGCCAACATTTGTGTTGATGTGGGGAGGAGCTCAAGTTGATAAGATTGTTGGTGCTAATCCGGATGAGATAAAGAAAAGGATCGATACTTTTGTTTCCACCATTCGCTTGTAGAAGTCGATCGATTAACTCGAATCCTGTGGATTCAACAATAAAACAAGCTGATGAAATTAGAAGATGATCTTGATCTTCTTCTTCCTTGTGAAAATGCTTTGGTTGGGGTCATGTCTTTGTTTGGTAGGGTGGATTTGGTTAACTAGACTTGTGATTTACTAGTCAATGTTTATGTTCATATATGTGCCATTTTGATTTTTTGTTAAAGATATGCTGTGTTCATAGTTTGGGAACCAACTTTGGTTTTATTTCAATTTTAATTTGTTTTTGCATGTCATTCCAACTTTTAGTAAATTGCTGAGTGAAAATAGTTGGATTTGATATTACTTGATGATATCTGAGCAGCGATCAAGTAAAGTTCACAAGTCTTTTTTGCCATTATTGTTCTTTGAGAAATTGTTAGAGAATAGAAGTCAATACATCCTATTGTTAGGAAAATATCTTTCAGTATTAGAAAATACATCCTATTGTTAGGAAAATATATTTAGCATATTGTGTTGCAAGTTTTATGTGGTTAGAAGTTTTATGGGGTTAGAAAACTTTTCGATGGCTAGTGATTTGTTTCCTTGGTTTGGGAGGTTTCCTAGTGTATGGTGATTTCCTATTGTATTTTGACTACAGTATTTATATTGCTGATGAATGAATGAAAGAGACAATTTGGCCTTAAACTTTACATGGTATCAGAGCGACTTTCTTTGGTGACCTAAGACTCTGGGGATTCAAGCTCTTCCCCGCCTCTGATGACTATGCAAGAGGCGGGGGAGGGATGACTGCAGGAGAAACCTCCTCGACAGCAAAGTTCAACTAAATTGAAGGAAAATTGCACTCTACAACAACTTCATGCGTATTAGCAACATGCCGCCAACCTGCAATTCAATCAAGGAAGGGGAGCCAACAATACCAAAACTTGTCTTGTCTCGAATTAAGCTATACCACTCAAATTGAGCAATACCAAAATTTATGTTGTCTCGAATTGAGCAATACCAAAATATGTGTTGTCTCGATCCAAAATATGTGTTGTCTCGAATTGAGCAATACCAAAATCTATGTTGTCTCGAATTGAGCAATACCACTCGACTTGAGCAATACCAAAATT
Source organism: Berberis thunbergii (assembly GCA_003290165.1). Taxonomy (NCBI): domain Eukaryota; kingdom Viridiplantae; phylum Streptophyta; class Magnoliopsida; order Ranunculales; family Berberidaceae; genus Berberis; species Berberis thunbergii. Next base: position 126,630 of record QNQO01000975.1, read on the forward strand.
CGTGTTGACTCGACTTGAGCAATACCAGGACTCGTCTAGACTCGACGATAACGATTTCATCACCAAATAGGTCTTCAAAGTTTCCTCCAAGCTGCACATTTCATCTGCATCTACATGTCCAACTTGCGGGGGGGGGGGGGGGTGTTAGAGAATAAAAGTCAATACATCCTATTGTTAGGAAAATATCTTTCAGTATTAGAAAGTACATCCTATTGTTAGGAAAATATGTGGTTAGAAGTTTTATGGGGTTAGGAAACTTTTCGATGGCTAGTGATTTGTTTATTTGGTTTGGGAGGTTTCCTAGTGTATGGTGATTTCCTATTGTATTTTGACTACAATATTTATATTGATGAATGAATGAGACAATTTGGCATTAAACTTTACATGGTATCAGAGCGACTTTCTTTGGTGACCTAAGACTCTGGGGATTCAAGCTCTTCCCCGCCTCTGATGACTATGCAAGAGGCGGGGAAGAGCTTGAATCCCCAGAGTCTTAGGTCACCAAAGAAAGTCGCTCTGATACCATGTAAAGTTTAAGGTCAAATTGTCTCTTTCATTCATTCATCAGCAATATAAATACTGTAGTCAAAATACAATAGGAAATCACCATACACTAGGAAACCTCTCAAACCAAGGAAACAAATCACTAGCCATCGGAAAGTTTCCTAACCCCATAAAACTTGCAACACAATATGCTAAAATATATTTTCCTAACAATAGGATGTATTTTCTAATACTGAAAGATATTTTCCTAACAATAGGATGTATTGACTTATATTCTCTAACAGAAATGCTAGGAAACCATGTTTTGTAAACATGTTTTGCAACCAGGATGACATGTCATGATCTGGAAAGAATGATAAAATCCCCGAAGATTTTACGTGTATCTCAAAATTGTAAAAAATTCCTCTAACGATGCCACATCATCATGGTTACGAAACATGTTTACAAAACATGGTTTCCTAACCTCACTCTTGTTCTTTTGATTATAACAAGTGTAGTTCAGTTGGTCGTATATCTACTCTTTTCGTGAGAGATCGCGAATTTGAAACTCATCAGTTATGACTTATTGAATTTTCGCCCGACTAAGACTGAACTTGGATCACCCATGAAAATTGAATTAATAAATAAATAAAAAGAATCAACAACCCAATTTATTTTATAAAAATACCCAAAGGAAAACAAAAGTGGATTAATAATTTAATATTACCGCAATTTGGACTTTGCCATCTGCGTAAAACGATCCTAACCTGACCATGCCATTGTTTCCAGACTTTGACTCTGGCTCATTGTTTTCGTTATTCATTTCTTAAGAGGGATAGAAAACAAAAAAATCAGAACTTGGCATGAACCAAACAACATTTCAACGCATAGAGTTTAGCTTTGTGGTTTGGGTTACAAGTTCAAGTTTCCGGCTGAGCAAGTCTAAATTATAAACGGAAAAATGTGACTGAATGCATTATTTTCACTATACCAAATTGATATTTTGTAACACCCTAAAAAAAATATCACTTTTGAGATATAACAATTCACCAAACATTTTTTTTTTACACATTTTCATAAACAAAATTTTATCACCATGAAGAGTATAGTGCTACAAGTGATACCATTTATGGTGATCCAATTTATTGTATAATTTTTTTTTTCATTTTTTTGACTGAATTTAGTTTTAACTTTTAAATTGTTTGAATGACTGTTATATCTCAAAAGTGACACTAATTTGAAAGTTGTTATAAAAATGCCAATTTAATGTAGTATGTTTACGTTTTGTGAGTCTACTGTGACTAAAGTCCACTCCACCTATTATCCATACATTTCGACTATATATATTTTTGTTAAAAGCATAGAGCATATATTACTAACAAATATTACAGTACTGTTACTGCAGCGAGGTTATGAGCGACATACTTTCGATCACTTGATATGTGATAAAATTGGTACGCTGTAACTCCGTTGAAGGTTCTCACACAAGCTACAATGTCACCGCTTAAGGCGCCCATATTGCCCAAGAACACATGCACAACACGTTTTTTTTTTTTTTGTTCCTTAAATCCATTTATTAATATGCAGAAACTATATAAGTATGAATGATGAAAACTCGTGGAGAGCAGTAAGGTTAGTTAGCGTGCCTGATGGAAAATACTCCAACTCATCAAAATGATAAATGTTCAGGGAAGGAAGGGAAGGGAGGTCTCGCAGTGAAGCCAGAACCATTGCATTGCACTTATGGCCATTAATGTCAACATGTTGGATAGGGGACCATGCCAATGGGATTCCTTCTCTCAGTTTTAGACAATATCTGATAGTCACGCTTTTGAGGCAAGGGAAGACTGCTGCTACCTGTGTTGTTGTCGCTGCTTGAGACAAGGATGACGATGACAATGAGAATGGGAGTCCTCCTCCTGTTTTCAGTTTTGGGCATCTTTCAAGTTTCTTCGCGCTTTGGCTTTTGTGGCAAGGGAATGGTGCTGCTGCTGCTTGAGACGTTGATGATGAGGATCCCTCCAAATTGTGCATAGGTTCCTCCAACCTTACTCCTTCTAGCCATTGGAATCCTTCTTCTGCACTTGCTGCTGCTTGAGATGATGATGAAGATGACCATCCCTCTAAATCAGGCATGTCCCACAAAATTAGTTCTTCCAGCGACGGGAATCCTCCTCCTGCACTTGCATCATCCACCACCTCTTTCTCCTCAATGAATTTCAGTGAATCAATTTTAATCAACTTCAAAACTTTAAGGGAAGGAAGTTTCCTTAGAGATCCAAGATGTTGCAATGTACACCACCACAGAGATATTTCCACCAAATTTGGGACTAACAAAGGTGTCAACCAACTTGGAGAGGTCACTCCTCGATACCATTCAACAAACAATTTTCTAACATTTACGTGAGGTTGGAGGCCTTCCATCACCTTTCGTTGTCGCCGTCGTCCCCGTCTGTTTACGTGAGGTTGGAGGCCTTCCATCACCCTTTGTTGTAGCCATCGTCCACGTCTGTTTAACCATCTAGCTTTTTCTTCAGAGTGGCTTGACCAAATTAGCCCCAATGTATGTACATTTTTCTTGCTCATCAAATTTGCTCATCAAACTATATTTTAGGACGTGGGGAACAAACCCACACAGTCCTAACCATTAGGCCATAACACCATTGGCCTCCGACACGATATCGATCTTCTGATACTGAGACTTTTCTTTATATTCCTTATTTTTTTTGCTATTTAAAATTAGTATTTTTTTTTTAAATCTCCATATCCTTGCAGATATTCCAGTCTGACAATTTGGCTCATAATCTCATTTTTTTAGATAAGACAGAAAATAATAAACTAAATTAATTATGATTTGGTTTTTGTGATTTGGTAGGAAGTATCATCAAAGATGGAAGTAAAGGCAATGCCAACGTTTGTGTTGATGTGGGGAGGAGCTCAAGTTGATAAGATTGTTGGTGCTAATCCGGATGAGATAAAGAAAAGGATCGATACTTTTGTTTCCACCATTCGCTTGCAGAAGTCGATCGATTAAATCGAATCCTGTGGATTTAACAATAAAACCAGCTGATGAAATTAGAAGATGATCCTGATCTTCTTCTTCCTTGTGAAAATGCTTGGGTTGGGGTCATGTCTTTGTTTGGTAGGGTGGATTTGGTTAACTAGACTTGTGATTTACTAGTTGCTTTGTTACTTGCAATGTTTATGTTCATATATGTGCCATTTTGTTTTTTTGTTAAAGATATGCTGTGTTCATAGTTTGGGAACCAACTTTGGTTTTATTTCAATTTTAATTTGTTTTTGCATGTCATTCCAACTTTTAGTAAATTGCCGAGTGAAAATAGTTGGATTTGATATTACTTGATGATATCTGAGCAACGATCAAGTAAAGTTCACAATTCTTTTTTCCCATTATTGTTCTTTGAGAAATTGTTAGAGAATAGAAGTCAATACATCCTATTGTTAGGAAAATATCTTTCAGTATTAGAAAATACATCCTATTGTTAGGAAAATATATTTTAGCATATTGTGTTGCAAGTTTTATGTGGTTAGAAGTTTTATGGGGTTAGGAAACTTTTCGATGGCTAGTGATTTGTTTCCTTGGTTTGGGAGGTTTCCTAGTGTATGGTGATTTCCTATTGTATTTTGACTACAGTATTTATATTGCTGATGAATGAATGAAAGAGACAATTTGGCCTTAAACTTTACATGGTATCAGAGCGACTTTCTTTGGTGACCTAAGACTCTGGGGATTCAAGCTCTTCCCCGCCTCTGATGAGAAGAGCTTGAATCCCCAGAGTCTTAGGTCACCAAAGAAAGTCGCTCTGATACCATGTAAAGTTTAAGGCCAAATTGTCTCTTTAATTTATTCATCAGCAATATAAATACTGTAGTCAAAATACAATAGGAAATCACTATACACTAGAAAATCTCCCAAACCAAGGAAACAAATCACTAGCCATCGGAAAGTTTACTAACCCCATAAAACTTGCAACACAATATGCTAAAATATATTTTCCTAACAATAGGATGTATTTTCTAATACTGAAAGATATTTTCCTAACAATAGGATGTATTGACTTCTATTCTCTAACAGAAATGCTAGGAAACCATGTTTTGCAACCAGGATGACATGTCATGATCTAAAAAGAATGATAAAATCTCCGAAGATTTTATGTGTATCTCAAAATTGTAAAAAATTCCTCTAACGATGCCACATCATCATGGTTACGAAACATGTTTACAAAACATGGTTTCCTAGCCTCACTCTTGTTCTTTTGATTATAACAAGTGTAGTTCAGTTGGTCGTATATCTACTCTTTTCGTGAAAGATCGCGAATTTGAAACTCATCAGTTAGGACTTATTGAATTTTCGCCCGACTAAGACTGAACTTGGATCACCCGTGAAAATTGGATTAATAAATAAATAAAAAGAATCAACAACCCAATTTTTTTTATAAAAATACCCAAAGGAAAACAAAAGTGGATTAATAATTTAATATTACCGCAATTTGGACTTTGCCATCTGCGTAAAACGATCCTAACCTGACTATGCCATTGTTTCCAGACTTTGACTCAGGCTCATTCTTTTCGTTATTCATTTCTTAAGAGGGATAGAAAACAAAAAAATCAAAACTTGGCATGAACCAAACAACATTTCAACGCATAGAGTTTAGCTTTGTGGTTTGGGTTACAAGTTCAAGTTTCCGGCTGAGCAAGTCTAAATTATAAACGGAAAAATGTGACTGAATGCATCATTTTCACTGTACCAAATTGATATTTTGTAACACCCTCAAAAAAATATCATTTTTGAGATATAACAATTCACCAAACATTTTTTTTTTTACACATTTTCATAAACAAAATTGTATCATCATGAAGAGTGCTACAAGTGATACCATTCATGGTGATCCAATTTATTGTATAAATTTTTTTTTTGTGAAACTCTTTTTCGACTGAATTTAGTTTTGACTTTGAAATTGTTTGAATGACTGTTACATCTCAAAAGTGACACTAATTTGAAAGTTGTTATAAAGATGCCAATTTAATGTAGTGTGTTTACGTTTTATGAGTCTAGTGAGACTAAAGTCCACTCCACCTATTATCTATACATTTCGACCATATATATATATATTTTTTGTTAAAAGCATAGAGCATATATTACTAATAAAAATTACTATACTGTTACTGCAGCGAGGTTTTGAGCGACATAATTTCCACCACTTGATATGTGATAAAATTGGTACGCTGTAACTCAGTTGAAGGTTCTCACACAAGCTACAATGTCACCGCGTAAGGCGCCCATATTGCCCAAGAACACATGCACAACACGTTTTTTTTATTTATTTAAATCCATTTATTAATATGCAGAAACTATATTTTTTTTCTTTATGAATTCTGTATTTGCTTTCTTCAAGATGAAGCGTTTAAAATTTCGAAATGGATGGAGTCATGTTCAAACTTGTCAACTAATACTGCTGGACAAAACCAAGTACCAGAGAATTTGTTTGACACACCGAAGAAAAAGTCAAGCCAACATTCCTCTTCTTACTTCCACGAAGCCATTAAAATGATAAAATACTCAAAATCTCCATTGATGGCTCTTTAGTACATCGAATGGTACCTTCTCTACACAATCCTGGCTCTAATGGTCTGGCTGTCTAGATTTTCTTACCTTCTCTTCATTTTCTTGCTTTGACAAAGTTTGCAATCCAATGTTGATTTTTTCTCAAACACAAACAGAGATGACACATTCAACAAGCATATATATATGAGGTTGTTCTATTTAAAGCAAAACTTGAAAAACCTACACAAACCCATCCCCATAACCATGAATTCCTTGAGGTTAACTATCTTTTATTTACTACCCTTTACTCTTCTTTTCCATATAGCCTACTGCGTCGATCCTCTTTACTATTTATGTTCGAATTCAGGTAATTACACCGCGAATAGCCCTTTTGAGAACAACTTGAATATGTTAAGGGGTTATCTTTCTTCCAGAGCTCCTCCTATTGGATTTGAACTTAAGTCTATGGGGCAGGGTGAAGATACTGTACATGGGCTAGTTTTATGTCGTGGTGATGTTGGACGTGCTGATTGTAAGTCTTGTATCGTCGAGGCAGGTAATGAAATCCTTAAGCGCTGCCCAAATAACAGAGGAGTAAGCATATGGTATGATAACTGCCTATTACGCTACTCGAACAGAAAGTTCTTTGGGAAAATTGACAGCGAAAACCGGTTCTATAGATACAATTTCCGAAAGGGGAGTAGAATTGAATCATTCAATCAGAAGACAGAAGAGTTGATAAGCCAACTGACAAACAGAGCTTATATTAGTCCATTGTTGTTTGCTACTGGGGAATTGAAGCTTGGAGAAACGGAGAAACTGTACGGTCTTGTTCAATGCACAAAGGACCTGTCAGGTATTCAGTGTAAGAAGTGTCTTGATGATGCTACAAGTGAGCTTGGTAGATGCTGTGATGGAAAGAAAGGAGGAAGGGTTGTCAGTGGGAGTTGTAACTTGAGATATGAGTTATATCCGTTTGTGAATTCTTAGAAGTTTGGGTTTCCTCATTTGTGTCCATATGTAAATTCTGATAATCTAATGAGAATCCGATTTATGTCCAAGTTCAACACACATGCTTGTGTGCTAGGAAAAGCTCAAACACGCACCCGCAACACCAAAATATGCTATCCAGGCCTACTGCAAATATTTGAATAGAAAGAGAAATGCTAGGAAATCATGTTTTGTAAACATGTTTTGTAACCAGGATGACGTATCATGATCTGGAAAGAATGATGAAATCTCCGAAAATTTTGTGTATCTCAAAATTGTAAAAAAACTCCTCTAACGATGCCACATCATCGTGGTTACAAAACATGTTTACAAAACATGGTTTCTTAGGCTTACTCGAAGTTAAAATATAATACAAACATACCTACATGTACATTATATATTTGGACTTGGTCCAAGCATCATATCCCTAACGAGGATTTATTTCAGTAACTGTGACCTCATTCACAAACTTCCGTGAATCCCTGGTTGAGATTTTATTGGACTGAAAATCACTAGAAGAGGAAGCGGTCTATGTCATATCTGATTCAACTTCTAATCTTTGAACAAAACATGCATGTTGAGAAGGAATTGGGCAATTTCAATTATAATATTGTACCATTTGTCGCAGTCCAGTATTTGATATCTGTCCTCATCTACATGAAAGTCAAACTTAAATTTAATATGAAAATCTGCAGGCTCAATTACTTGAATTTAAGTCATTCAGAATATTCTCTCCATAATTAAATCCTTAAACATCTAAAGCCTTTACCTCAGTCTTTTGTCTAGTGGTTTCTTAATAAATATTTCTCAACCATCATTGCACCAAATTGGCATATTTGTAACAACTTAAAAAAACAGTAAACACTTTTGAGCTATTACAATCCACCAAACAATTTCAAGTCAAAACTAAATTTAGCCAACAAAATGAAAAATAGCTACACAAAAAAAAATGATAAAATAAATTAGATCACCATGAATAGCATCACTTGTAAGCCCATACTATTTGTGGTGATACAATTATTGAATCACTTTGTTTGTGAAAATGTGTAAAATTGTTTTGTGGATTGTTATAGCTCAAAAGTGTTACTGTTTTTTGGATTGTTACAAAAATGTCAATTTGGTGTACTAAGTTAGCTGGAAGCACCTTCATTGTTTAAGCATTATGTGTACAACAATATGAATCATCGCAAACACTACTTGAGAAATATAGCAATACTACAATGTGGGATAGGTCGTACCAAACAATATTTGGTCCAAGCTTCCACTGGGAATGTATTCATAGATAGGTAACTTTTCTTCCTTTTCTAGGAAGAAGCCCAGTAAGTTACTAGATTTCTGTGCGTAAGTATAGAAACCAAAGCAACGTCAGTTTTCAGCTCTTCTAATCCTTGCGATTGATTGTTGAGCAAGTTTTTCACTGCTATATCTCTGCCATCAGCTAGTTTACCTACAACATATTTCAAGCATTAAAGAATATACAAATACAGTCTTAAATGCAAGAAGAAGTACTTGGTCCCAAGTAATTAACTGTGTTAAATGTACAGAAGAAGTACTAGAACTTAACTGTGTTAAATGTTGCAGTTGGCGCTGAGTAGTATGAAAAACATGTAATCACTTGGTCCCAAGTAATAACTGTTGGTGCATCCCTATATTACATTCTAGATCAACAATGAGCTAAATTACCTAGTTCCGAGTCAAATGATTTTGATAACATTCTATTAGTTGATTAATTTAACTATTTGGAGTTTGTCATGAGGTAGAAGGAGTAAGAGGTTCTAGTTAAATCAACTATCAGAGATGGAAACCACATAACTCTTTTCATGAAAGAAGTTAAATAGTTGGAAAGGACACAAGCTAAACAACTGGGTAGAATAAGTGGTATAAAAAAATTGAACAAATATTCCAGCTGAGAATATGAGATCCTAAACATAAAGTTGGCAAGAAGTTTGGTTCTAGGTAAGTCAATTGAGGAGATTGTCAGTGAGGAACACCAGCCTAATTGGTATGTAAAAAACTATTCTTACCAAAGCAACTTACTGTTATGGTCAGTTTTAGAATTTGAAAACAGTGGCACCAAAAATGAGAGCAGGTAGGGGGTTTTGAAACATTTCAAAAGACTCCCCTTAGAATTCTTATTGTTGATGTTTTTAATTCTTAACTGATCATTTATTTTCTTTTTATTTTTCAAAGGTAGACTTATTAACAAAACACTACATGGTGACCTATAGAAGTATTAAGTCCTCAACACTCTTACACCTAGTTAGAAAAAAATAAAAATTTAAAAAGATATCACTTTGGAAGATAGAAGATTGGACACCCATCCCCAAAGAGTAACAAAAAAATTCATGATAGCTGCAGCAATGTCCGGTGTCTTGCGAAGAAATATGCAGCTATTCTGTTGAGGTTATCACACACAACTTGCAAAAGTGCAAGTAGGTGACTGGGAGGGACTTGGAGCCAGACAAAAGATCTCCTTCCTTGTTTTCAAGCAAGATAAATTTGGTAACATGAACACATTAGTCTCTTTGGATCTATTTAACAACGACCTGGATGCACGTATAAACTTCAAAAACCACTAGAATGGGGACTCACCTAGCCATGCATTACAATTTCCATTTATAAACTTCACTTTACTTGTGGATCAAATTACTGATCACGTTATTACTTCTTGCCATAATATACTCGTAAAGATTGAAACATCCGAATGATATCTGAGAAAGTTGGTTCTTATAAGCATAGAGTACCCTTAAGCATCCAATCGAGTGATGTATGGACACATTATTTATTTACTTGTTTGATTTCCAAACGAAGTTTCCTAACATAGCTTTGGATGCTAAAAATGGTGAGCACTTCAGAATTTAACTGAAATAAAGGTCGTATTGAAATGGATTCATGAAAACTACATTTGCCATTGAATCTGTAAACTGAACCATAAGATCGGTAAGGGAATGAAGGTACTAAAATAGTTATTACCTTGTAAACTGAACAAAATCCTCCTTCCCCAAGTTTATGTCTCAGAGAAATTTTCTGTGGCAATTCTAATAGTAGCTAGATAGATCAAATACAAGCGATTCTGCCTTTTCAATTTCAAATCCCATGCTTTTCCAATCTTCATTAATACCTGCTAGAAACCAATGGATTCAAAGAATATAATCAGTATGTCATAATGATGAACTATAACAAGTTTAACTCAAAAGGCTAAAATAGTACAGCATTTTACTGATTTGAGTGAATTAAACTGTACAGCCACCTATAATACTGAACATCATTACTTCACAACAGTGAACATACGAACAAAAATGACCTAGAAAATACCACTAGTATCAGGTACATTAGAAACTTTTATGGAGTAATGGAGTGGGGCAAAATGATCAATCATCGAACTTCATTGTGGAACAACTCATTGGAATTCACTGGAGAATTTCGTCAAACAATTGGGCTGTGCTGCAAACAAAACGAGAGCTAAGGAGCTTTTGGGGACATTGAAGACTCACCCAGGAACAGGTAACATGGACATGGATTCAGTGAAGAGAACCCTCAGGAACAGTCTGAACGAGCAGACTCCTCTGCCCATGGTCCTTCTGGTGGGTGGGTATCCTAGTTAGAGAAGTGAGACTGAATAATTGGTATCCCCTTTTTTATTTTTAGTTAACAATCTCTTCTAGGAAAGTCGTAACATTTCAAATTTTTCCAAGAAATGAAGCGAAACTAAGTAATCAGTGTCCCTTTTCTATTCTCAGTTAGTGAAGGGTAGGTACAACCTTTCAGATTTGTCAAAAAACTGAAGTGAAACCTATCTCTATCTATCGACATTGACCCGATGGTAGCTTTCTTTTCATTGGTAGCTTCACTCAACTATTAGTATTCAACAACTTCGTACTATGCCCATACATAGTATTGAATTATTAAAATCCAGCATTTGGGTTGCCCTCCCGAGAATCCCAATTATTAAGACCCAACCGATACTCGTCAAAATCTGAGCTATCAAGCAGAGTAGAGGAAATTACTTAACTAGGATAATAACATTACGAATTATTAAAAACCAGGCAATCGTCCACAAAAGCCCTACTTGTTAGGTAGTGAAAAGCTAATTACTTGATGATAGGATCGTAACACAAACCAGGCCGAGATTGTATGTGTTTAACCACTTGGTATTATTAGGGCATCCAACCTTCTTGCTTTAGATGCAAGAACACAATATGGTAAAAGCTATTGATATTAAGTATGAAGGTTGAAAATTAAATTTTCAATTATTTCCAAAAGAATCATAAGCCACAAGCAAGCATGCACGAGGGAAAAAATAATTACTTAGTTATAAATATCTACCATTTGGCACTCTCATCACACTAATTAAAAGATTTTGGGGTCAATTGTCTATAATAAAACAATATGTGGAATTAGTTTTTCCAAGTCTATGTTCCTACTTTCTCATTTCTCATAGAACTAGGAAGTATTCCTGGAAACCAAAAGGATGATTTAAGAAACCTTCATCATATTTCTACTCGTTTATACAGGTCTGCGGTCCTTAAAACGATAAATAAAGAGAAACCTCAAGACAAGGCAATCCTAGCCAGCTACGGGACTGAGAGGTCCTGTTAAGATTGGTGGAAAAGCGAAATCTCATTCATATGCAACAGTAAAAATACAGAGTAATGGCAACTGGATCCATGCTCCCCTAGTTAAAGAATCAGTTGAATTGCATCCATTCGCAATGTATCTAGATACTTAAATCTATTTTATTAAAGAATTAAGACCGTCTGCACCATGGCTCATGGTGTAAACTCTTTACTTCGAGAAACTCACTTCATGCTTGGTCCAAGTATGTATTTCGGGTAGCAACAAATTAATTGAGACTTTATTTTCTAGACAGAGTAGATAGAATTTCTGTTGCATAGAATATTTGGCCGACTCTTTGTATAAAAGTAGTTTACAATTAGGACTTGTCTCCACCTAGGATGCACCGACTCTCCGGAAAACCTCCGTATTACGCGTTAAATGTGTGTCGGACACGGATTCGCGCCCGACACGTATTGGACACGGGGTCAACGGTCAAAATTCGTTGACTGGTTTGGACACGGTCCGGACACGGTTTTTGTAAATTTTACAAATAAATCAGATTCTTTGATCGATCGATCCTTCCTCCCACAAACCCTATCAGAGACAACACAGAGAACAGAGAAAAGAAGGGAGAAAACATAATCGACCGATCGATTGATCGAAGCACAAAGACGAAGGTAGAGAGATCGATTTCGACAGACACGAACAGATCGATTTCGACAGAGAGGGATAGATCGATCGACAGGATCTATGACGTCCTCATCAACACAAGGTACCTTCGATTGAGCGATTTCGCTTGTTTTTTTTCCTGCGATTTCTATTATTTTCTCTGTTTTTTGCTATTTTTTCCCTTTGATTCCTGAGATCGATCGATCGATCCTGCGATTTCATTTTTTTTTTCCTGCGATTCATTTTTTTGATTTTTTTCTCTTTTCTTTCTCTGTTTTTTGCTGGCACTGGCATATATATGAAAACATGCATGAAATACTTCAAATACCCCATATTTGAGCTTGCACCTATTGGTAGAAAACTAAAGAAAAAACTAAAATTGGTTTTAGGCCAAGTAACCATGGAGATGATCTTTGGAAGCATGAGACAATAATAAGAAGACCAAGTGAAGGTGGGGGAAACCTTAGATGGCGGTGTAACTTTTGTCAGAAAGAGTATACGAGATCTCTTGCCGTGGGATAGCTATTTGTGCCAAAATCTCCCCCATACAACTTAGACAGGTGCAACAATTTTTTGATGAAGCTGCATTGAGAGCAGAAAGTTCAAGGGCACGAAGTGTTCCTTTACCTCCTTCAGTGGGCTCCAGTAGTCACCCGCACCCGGGTTCAAGTAGTGGGGGGATTGGTCCTTCAGTTCCATACAATGAACAAAGGAAGAGGAGAGCCACTAATAATCCTATTGCAAATGCTTTCAATATGAGTGAGCGACAAGAGTTGGATGCTTTGATTGCAAGGGCGTTCTACTCAGCTGCATTGACATTCAACCTTGCAAGGAATCCGTATTTTCAGGAGGCTTTCACCTATGCAACGAATAAAGCAAAGTCCATTAGTGGTTACAAGATCCCTGGGTATAATGCATTGAGGACGACATTGCTTCAAAATGAAAGGCGCAACATTCAGAGGTTGTTGGAGGCAACAAAGTTCACATGGGTTACTAAAGGGGCAACCATTGTTTGTGATGGGTGGACTAATTCTCAAAGGAGGCCTCTCATTAATTTCATAGTGATTAATGAGGGTGGTCCAATGTTCTTGATGGCTGTGAACTGTGAAGGGGAATACAAAGACAAGTTCTTCATTGCTGATTTGATCAAGGAAGTCGTACGTGACGTTGGGCCACGTAATGTGGCTCAAGTTATAACCGACAATGCTCTAGTTTGTAAGGCTGCAGGTTTACTTGTTGAGAGCCAGTATCTTGAGGTTTTTGGACACCTTGTGTAGTCCACACTCTCAACCTTGCCTTGAAGAACATATGCGCTCCAAAGAACACGTCTGCAAATGAAAAGGCCTACAGTTTGTGTAGTTGGATTATTGATGTTGGGGATGGGGTGCTGATCAAGAACTTTATTATGAATCATTCCATGAGGTTGCATATGTTTAATGAGCATTCGAGATTGAAGTTGCTTTCCATAGCAGAGACACGCTTTGCTTCAAGCATAATTATGCGCAAGAGGTTGAAAGACATTAAAAGTAGCATCCAGAGTATGGTGATTGGAGATCAGTGGGATTCCTATAGGGAAGCAGATGATGTTGAGAAAACACGGATTGTGAAAGGAAAACTATTGGATGACTTGTGGTGGGACAAAGTGAACTATGTACTTCGTTTCACAGAGCCTATTTATTCAATGTTGCGGAGGGCTGATACAGATAAGTCTTGTCTTCACTTGGTGTATGAGATGTGGGATGTTATGATTGAGAAAGTGAAACAAGTTATTTACCGCCATGAAGGAAAGGAAAATAGTGAGGAGTCAGAGTTTTTTTCAGTGGTGCATCAGATATTGGTAGATCGATGGGAGAAAAACAACACATCACTGCATTGCTTGGCACATTCCTTAAATCCAAGGTAAATAATTACATTGTTTTTAACTTTTTATTCTACTTATTCTTGAGTCTTGACTAGAAGACTAGAATTCATGAGTTATGCACTTAATGTTTATATATTAATTTGTGATTGACATTGCTTATATATAGGTATTATAGCAGAGAATGGCTTGGAGAGGATCCTAATCGTATTTCGCCACACAGAGATCCTGAGATTACAAAAGAGAGAGATAAGTGTTTCAACAGATACTTTCCTAATATTGAAGAAAGAAGATTGGTTATTACAGAGTATGCTAGGTTTTCAACGGGTACTAGACAGTTTGTAGAAGGTGAATAGAGCATACCTAGAACTTGATGTGTGGTGGGTTTCTCATGGTACCTGTGCACCATTACTCCTGAATATTGCTTTGAAGTTACTTGGGCAACCTTGTTCTTCCTCATGTTGTGAGAGGAATTGGAGCACGTATAACAACATCCACTCATTAAAAAGGAACAAATTGACCCCACAACGAGCTGAAGATTTAGTGTATGTGCATTCCAACCTTCGTCTTTTGTCAAGAAGAAAACAAGAGTACAAAGAAGGTGAGACAATGATGTGGGGTATCGCAGGAGATACTATTGATTCGTTGGATTTGGATGCTACTGGAATGCTTGAGATTGCCAGTCTTTCACTTGATGAACCTGAGCTAGAGGCTGGGCTGTTGAATGAAGAAAATGCGACAATTGATCCGCTAGTTAATGAAGAAGAAGAGATGTAGCCGCCTCGCTGGTGAGTTTTTGAAATTATCAATTTACATTTTATTTACATTATCAAGTTAATGAAATTATATTGCTTATGCTTTATGAGTATAACTTGAGCAGTTGAGCTTGACTTTATGATGCATTTGTAAATTTGAAGGAATGAATTTGAATATTTTATTCATATGTTTGGATTGTTTAATAGTATTATTAATTTATTTATGATTTTATGTTCTTATGAGTTACAAAAAAAATATATTAAAAAATTAATTTTGACCGTGTCGTCGAGTCCTATTTTTTTGAAAATTGCCGAGTCGCCGTGTCATATCCGTGTCCGAGTCCAAGTATGTGCATCCTTGGTCTCCACGCATCATGAATGATACACCTCCCTATATCATCAATCACTGGTTGGATTTGTCACATCAATTACCCTGTCGGAGAGGACAAATTTATCTATCTTACAATTCAAAGTGCTTTTTTACTGTTCATGAACAGTATTTTCAGAGTGTTTGTCCTATGTGGCAAAGTTATATCCTTGAAGAAACTTAAGTGAAAATTCGGAACCCCCGATGATTTTCTTTTCACATTTCTTCTCATGCTCAGACCTCTATTCCCTTTAAAACTTTCATCTCTCAGGCTTCACACATAGCTTAATCTTCTCTCTAAGCTATGTGTTAGGGACAATCAACCCCTACCTCTCCCCCCTTCATTTGCTCCTTGAGTTCTTTTCCCTTCCCCTACCAGCAGCCAGCCTCCCAAATGGGGGTTCGAGTGATTGGAGGCGGAGGTCGTGATGGCGGAGGGAGTCTGTCTGTTGGGTCGAAATAACCTCTCACGTCTCTACTCAGGGTCTCTTAGCAGAACTCTCAACAACTGTAAGGAACTCTGTCTAATTATAGAGAAGGTATGGTTTATCATTTTCCTTCATGCAATTTAATTTTTGGTTGAATGTTGTGATGGGTATGTTTAATTTGGTTAAATTTTTGCAATATCTCTCAAATCTCTTCGATTTTTCACTTTTGTGTTTCCATCCTAAAGAAATATGGTTGCATGTTGTGATGGGTATGTTTAATTTGGTTGAATGTTGTTATAGGTATGTTTTTTTTTTTTTTTTAATTTCATTCAAAGCAGTTGCCTAAATGTTCATCAATTACTGGGACATTTATATTCCAGCAGAGAGTCCCTCTCTTTGAATGAAGGTGACCCTTCTACTAACTTGCTTTTCTTAGTAAGCAACCTTAAAAAATTCTCAATTAAAATGTGATGTTTGTGGTTTGTTGTTTGTTGTGAATCCTTCTACTGACTTGCTTTTCTTCAAATGTTTAATTAACTCATTTCCTTCAGATGTTGACTACTCATGGTGATTTTTTCCTTCTTTCAACAACCATATAACAAAGCATGTATACTCTCATTCTACACGTTTTATTTTTTGGGGATTTCATTTTCTACTGTTGAATGTTGTGATAGAGGGTTTTCCTAGCGCCTCTACGTCTTTATCACATCTCTTCTTTTTTCACTTTTGGGTTTCAATAGCAAAAGAAATTTGGGAAAATGTTGTCACGGGTATGTGGAATTTGGTCTAATGTTTTGATGGGTATGTTGAATTTGGTTGAATATTGAAAATTTTGAGACTGTATATTGCAAAGGTTAATTGTTGAATTTAATTGAATGTTGTGATTGGGTATGTTGAATTTGGTTGAATGTTGCAAATTTTGAGACTGTTGAATTTGGATGGTTGATTATTCCAAAAGTTTATAAAGGTTTAAATAGGGTATTCACAATTTCATGGTTCTGGATTTTTTTTTTGTTCCATTTTCCCTGAAGTTTGATGGTCATAATCTCTTGGTTTTTGGTGGATACAGATGGTTCAATAGATTGATTCATTGGAATTTGGCTGAGATACATTGGGTTTTCATGTTTTTGGGAGTTTTGTTTAGAGTTGTCTATTTAAGGGGAAGATGTTGGGAGTCAAAAAATTTATTAGTCGAAAGGGTTTATTACTAAGGTTTAGGGATATTTATTGTGGGTATGTTTGAATGTTGTAATTGCCTTTTGAGATACCTGAATGTTTGTTTGAGAGGATACCTTAATGACCTTGATAGGGATTTAGAGTTTGTCTAAAATTGGAACATATTTAGGGATTTAGAGTTTGTCTAAAATTGAATTTCTTTGTTCACAAATTGCTGTAATTTTTGTGTAGTCAGGGATTTAGAGTTTGTCTAATCTGTTGAATTCTCTCTAACACTGTAGTCAGGGATTTAGAGTTTGGATGATAAGAGAAGTAAGAAGGAAATTAGAAGTAGAGATAGAGATAGGATGTCAAGGAGGTCACTGCAATCTGGTTCTCATCGTTCGCATTTATCTGATCCATCACATAGTCCTCCTTCTGAAGTAAGTTTGGCTGAGTTTGGTTTGCTGCATTTTGTTTTGTTTTGCTTGAAAATTTAGTTTATTGTGATCGAGGAAGTGTTAACTTTGATGATTGATGTGTAGAAGATGGATCGTTACGAGAGTGAAAGTCATCGAAAACAAACTTCATCAATTTCTCGAAGGCTGCTTCGGCTCACCGACTACAATCCTGGTGGTTTCGACTCTCGGAGTAGTGCCAGCCTGATGGAGGTACCTTAAATATCTCTGCAAGTTTTCGTATCGTTTGATTAATTAGATGGAAATTTATTTCTTACAAGTGGGTACTCCATGATATAACTCATCATGGATTTATAATTTTCAAAATAAATTGGATGTGCTTGCTACCTTGACATGTCAACATCTATGCTGGACCTTGAATGCTTTATAACATTAATGTTTCTCATTGGATAGGTTTCAATTCTGATGGATGGTATTAATGACCTAACTTCAAAATACTTGCATAGGTATTGAATGGAAATCTTCTATGAAAGCATTTGAAGACATCAATTTTTCATCATCGAAAAGATAACCTGTAAAATTGGTTTCAGTTCATTCATTATCCAGTTTGATTAATTAGATGGAAATTTATTTCTTGCAAGTGGGTACTCCATGATATAACTCATCATGGATTTACAATTTTCAAAATAAATTGGATGCGCATGCTACCTTGACATGTCAACATCTATGCTGGACCTTGAATGCTTTTATAACATTAATGTTTCTCATTGGATAGGTTTCAATTCTGATGGATGGTATTAATGACCGAACTTCAAAATACTTGCATAGGTATTGAATGGAAATCTTCTATGAAAGCATTTGAAGACATCAATTTTCCATCATCGAAAAGATAACCTGTAAAATTGGTTTCAGTTCATTCATTATCCAGTTTTACTAGACAGTTAAAAATAGTAAATTTTCCTGAAAAAACTTTTGTTTTTCAACCACATTTTGCTTACCAAACACCATTGTAATTGTCAGGCTGTTTCTATCCGCATAAATTACAACAACCAAAGAGAAGAAACTCTAAGGTATGATTGAATCCCTCTTTGATGATTTTTGGGTGTTTCTCATCTAGCTGATTTCCCTCTCTAAATCCTTGGTATTTCTCATCTAGCTGATCAAACAACTTGCTGCGGGTGACGTGAATTGGGCTGTAGACTGAGGACTGCAGCGTGATTTCAAGAAGTGATCCATGAACCTAGCTCTCACTCCACTTCGTCCCAGTTATGAACTTTGGTCACGAGAGGATGTCGAGTCTCTGAGTCCATCTTGCTCATACGGTACGAGTTTTCATAATCAAACAGTAACACCTTAATTCCAACTTCTGCACACTCCAAGGCATAGTGTGCATTTGTCATCAATCATTTAAGCCCCTAAATATCTGTAAAATCAATGACACCATTTTGTTATGGGAGATAAATGGATGAAGAAGACGACGTACATGGTGTCTAACAAAAGGGAAACAGTAAGATAGCATAATTAGATTAGCAAACATGTAAAAAAAAATTTAGTGAAGGGTCTAAAGGAATAGGTTTGAAAAAAGTATACCTAGAGATGTAAGAAACTGAGATTACAATTACACATATTTGAAGTGTATGGTTACTAGATGATTGAGCCCTTTTGATGAAGGGGTTGATTGATCAGAGTCTCTTGACCATGCATGGATGTGAACTTGGTTCTGTTTCTCATGTTAATTATGATTTGACCATCTTCGTAATCAATGGGGCTTTGTTGAAAATGGCTTTTGTGATTTGTTCTTCAGTCAAGTCAGATCTGACTCTTCTTTAAATTTGCATGTAATTGTTTGAACTTGGATCGGCTGATTGGTTCTGTTTGTGGAAACTTTGATTTGGTTTTGAACTTGGTTTCTCTCTAATTATGGGTACATTCTGTTCTTTTTTTGGATGTAGATATGTTGCGCCTTTTGTTAGAAAGAGTGAGAGGGAATCAAGCTCTTCCAGTGCTCCAGGCATTCTCAGATTCACTAACGTATACATCAAACACCTTGACCCGGAGATTACTGAGGAGATTCTGAAGGAGAAAATTTCCAAGTTTGGAAGTATCAAGAAGCTGGTCATCCTAATTGTTATATTGTATATTCATCAATGTCTGGGCAGGGTATATGTTACACAACAAGCCATTGTATGTGAATCTCGTAGAGAGGAAGGAAGAGAGGCTTGCCAAGTGGAAAATGCAGTTTCAACAAAAAGTTGCAGCTATGATTCATTCTCAAGAAACTGCTGCTTCTGCTAATTTTCCTACTTTCTACTACCCTACCTCCTCTGTGGAAGGGCCACTGTCATTTCCACAGAACGGAGACATGTTTCACGGTATGGTTGGGGTGCCCAGTATGGGACTGCAAAGCCATTCTGTAAGTGATCAATCTTTTTACTTTATGACGTTGATGCCCTGGAATATGTTGTATCATTGATTATTGAGTAATTTCCATCTTACAGGGCTCTGAAGGTTCAGGCCAGTACAGGCAGCAGTATGGAGGGCAGGAAAACTTGCATACAATGCTTGCTTCTGGGGTTCAAGGGATGCCATTATATCAACCAGCACAGGTGCCGTCAGTTTTGCCGCATACAACCAATTACCAGGTGCTGCATACTCATCAATGTTGCTTTATTTGTCTCTAATTATCGTTTGACAAAAAGGGTGATCTGAATTTCATCAAAATCATCTCTTGCTCTTGCAGGGTCAAAGCAACAATGGGGGTAGTGCTGGGCAATGTGGGGGTATGAACCATAACAAGTCATCATCTGTTGTGAAGCACTACAGAAAGGCATTATGAGGTTCTGGAGTCGGTGGCTGAGCAAGCGAGGAAGGGAAAAGTAGCTTAGAGATGAGGCGTACTATCGATCTGTGTTAGGGTGGGGGTTATCTGAGTGGTAGGGATAATTGTAGTAGTTACTGTAATAGTAGTCAAGGTGTAATATGAAAGACTTAAAGTTTATCTGAATAAAAATATCTTTGTCTCTCCTTTCTCTTTCACTCATCCGGTCAATTACTCCTCTGCTCCATAGTTTGATCAATTCAGAATTGTAAGCATTATTCAAAATGGTGAAATGGTGGAGATAGCTAACCAGTTTTTATTTTCGGAGACCAACCTGAACAATGAACCCATCCGACATGGCTTTGAAATTTAACTAGGATGGGTTCATTACATGAATTTCACTAGGAATTTAGTAGATGCTACGACATTAAATGTATGTGTAGTTCCAACGGATGATAGGTGGCTATATGTGGGTGTTCTATTCTCTTATTTTTCCATAATTTAATCAAAAAGAATTTTTCTTGGTGGAAAATGGTGATAATGCCGGAGAGCGCAATCCACACCCCAGCGTATTTTAGCGAGAACCACTTCTCTCAGGCTTCAATCCAATTGCCATGTTCAGGTATCCCTTCTTTTATGTTTTGCTTTTATTTGAGTTTTTTTAAGTTATGGAGTTCGTTAGATTTGGTTATTTATATTGCTTTTGAGACTGTTCTAGAGTTTGAGTTGTAACTATTCATTCATCATGTTGGGTTTGAGAAATTTTTGTTTTTCCTTGGTTTTAGAAATGAGTGTTTTAGAAATGGCTGTGGATGGGAGGGTGTTGCTTGCAGGCAACTTACTTGCTTGCTTGGTGATAGCTTAATTTGCTTGCTTGGAACTACAATCAGATTCTCATTTGCTTGCTTTGAATCAATACAATGAAGTAATCAATACCATGAATATATTCAGATTCTCATTTTGAAACCGTAGGAACCAGACCGTTCCAAATGGTTCGAGTTAGGTTCGGTGTCAATGTTCAAAATAAGGGAATATGGACCGGACCGGATCCGTTAAATTTAAACGGTCCGAGTTAGGTTCCTCAAAATTTGGAGCCGATCCGGACCGTGCCCACCCCTATTGGAAAGAATACAATGCAAACATGTATGATGTAAATAATTCTTCAATGGAAAAAAGAATACACTTGATGAAAATCTCATTCAAAAAGAAAAAGGTATGATGAAATTTTTTTTTGCCATGATTTAGAATTTATCCGCCATGAATGGTTTAAAATTTTTTATGAATCTAAACTATGGTGACCATGGAAACGCCTTCATGTATAGTCCTTTTTAGAGGGGTTGAACACTTGATGGATCATTTGGTTTTTTTTTTTTATATCAATGAAAAGAATACAATGGAAATTTTTTTTTTACCTTAATTGATGGAATGAATACAATGGAAAAATGCATGATTGAAAGAATAATGTCAATTCCATAAGAAAAATGTATGATGGAAAATTTTTCCACATATGGTTCTTTGTTCCACCTTTTTATAATCTTCGCTTTTGGTTAAATTGATGGTTGGTCCAAAAAGATAGTTCAATTATAAAGCTTTGGTTGCAATCTAAAAACATTTCCTTTTTCTTTTCAGGGATCACTAACCTTGCATTGTGCCTGACTGTAACTATGGACAACTTAGTTCAAAAAATACCCTACTCCGAAATGATGATTTTCGGACAGGTACTATAGTAGGTTGAAACTACATCTTAATTCAAATTGGTTGTCTCATATGTATGACACATTTTTGTTTGCAAGTGGATTCAGCCGTACAAGGAACTGTAAGAAAAATGCATAGTTTTTCCACCATAATTGGACAATTTTCTCCTTAAGAAAAAAAGCTTTGATGTACTTGAATGTTTTATACTGCAATATTTTGATAATAAAATGATAATTTTGGTGTGTGGAGATATTATGTGGTGTTCATGGCATTGATTGCCCTTATAAATTTTTATGACAGGTTCAAACAGGTTTCAATATTGAAAAATACAGAGGAAACTCTGTCGAAATTTTGATTTTTTAATTGTTCATGACATTGATTGTCATTATAGTCACTTATGTGAAGTATATTTTCTTATGACATGTTCAAATAAAAGTATATTTTTCTTATGACATGTTCAAATAAATTACTTTATTCAAAAAATGACATTTTTTTTGGATATAATGATATTGTTTGCATGTCTCTTTGACTGTTTAAAACCATGTTCTACTACCAAACCTCTTTTAATACCGAAAACGTCGATTGTATATTGGGCTGAGGCAACAATTTTTTGTGAATGCCAAATTATGTGAGGTACAAATGCTAATGACAAGTTTAAATATTGAAAAAAGTGGAAGCTCTGTCAATATTTTAAATATTTGTAAAAAATTCATCTTGATATTCTTCTAAACCAAATGTGCAATTCTGTTTGCCCTAATTATGTTTCTTCAACTGTTGCTTTACTATATCGGGCATCAATTTCAGTGAAAACTCATTTGGACAAACATGTGATTTTTTTAATATTGAATTATTTCCCTATTTTTAGTTAAGCTGACATTTGATGGAGTTTAAATTCCTTAGCACATTGGTTGCGTTGATCGGTTTTATTAACATTGTTTTACCATTCAAGATTATTAACTTTTACAAAATTAATTCATCATAACTGGTGTAATAAACAATTATGCAAGTGTTTTTAGAAATCGAAACAAAACCCCAAATGTGAGTATTCGACATAGCCGTGAAGGTAGGATGTAACCTGCAATAGTGCCAATGGCACGGGTATTACACTAGTCACATACAAAGCGAACACCACTGTCAAATATAAGAGACAATATGGAAACATAAGCAAGAACAAAAAAGTCTACCGTGCTGGTTGCTTGTAGTTGAATTGCCATTCACTGCCGGAGAATGTATTTCTGGTGGTGTTAAGAGAAGGCGACTGAGTTGCAGCTGCAAAGAAGGGAAATATCTCAAATCTTATCTCACAACTTATTGATTTGGCTCTACCACCAGTCCTTTTATCCGTAAACTTGGTAATACGCCTAACCATTGTTTGCAAGCATGTTGAACAAGTTTTGGTAGACAAGTCACCATTGCACTGAGCAAATCCATATATGCTCGCAGAGTCATTAAAGGAAATTCTTCCAGTGGAGAATTTTGTCTCATTAGAAGCTGCCTTTGAAGAAAGATTATTCATCAAATATGCTGACAATCTACTATATAAAACAGGGTTTTTTGTCTCCATCGCGCTACTATCACATAATGATGGATCAATAATTGCAATTAAGAAAAAATCATTAATCAGAATATATATTATCATGCACTTGTCGGAAAATTTCACTGCTTGCATTTAGCTAGGACATTGTTGAGCGATCTCTAAAGCAGAGAAGCTCACACAAACACCACAATCTTGACAAGAGATATGACCTCTACATTGCAGTAGGCCATAGATGTCATCAGGCTTAGTGCCTGAAGATGCCATGGAGAAGCCATTAGAAGTAATGTTCGATACAAGTGGGATTAGAATGTGCCTTTGTGGTGCATGTTAGAAGAGAAAGGAGGAGACATGTACAGAGAACTAGTGTAATACTCGTGCCGTTGGCACTATTGCAGGTTACATCCTACCTTCACGGCTATGTCGAATACTCACATTTGGGGTTTTGTTTCGATTTCTAAAAACACTTGCATAATTGTTTATTACAACAGTTATGATGAATTAATTTTGTAAAAGTTAATAATCTTGAATGGTAAAACAATGTTAATAAAACCGATCAACGCAACCAATGTGCTAAGGAATTTAAGCTCCATCAAATGTCAACTTAACTAAAAATAAGGAAATAATTCAATATTTAAAAAATCCCATGTTTGTCCAAGTGAGTTTTGACTGAAATTGATGCCCGATATAGTAAAGCAACAGTTGAAGAAACATAATTAGGGCAAACAGAATTGCACATTCGGTTTAGAAGAATATCAAGATGAATTTTTTACAAAAATTAAAAAATATTTAAAATATTGACAGAGCTTCCACTTTTTTCAATATTTAAACTTGTCATTAGCATTTGTACCTCACATAATTTGGCATTCACAAAAATTGTTGCCTCAACCCAATATATAATCGACGTTTTCGGTATTAAAAGAGGTTTGGTAGTAGAACATGGTTTTAAACAGTCAAAGAGACATGCAAACAATATCATTATATCCAAAAAAATGTCATTTTTTGAATAAAGTAATTTATTTGAACATGTCATAAGAAAATATACTTTTATTTGAACATGTCATAAGAAAATATACTTCACATAAGTGACTATAATGACAATCAATGTCATGAACAATTAAAAAATCAAAATTTCGACAGAGTTTCCTCTGTATTTTTCAATATTGAAACCTGTCTGAACCTGTCATAAAAATTTATAATGGCAATCAATGCCATGAACACCACATAATATCTCCACACACCAAAATTATCATTTAATTATCAAAATATTGCAGTATAAAACATTCAAGTACATCAAAGCTTTTTTTCTTAAGGAGAAAATTGTCCAATTATGGTGGAAAAACTATGCATTTTTCTTACAGTTCCTTGTACGGCTAAATCCACTTGCAAACAAAAATGTGTCATACATATGAGACAACCAATTTGAAGTAAGATGTAGTATCAACCAACTATAGTACCAGTCAGAAAATCATCATTTCGGAGTAGGGTGTTTTTTGAACTAAGTTGTCCATAATTACAGTCTGGCACAATGCAAGGTTAGCGATCCCTGAAAAGAAAAAGGAAATGTTTTTAGATTGCAACCAAAGTTTTATAATTGAGCTATCTTTTTTGACCAACCATCAATTTAACCAAAAGCGAAGATTATAAAAAGGTGGAACAAAGAACCATATGTGGAAAAATTTCCATCATACCTTTTTCTTATGGAATTGACATTATTCTTTCAATCATGCATTTTTCCATTGTATTCATTCCATCAATTATGGTAAAAAAAAAAAAATTCCATTGTATTCTTTTCATTGATATAAAAAAAAAACAAATGATCCATCAAGTGTTCAACCCCTCTAAAAAGGACTATACATGAAGGCGTTTCCATGGTCACCATAGTTTAGATTCATAAAAAATTTTAAACCATTCATGGCGGATAAATTCTAAATCATGGCAAAAAAAAAATTTCATCATACCTTTTTCTTTTCGAATGAGATTTTCATCAAGTGTATTCTTTTTTCCATTGAAGAATTATTTACATCATACATGTTTGCATTGTATTCTTTCCAATAGGGGTGGGCACGGTTCGGATCGGCTCCAAATTTTGAGGAACCTAACTCGGACCGTTTAAATTTAACGGATCCGGTCCGGTCCAGATTCCCTTATTTTGAACATTGAGACCGAACCTAACTCGAACCGTTTGAAACGGTCTGTTTCCTACGGTTTCAAAATGAGAATCTGAATATATTCATGGTATTGATTACTTGATTGTATTGATTCAAAGCGAGCAAATGAGAATCTGATTGTAGTTCCAAGCAAGCAAATTAAGCTATCACCAAGCAAGCAAGTAAGTTGCCTGCAAGCAACACCCTCCCATTCACAGCCATTTCTAAAACACTCATTTCTAAAACCAAGGAAAAACAAAAATTTCTCAAACCCAACATGATGAATGAATAGTTACAACTCAAACTCTAGAACAATCTCAAAAGAAATATAAATAACCAAATCTAACAAACCCCATAACTTAAAAAAACTCAAATAAAAGCAAAACATAAAAGAAGGGATACCTGAACATGGCAATTGGATTGAAGTCTGAGAGAAGTGGTTCTCGCTAAAATACGCTGGGGTGTGGATTGCGCTCTCCTGCATTATCACCATTTTCCACCAAGAAAAATTCTATTTGATTAAATTATGGAAAAATAAGAGAATAGAACACCCACATATTGCCACCTATCATCCGTTGGCACTACACATACATTTAATGCCGTAGCATCTACTAAATTCCTAGTTAAATTCATGTAATGAACCCATCCTAGTTAAATTTCAAAGCCATGTCGGATGGGTTCATTGTTCAGGTTGGTCTCCGAAAATAAAAACTGGTTAGCTATCTCCACCATTTCACCATTTTGAAGAATGCTTACAATTCTGAATTGATCAAACTATGGAGCAGAGGAGTAATTGACTGGATGAGTGAAAGAGAAAGGAGACACAAAGATATTTTTATTCAGATAAACTTTAAGTCTTTCATATTACACCTTGACTACTACTACAATTATCCCTACCACTCAGATAACCCCCACCCTAACACAGATCGATAGTACGCCTCATCTCTAAGCTACTTTTCCCTTCCTCGCTTGCTCAGCCACCGACTCCAGAACCTCATCATGCCTTTCTGTAGTGCTTCACAACAGATGATGACTTGTTATGGTTCATCCCCCCACATTGCCCAGCACTACCCCCATTGTTGCTTTGACCCTGCAAGAGCAAGAGACGATTTTGATGAAATTCAGATCACCCTTTTTGTCAAACGATAATTAGAGACAAATAAAGCAACATTGATGAGTATGCAGCACCTGGTAATTGGTTGTATGCGGCAAAACTGACGGCACCTGTGCTGGTTGATATAATGGCATCCCTTGAACCCCAGAAGCAAGCATTGTATGCAAGTTTTCCTGCCCTCCATACTGTTGCCTGTACTGGCCTGAACCTTCAGAGCCCTGTAAGATAGAAATTACTCAATAATCAATGATACAACATATTCCAGGGCATCAATGTCATAAAGTAAAAAGATTGATCACTTACAGAATGGCTTTGCAGTCCCATACTGGCCACCCCAACCATACCGTGAAACATGTCTCCGTTCTGTGGAGATGACAGTGGCCCTTCCACAGAGGAGGTAGGGTAGTAGAAAGTAGGAAAATTAGCAGAAGCAGCAGTTTCTTGAGAATGAATCATAGCTGCAACTTTTTATTGAAACTGCATTTTCCACTTGGCAAGCCTCTCTTCCTTCCTCTCTACGAGATTCACATACAATGGCTTGTTGTGTAACATATACCCTGCCCAGACATTGATGAATATACAATACAACAATTAGGATGACCAGCTTCTTGATACTTCCAAACTTGGAAATTTTCTCCTTCAGAATCTCCGGGTCAAGGTGTTTGATGTATACGTTAGTGAATCTGAGAATGCCTGGAGCACTGGAAGAGCTTGATTCCCTCTCACTCTTTCTAACAAAAGGCGCAACATATCTACATCCAAAAAAAGGTTTAAAAATAAGCAAACACATTAAGACAATTAGAGCAACTATTTTCAATGAACATCAGCAGTTACATCTTCTTTCCAGCAACAGTGATGCCATGAAGTTCTGCAATTGCTCGTTTTGAAGATTCTTCAGTCTCAAACTGCACAAACCCAAAGCCTTTGCTGGTCCCCTCTGGAGTCATAGCCACCTTGCAGGACATGATCTTCCCATACGATGAGAATATATCATAAAGCTCCACATAGTGGATCGACTCATCCAAGTTCTGTCACAATAAACCAAGGCTACCACATTTATAAGTGTCAAACCAAAATAAATACAAATAAGAGTAAGAGACATTTCTGCATAACCAAATTAATTATACCTTCACAAACACATTCCCAACTCCACTCCTTCGTGCAACCGGATCATGTTGAGACCACGCCACTCGAATCAGTTTCCCATACAGGGGAGTGTTGTTCAGGTTTTCCATAGCCAGGGTTGCTGATTAGGCATAACAAAGAAATCAGTTAGATGAAATCAAACAGATAACCAAGGAAGAAAGTCGAAATGAAAGCCCAAGACAGGCTTCAGGACCACGAATCGAAATAAATGATTAGATAATGGAGATCCAACTAAACAGAACAGAATGTACCCATAATTAGAGAGAAACCAAGTTCAAAACCAAATCAAAGTTTCCACAAACAGAACCAATCAGCCGATCCAAGTTCAAACAATTACATGCAAATTTAAAGAAGAGTCAGATCTGACTTGACTGAAGATCAAATCACAAAAGCCATTTTCAACAAAGCCCCATTGATTACGAAGATGGTCAAATCATAATTAACATGAGAAACAGAACCAAGTTCACATCCATGCATGGTCAAGAGACTCTGATCAATCAACCCCTTCATCAAAAGGGCTCAATCATCTAGTAACCATACACTTCTAATATCTGTAATTGTAATCTCAGCTTCTTACATCTCTAGGTATACGTTTTTCAAACCTATTCCTTTAGACCCTTCACTAAATTTTTTTTACATGTTTGCTAATCTAATTATGCTATCTTACTATTTCCCTTTTGTTAGACACCATGTACGTCATCTTCTTCATCCATTTATCTCCCATAACAAAATGGTGCCATTGATTTTACAGATATTTAGGGGCTTAAATGATTGATGACAAATGCACACTATGCCTTGGAGTGTGTAGAAGTTGGAATTAAGGTGTTACTGTTTGATTATGAAAACTCGTACCGTATGGACTCAGAGACTCGACATCCTCTCGTGACCAAAGTTCATAACTGGGACGAAGTGGAGTGAGAGCTAGGTTCATGGATCACTTCTTGAAATCACGCTGCTGTCCTCAGTCTACAGCCCAATTCACGTCACCCGCAGCAAGTTGTTTGATCAGCTAGATGAGAAATACCAAGGATTTAGAGAGGGAAATCAGCTAGATGAGAAATACCCAAAAATCATCAAAGAGGGATTCAATCATACCTTAGAGTTTCTTCTCTTTGGTTGCTGTAATTTATGCGGATAGAAACAGCCTGACAATTACAATGGTGTTTGGTAAGCAAAATGTGGTAGAAAAACAAAAGTTTTTTCAGGAAAATTTACTATTTTTAACTGTCTAGTAAAACTGGATAATGAATGAACTGAAACCAATTTTACAGGTTATCTTTTCGATGATGGAAAATTGATGTCTTCAAATGCTTTCATAGAAGATTTCCATTCAATACCTATGCAAGTATTTTGAAGTTCGGTCATTAATACCATCCATCATAATTGAAACCTATCCAATGAGAAACATTAATGTTATAAAAGCATTCAAGGTCCAGCATAGATGTTGACATGTCAAGGTAGCATGCACATCCAATTTATTTTGAAAATTATAAATCCATGATGAGTTATATCATGGAGTACCCACTTGCAAGAAATAAATTTCCATCTAATTAATCAAACTGGATAATGAATGAACTGAAACCAATTTTACAGGTTATCTTGTCGATGATGGAAAATTGATGTCTTCAAATGCTTTCATAGAAGATTTCCATTCAATACCTATGCAAGTATTTTGAAGTTCGGTCATTAATACCATCCATCAGAATTGAAACCTATCCAATGAGAAACATTAATGTTATAAAGCATTCAAGGTCCAACATAGATGTTGACATGTCAAGGTAGCAGGCACATCCAATTTATTTTGAAAATTATAAATCCATGATGAGTTATATCATGGAGTACCCACTTGCAAGAAATAAATTTCCATCTAATTAATCAAACGATACGAAAACTTGCAGAGATATTTAAGGTACCTCCATCAGGCTGGCACTATTCCGAGAGTCGAAACCACCAGGATTGTAGTCGGTGAGCCGAAGCAGCCTTCGAGAAATTGATGAAGTTTGTTTTCGATGACTATCACTCTCGTAACGATCCATCTTCTACACATCAATCATCAAAGTTAACACTTCCTCAAACACAATAAACTAAATTTTCAAGCAAAACAAAACAAAATGCAGCAAACCAAACTCAGCCAAACTTACTTCAGAAGGAGGACTATGTGATGGATCAGATAAATGCAAACGATGAGAACCAGATTGCAGTGACCTCCTTGACATCCTATCTCTATCTCTACTTCTAATTTCCTTCTTACTTCTCTTATCATCCAAACTCTAAATCCCTGACTACAGTGTTAGAGAGAATTCAACAGATTAAACATTTGAAGGAAATGAGTTAATTAAACATTTGAAGAAAAGCAAGTCAGTAGAAGGATTCACAACAAACAACAAACCACGAACATCACATTTTTAATTGAGAATTTTTTAAGGTTGCTTACTAAGAAAAGCAAGTTAGTAGAAGGGTCACCTTCATTCAAAGAGAGGGACTCTCTGCTGGAATATAAATGTCCCAGTAATTGATGAACATTTAGGCAACTGCTTTGAATGAAATTAAAAATAAAAATAAAGCATACCTATAACAACATTCAACCAAATTAAACATACCCATCACAACATGCAACCATATTTCTTTAGGATGGAAACACAAAAGTGAAAAATCGAAGAGATTTGAGAGATATTGCAAAAATTTAACCAAATTAAACATACCGATCCCAACATTCAACTATATTTCTTTAGGAGAGAAACCCAAAATTTAAAAATTGCAGAGATTTAAGATAGTGCAAATAGTCAACCAAATTAAACATACCCATCACAACATTCAACCAAAAATTAAATTGCATGAAGGAAAATGATAAACCATACCTTCTCTATAATTAGACAGAGTTCCTTACAGATGTTGAGAGTTCTGCTAAGAGACCCTGAGTAGAGACGTGAGAGGTTATTTCGACCCAACAGACAGACTCCCACCGCCATCACGACCTCCGCCTCCAATCACTCGAACCCCCATTTGGGAGGCTGGCTGCTGGTAGGGGAAGGGAATAGAACTCAAGGAGCAGATGAAGGGGGGAGAGGTAGGGGTTGATTGGTCTGATTGGTCCCTAACACATAATCAACCCCTACCAGGAGAAAATGAAGGAGCAAATGAACCCTACCTCTCCCCCCTTCATTTGCTCCTTGAGTTCTTTTCCCTTCCCCTACTAGCAGCCAGCCTCCCAAATGGGGGTTCGACTGATTGGAGGCAGTGGGAGTCTGTCTGTTGGGTCGAAATAACCTCTCACGTCTCTACTCAGGGTCTCTTAGCAGAACTCTCAACATCTGTAAGGAACTCTATCTAATTATAGAGAAGGTATGGTTTATCATTTTCCTTCATGCAATTTAATTTTTGGTTGAATGTTGTGATGGGTATGTTTAATGTAGTTGACTATTTGCCCTATCTTAAATCTCTGTGGTTTTTCAATTTTGGGTTTCTCTCCTAAAGAAATATAGTTGAATGTTGTGATGGGTATGTTTAATTTGGTTAAATTTTTGCAATATCTCTCAAATCTCTTCGATTTTTCACTTTTGTGTTTCCATCCTAAAGAAATATGGTTGCATGTTGTGATGGGTATGTTTAATTTGGTTGAATGTTGTTATAGGTATGTTTTATTTATTTTTTTAATTTCATTCAAAGTAGTTGCCTAAATGTTCATCAATTACTGGGACATTTATATTCCAGCAGAGAGTCCCTCTCTTTGAATGAAGGTGACCCTTCTACTAACTTGCTTTTCTTAGTAAGCAACCTTAAAAAATTCTCAATTAAAAATGTGATGTTTGTGGTTTGTTGTTTGTTGTGAATCCTTCTACTGACTTGCTTTTCTTCAAATGTTTAATTAACTCATTTCCTTCAGATGTTGACTACTCATGGTGATTTTTTCCTTCTTTCAACAACCTTATAACTAAGCATGTATACTCTCATTCTACACGTTTTATTTTTTGGGGATTTCATTTTCTACTGTTGAATGTTGTGATAGGGGGTTTTCCTAGCGCCTCTACGTCTTTATCACATCTCTTCTTTTTTCACTTTTGGGTTTCAATAGCAAAAGAAATTTGGGAAAATGTTGTCACGGGTATGTGGAATTTGGTCTAATGTTTTGATGGGTATGTTGAATTTGGTTGAATATTGAAAATTTTGAGACTGTATATTGCAAAGGTTAATTGTTGAATTTAATTGAATGTTGTGATTGGGTATGTTGAATTTGGTTGAATGTTGCAAATTTTGAGACTGTTGAATTTGGATGGTTGATTATTCCAAAAGTTTATAAAGGTTTAAATAGGGTATTCACAATTTCATGGTTCTGGATTTTTTTTTTTTGTTCCATTTTCCCTGAAGTTTGATGGTCATAATCTCTTGGTTTTTGGTGGATATGGATGGTTCAATAGATTGATTCATTGGAATCTGGCTGAGATACATGGGTTTTCATGTTTTTGGGAGTTTTTTTTAGAGTCGTCTATTTGAGGGGAAGATGTTGGGAGTCAAAAAATTTATTAGTCGAAAGGGTTTATTACTAAGGTTTAGGGATATTTATTGTGGGTATGTTTGAATGTTGTAATTGCCTTTTGAGATACCTGAATGTTTGTTTGAGAGGATACCTTAATGACCTTGATAGGGATTTAGAGTTTGTCTAAAATTGGAACATATTTAGGGATTTAGAGTTTGTCTAAAATTGAATTTCTTTGTTCACAAATTGCTGTAATTTTTGTGTAGTCAGGGATTTAGAGTTTGTCTAATCTGTTGAATTCTCTCTAACACTGTAGTCAGGGATTTAGAGTTTGGATGATAAGAGAAGTAAGAAGGAAATTAGAAGTAGAGATAGAGATAGGATGTCAAGGAGGTCACTGCAATCTGGTTCTCATCGTTCGCATTTATCTGATCCATCACATAGTCCTCCTTCTGAAGTAAGTTTGGCTGAGTTTGGTTTGCTGCATTTTGTTTTGTTTTGCTTGAAAATTTAGTTTATTGTGATCGAGGAAGTGTTAACTTTGATGATTGATGTGTAGAAGATGGATCGTTACGAGAGTGAAAGTCATCGAAAACAAACTTCATCAATTTCTCGAAGGCTGCTTCGGCTCACCGACTACAATCCTGGTGGTTTCGACTCTCGGAGTAGTGCCAGCCTGATGGAGGTACCTTAAATATCTCTGCAAGTTTTCGTATCGTTTGATTAATTAGATGGAAATTTATTTCTTACAAGTGGATACTCCATGATATAACTCATCATGGATTTATATTTTTCAAAATAAATTGGATGTGCCTGCTACCTTGACATGTCAACATCTATGCTGGACCTTGAATGCTTTATAACATTAATGTTTCTCATTGGATAGGTTTCAATTCTGATGGATGGTATTAATGACCGAACTTCAAAATACTTGCATAGGTATTGAATGGAAATCTTCTATGAAAGCATTTGAAGACATCAATTTTCCATCATCGAAAAGATAACCTGTAAAATTGGTTTCAGTTCATTCATTATCCAGTTTGATTAATTAGATGGAAATTTATTTCTTGCAAGTGGGTACTCCATGATATAACTCATCATGGATTTATAATTTTCAAAATAAATTGGATGTGCATGCTACCTTGACATGTCAACATCTATGCTGGACCTTGAATGCTTTTATAACATTAATGTTTCTCATTGGATAGGTTTCAATTCTGATGGATGGTATTAATGACCGAACTTCAAAATACTTGCATAGGTATTGAATGGAAATCTTCTATGAAAGCATTTGAAGACATCAATTTTCCATCATCAAAAAGATAACGTGTAAAATTTGTTTCAGTTCATTCATATCCAGTTTTACTAGACAGTTAAAAATAGTAAATTTCCCTGAAAAAACTTTTGTTTTTCTACCACATTTTGCTTACCAAACACCATTGTAATTGTCAGGTTGTTTCTATCCGCATAAATTACAGCAACCAAAGAGAAGAAACTCTAAGGTATGATTGAATCCCTCTTTGATGATTTTTGGGTATTTCTCATCTAGCTGATTTCCCTCTCTAAATCCTTGGTATTTCTCATCTAGCTGATCAAACAACTTGCTGCGGATGACGTGAATTGGGCTGTAGACTGAGGACAGCAGCGTGATTTCAAGAAGTGATCCATGAACCTAGCTCTCACTCCACTTCGTCCCAGTTATGAACTTTGGTCACGAGAGGATGTGGAGTCTCTGAGTCCATACGGTACGAGTTTTCATAATCAAACAGTAACACCTTAATTCCAACTTCTGCACACTCCAAGGCATAGTGTGCATTTGTCATCAATCAATTACCAGGTGCTGCATACTCATCAATGTTGTTTTATTTGTCTCTAATTATCGTTTGACAAAAAGGGTGATCTGAATTTCATCAAAATCATCTCTTGCTCTTGCAGGGTCAAAGCAACAATGGGGGTAGTGCTGGGCAATGTGGGGGGATGAACCATAACAAGTCATCATCTGTTGTGAAGCACTACAGAAAGGCATGATGAGGTTCTGGAGTCGGTGGCTGAGCAAGCGAGGAAGGGAAAAGTAGCTTAGAGATGAGGCGTACTATCGATCTGTGTTAGGGTGGGGGTTATCTGAGTGGTAGGGATAATTGTAGTAGTTACTGTAGTAGTAGTCAAGGTGTAATATGAAAGACTTAAAGTTTATCTGAATAAAAATATCTTTGTCTCTCCTTTCTCTTTCACTCATCCGGTCAATTACTCCTCTGCTCCATAGTTTGATCAATTCAGAATTGTAAGCATTCTTCAAAATGGTGAAATGGTGGAGATAGCTAACCAGTTTTTATTTTCGGAGACCAACCTGAACAATGAACCCATCCGACATGGCTTTGAAATTTAACTAGGATGGGTTCATTACATGAATTTAACTAGGAATTTAGTAGATGCTACGTCATTAAATGTATGTGTAGTGCCAACGGATGATAGGTGGCTATATGTGGGTGTTCTATTCTCTTATTTTTCCATAATTTAATCAAAAAGAATTTTTCTTGGTGGAAAATGGTGATAATGCCGGAGAACGCAATCCACACCCCAGCGTATTTTAGCGAGAACCACTTCTCTCAGGCTTCAATCCAATTGCCATGTTCAGGTATCCCTTCTTTTATGTTTTGCTTTTATTTGAGTTTTTTTAAGTTATGGGGTTTGTTAGATTTGGTTATTTATATTGCTTTTGAGACTGTTCTAGAGTTTGAGTTGTAACTATTCGTTCATCATGTTGGGTTTGAGAAATTTTTGTTTTTCCTTGGTTTTAGAAATGAGTGTTTTAGAAATGGCTGTGAATGGGAGGGTGTTGCTTGCAGGCAATTTAGTTGCTTGCTTGGTGATAGCTTAATTTGCTTGCTTGGAACTACAATCAGATTCTCATTTGCTTGCTTTGAATCAATACAATCAAGTAATCAATACCATGAATATATTTAGATTCTCATTTTGAAACCGTAGGAACCAGACCGTTCCAAACGGTTCGAGTTAGGTTCGGTCTCAATGTTCAAAATAAGGGAATCTGGACCGGACCAGATCCGTTAAATTTAAACGGTCCGAGTTAGGTTCCTCAAATTTTGGAGCCGATCCGGACCGTGCCCACCCCTATTGGAAAGAATACAATGCAAACATGTATGATGTAAATAATTCTTCAATGGAAAAAAGAATACACTTGATGAAAATCTCATTCAAAAAGATGAAATTTTTTTTTTGCCATGATTTAGAATTTATCCGCCATGAATGGTTTAAAATTTTTTATGAATCTAAACTATGGTGACCATGGAAACGCCTTCATGTATAGTCCTTTTTAGAGGGGTTGAACACTTGATGGATCATTTGGTTTTTTTTTTTTTTTTTTTTTTTATATATATCAATGAAAAGAATACAATGGAAATTTTTTTTTTAACCTTAATTGATGGAATGAATACAATGGAAAAATGCATGATTGAAAGAATAATGTCAATTCCATAAGAAAAAGGTATGATGGAAATTTTTCCACATATGGTTCTTTGTTCCACCTTTTTATAATCTTCGCTTTTGGTTAAATTGATGGTTGGTCCAAAAAGATACCTCAATTATAAAGCTTTGGTTGCAATCTAAAAACATTTCCTTTTTCTTTTCAGGGATCGCTAACCTTGCATTGTGCCTGACTGTAATTATGGACAACTTAGTTAAAAAAACACCTTACTCCGAAATGATGATTTTCGGACAGGTACTATAGTAGGTTGATACTACATCTTACTTCAAATTGGTTGTCTCATATGTATGACACATTTTTGTTTGCAAGTGGATTCAGCCGTACAAGAAACTGTAAGAAAAATGCATAGTTTTTCCACCATAATTGGACAATTTTCTCCTTAAGAAAAAAAGCTTTGATGTACTTGAATGTTTTATACTGCAATATTTTGATAATTAAATGATAATTTTGGTGTGTGGAGATATTATGTGGTGTTCATGGCATTGATTGCCATTATAAATTTTTATGACAGGTTCAGACATGTTTCAATATTGAAAAATGCAGAGGAAACTCTGTCGAAATTTTGATTTTTTAATTGTTCATGACATTGATTGTCATTATAGTCACTAATGTGAAGTATATTTTCTTATGACATGTTCAAATAAAAGTATATTTTCTTATGACATATTCAAATAAATTACTTTATTCAAAAAATGACATTTTTTTTTATATAATGATATTGTTTGCATGTCTCTTTGACTGTTTAAAACCATGTTCTACTACCAAACCTCTTTTAATACCGAAAACGTCGATTGTATATTGGGCTGAGGCAACAATTTTTTGTGAATGCCAAATTATGTGAGGTACAAATGCTAATGACAAGTTTAAATATTGAAAAAAGTGGAAGCTCTGTCAATATTTTAAATATTTGTAAAAAATTCATCTTGATATTCTTCTAAACCGAATGTGCAATTCTGTTTGCCCTAATTATGTTTCTTCAACTGTTGCTTTACTATATCGGGCATCAATTTCAGTCAAAACTCACTTGGACAAACATGGGATTTTTTTAATATTGAATTATTTCCCTATTTTTAGTTAAGCTGACATTTGATGGAGCTTAAATTCCTTAGCACATTGATTGCGTTGATCGGTTTTATTAACATTGTTTTACCATTCAAGATTATTAACTTTTACAAAATTAATTCATCATAACTGTTGTAATAAACAATTATGCAAGTGTTTTTAGAAATCGAAACAAAACCCCA
Organism: Berberis thunbergii; assembly: GCA_003290165.1. NCBI lineage: Eukaryota > Viridiplantae > Streptophyta > Magnoliopsida > Ranunculales > Berberidaceae > Berberis > Berberis thunbergii. Next base: position 163,554 of record QNQO01000975.1, read on the forward strand.
AATGTGAGTATTCGACATAGCCGTGAAGGTAGGATGTAACCTGCAATAGTGCCAACGGCACGGGTATTACACTAGTTGGATTACAAACCTTGAGACTTCCATATCCTCAAACTTACGAGTATGCATGCTTATGTTGACTAAGCTCAAACACATCCCAAACAGAAAAAAAATTCCAGGAAAGGCACTTGGAAGCTTCATACGCATAACTCATATATGGATAATTTTTTTGAACTTGTTCTAAACTTGATCATTTGGAAGAAAAAATAGGCCAAAGGATAATATTCAATATTACAGAATACAATTATTTTCAAATAAAAATCAAAACTTTATACAGAAATATACACTACACTATCATACATTTGCATTTGGTCCAAACTTCAGTTGTCCTTAGCGAGGACATAATTCACTAATCGTGACCTCATTCACAGATCTTTGTGAATTTTTAGTCAATGTTTTATCGGACTCGAGGTCACCAGAAGTGGTAGTGGTCATTGTCACTTCTGATTCTGTTTCTATTTTGTCAACAAAATATGCAGGCTGAGAAGGAATGCGACATGTTACACTGTAACTATTGAGCCAGAGAAAGATTTCAGACATGCTGGGTCTAACATATGCATCTTGTTGAACACATAATAACCCTAACTGTATGCATTTCAGAACTTCACTTTGAGACCATTTTCCATCTAAAGTTGAATCCACAATCTTTAATGCTATTCCATCATTCCAGTAATGCCACACCTGTTGGAAGAATCAATCATGAAATTTATCTCGTAAACTAATACATGACTGGACTAATGGAGTAAAAAAGATTATAAGCACTTACATAGCTTAGAAGATTCATTGGACCGTGAAAGCTGGAATTTTTTTGACCTGATACAATCTCTAACACTAGAACTCCAAAGCTGAAGATATCTGATTTGGTTGAATATTGTCCTTGTACTGTGTACTCAGGTGCCATATATCCACTGCAATAAATCAGCGATAGATTAGGTCATTGTACCACTCTTCAACAACAAAAGGGTCTAAAAATAGTTAAAAAGTTTGAAATTTAAATTCCCATCAGAACCTAATTTCATACTTTCCAAAAGACAGACCTGGAGAAAAAAAATCCCTTTTGCATAATATTTCATTCATATACTTTGGCGAAAATATAGTTGATAGCTTGTATCAAGAAAACAGAGCTTAGATACCAATGATTAGTGAACATAGTTGAAGATTTACACAATTAAAGGAGTTACTGTAGTAATCCTCGACTTACTAAGTACCCGCTATTCGCTTTGTATTCTCTGCGACCTGACTTTCTCCAAAAATCCTTGCCAATCCAAAGTCTGAGATTTTAGGATTCATGTTTTCATCTAATAGAATATTGCTCGCTTTCAAATCCCGATGTATAATTCTGACTTTGGAATCCTGATGAAGATACAATAATCCATGAGCAACTCCAGTTATAATCTTGTATCGCTTGTCCCAGTCCAACAATAGACACTTATACCTATCTGCATCATCAAAATTGAACTCAAGATAAGTATGAAAGCTATGAACAGGATACGATTCAATGTTATAAGAAACTTAGTAAGAAATTAATCAAAATATTTTACTTTTATTTAAGATGGGTATCCTAGACTTTTTATCATAAAGGCATTCAACTAATTTAATTGGAGGAGACGTGAGCTAAGTCAGGGCCACTCGATAACAGAATATCTTGATATAAAGTATTTATTAATCTAAATGATTATAGTTATTTAAAAAAAAAAAAAAAAAAAGGAAGAACCTCAAGAGTCAGATAAATAATTGGGAAAGCAAGCATATTTTGGTATGCTGCTTTAAAAAATGTATGACATTGTATGATATATTTACAACTTCCTCATACAAAACACAAGATAAAGAGCCAGGCGATGAGATGAAGAAACAGAAAAAAGAAACAGTATTACAAATTAACGTCCAGTATACATGCTAAGCACTTTCTCTTCTCGCTTTCTTTTCTGCATCATCGTAATATAATCATGGCGGAATAATATAATGATGGCGCAATTTGAGAAAAGTGGTACATTGGGAAAATTATAAGAGCATTAAGCAAGAGGAGTATAACAATGTTGAAAAAGTGGAAGAGGTCATATACCAAACAGTATTTGCTCTAAGCTTCCATTGGACAGATATTCATAGACAAGTAACTTTTCTTCTTCTTGTATGCAGAAGCCCAGCAATGTTACTAGATTTCTGTGCATAAGCTTAGCAACCAAAACCACCTCAGTTTTCATTTCTTCTAACCCTTGTCCCGACTGTTGAGCAAGTCTTTTCACTGCTATTTCTCGCCCATCGGGTAGTTTACCCTACAGCATAAATATTTGCCAGCATTATGAATGTACAAATATAATTCTTAAATGCAAGGACAGTTGCTGGCATTTTCTGTAAGGGATTTTCTTTTGACGCAATGTTTTAATAAAGCAAGGAAGAAACAATTACTAAAAGTTGAGTTTGTTACAAAGCATTTGGCACCGAGCCAGTATAAAAAACATGTAATCACACGGTGTCAAGCGTACATTGGTCTATGCCTATATTGAAATGGTGTGCAGAATAGGGATTCTCTCGGTAAAGGTCTCCACCTTATGTAACAAGTCACCTATCTAACAAGGACACTTCATTTAAGAAAAAAGAAAAACAAATAAAAATCCCATGTCCATGTGTATTGGGAATTCAGACAAGGTCACAGGTTGGGAAACTCCACTCATATATCATCCAAGTTTCTTCACACATCTTTCGAAGTTTCCCATTTTGATTTTCTGCGTAAAGGCAAGAAGCATGGATTGGAGGGACACACTCCTCCTCCCTCCCTCCCCCACCACAAAACACATCCCTCATTTTTATTAAATAATTAAAACAACCTGAGGCAAACATATCCTAACCCTTAACAACACAATGAGAAACAAAGCAAGAATCCCATGTACAATGGGAACCAAAACCTGACACCACAAAATAACTATAAACCAGCTCTAAAACTAACTACCACACTGGAACTAGTTACACAGTACCCGTTGCATCTGGGTAATCAGCATGGAGATCTTTTTCACTGGTCTGGAATTTAAAAATAGTCGCACAATATATGTTAGACGAAGAGGGTTTTGAATTTTTTTGAAAGATTCCCCTTATAATAGAGCCATGGCTTATCGCACCTTTTTTTTAGTAGGTTCAACCTGCACTTCGTATATCAAAGTTGGCTTAGATTACTAGACGATTAGCGCTTAGGGAAATTCCAGTAGTCCGCCTGGGGAATATATATTTTTCTTTTTGGAGCCTTAAACTATCTGTATTGGGGTGGATATGATTTTTGGCAGGTTGGAGATTATCCTAGAAAACTAGCAATCCAAAGGTTTTACAATCAGAAGACTGAATCTGTTCAACCAAGCTTTGCTTTCCAAGTGGATTTTGAGATTTGGGGTAGAGCAACATGCTCTCTGGAGAGCTATCATTCAACAAAAATATGGCCTAGAAGCAGGAGGTTGCTTTACAAGACAGATTCACTCCAATCATGGTTGTTCATGGTGGAAAGGCATTATGCAGCTGAAGAATCAGTTCTAAGTTCATATATCTTTAAGGGTGGACAATGGCAACAGAGTCATGTTTTGGGAGCATAACTGGTATTCCACAAAGCCTTTCAGTGAACTCTCACCTATTTACAGAATTTCTCTTGCCAAGTTAGCAATGGTCTTTCAACTTTATCAAGGTCCCACTCTCAACTCTCCAAGCTGGGATCTCAAGCTTAGGAGAGGAGTAAAAGACGAAGAACTCACCTCCTTTTACTTTTGGAGGTGCTCAACCATATTGTTTGTTCTCTGATATAGATGATAGCTGGTGTTGGAATGACAAATCAGGAGATTTCTCTATCCTGGATTCGCATCTTAAAGTCCAATCCCAAGCCATTGCCTCTAGTCAGGAAGTTCCTTTCCCATCCCCTTTCGGTCACAAAATATTATGGAGGAAGGTGAACCCTCCAAGAGTGAACTTCTTTGTCTCGCCCAAGAGCAAGGGAAAACTCCAGCAATTGACAATTTGGCAAGAAGCCTCATGATCCCTAAGAGGTGTTAGGAGGTGCACCCTCTGCCATCAGGAATCTCAATCCATTGACCAAATCCTCTTTCCTTGCCCCTTTTCCAACAACCTTTGGTCTTCAGTCTATGGGGAGGCTAGATGTCAACCTCCTATAGCTTCCAAGGTCTTTCAGTGGGTGGGTAAAGGCTTGGGGGAGAAATGGCCTATCTGTTAAGGGAGTTTGGTTATGGAATAAGGTCCTCTTTGCTACTATCTGGACTATTTGGAAAAAGAGAAACCAGAAAATCTTCAAAGGGGTAACCAGAAATATCCCACACCTAACCAGAGCAATAAAGTCCCTTGTGTGACATTGGCGGTTATTTCAGCGTTATCATAGACCAACCCTTTCGTGTGTGTATTTTTTATTGGGATAGCATTTTTTATCTTGAAGTTAGTGGCTTCTTTTTCTTTCAGCTAGTTGACCCCCTCAGTCACTGGCTGCTAGGGTTGAAAATTGAATCGACGGTTCTATTTTTCACCTAAATCGAATCGATTTTAGTCGGTTTCAAAATTTTCAAACCAAAACCGAACCGACCATTAACAGAATCAAACCGAACAAATTCCAATTTATGCAAACCATAACCGAACTGACTAAAACCAAAATAAACCAAACTGACCGACTATTTTAAACATATTATATTATTTTATATAAATATATATTATTTATTATATATATTCGGTTGGTTCGATTTTGTCGTTAAAATCACATAAAAACCGAAAGAATAGGACTGGACAACAGTTCAGCTGGTGACAAGAACGCCTATAGGGCCTTGGAGCTGGCAAAAAAAACTGTTTCCTTGTCTTCAAGCTTCCTAAAGAGCATTTAGTTCATATTAGTGTTTATGGGTGTACATAAGAACAACACAGATACATTTGTCGTTGTTTAACATGGGTACGAACGTTGGACACATTGGCTTAAAAAACCACCAGGGATACGTATATAGGTTACAACGTGTCATATTTCGATCCCCTTATAAACGTCATCTGGATTGTCCGAAATGTATACACAAAACATTATGATTTTTTTTATTTGTTATTACTTGAGCCAACTTGTTTTGCTGAAAATACATAAATAAAAATAACATGGTACACCAAACAAATGGGTATTTTGAATTGAAATAGATTAAAGAAAAATTATAAATGTTCCCAGATCTGTACACTGAACTGCAAGAACTGTAAGGGAATATGATTTAAAGGTACTAAAATGGCTTAATACCTTGTAAACTGACCCAAATCCTCCTTCTCCAAGTTTACATGAATTAGAGAAATTTTCTGTTGCAGTTCTAACAGTAGATAGATCAAACATAAGTGATACTGTGTTTTTAATCTCAGATTCCATTCTTTTGATCCCATCTTTGTTGTATCCTACAAGTTGATGCAAATATCAAAGAAAATAATCAGCAAATTTAACTAAAAATATAACAAAAGATCAGAAGGCTTTCCAACAAGCAAGCAGCATCCATTAACTGATTCAACTGAATTAAGCTATATTTTTTCAGATTGGGAAACTTACAATTAGTCAAATCAACCAAAAATTTCATGGTAAGACAACTTGTACGATTTTAAGGAAGCGTGTTGTCAAACAATTTGCCATATTCCAAAAATGAGGGGATTTGGAATACGAAAAATCACTCTCGAATAGGTCAGTATGTTAGAAATGGACTCAATCATTCATTTACGAGGATCTCCATAGCCCTGCCCAACACATGGTCAATGTGGTCAACATGTCGGATACCTCCGATACACACAAAACTTGGTTAGGTCTCAGTCAAGACTGGGCAACCAACTTTGTTTTATTTACTTTTATATGTGTACGAATAATCACCTAATTTAATAGTTGTTGATCCATCTGAAGTGAAAAACTCTTTCAATTGAGAATTGAGATTCAAGATAAATAGGGCAAAGAGCCACTAAAGCATTTTATGCTTCTTAATCTTTGCACCTCTTATTCTCTATGTTTTTTTCTTCTTTATATTTTTTCTACTTTTTTCTACTTGAAACAAAGATGAAGACACTCTAAGAAGGCACTTTATTAGATTATTAATATTGTTTATATAATTTATTAAAAAAAATTAGTATGACGTATAGACGTGTCTCCAAAGCCTAGTTTTTGAGAAATTGTTGAGTCGGTGTGTCGTGTCCGTGTCCGACACGACACACGTGTCTGTGTCCATGCATCCTTTTACCTAATTATACCTAAGCCCCTAACATCATTTATTTGAATCCCCTCAATCATCAATAAACTATAAATAGGCCCATACAACACTAACTTTTGGATTTCTCCGGTTGCCCTCCACATTTCAAACTTTTTACAATCAAGCCAGCCCCTCTTAAAAATTGATTAATTATATCTAAGCTGATAACATAATTTTTTGAAGCCCCCAATTATCAATGAATTATAAATAGGCCCTTACATCTAAATTTTGGATTTTCCATTTTGCCTCCGTAATTTATACTTTTTGCAATCAAAACCATCCCATCTCAAACGTTGATTAATTATACCTAAGCCCTTACCATAATTTATTTGATGCCCCCAATTATCTATAAACAATAAATAGGCCCTTAGAATAGTGAGAGTGTAGTCTTTGGTTACAATATTTTACCACATAATATTCTTTAACCTTTTTAATTAATTAAATTAAAAGTATAAATAATTTGAATGATTATTTTCTTCGATATCTTTAGTCAAAACTCCTAAAATTTTGGTTTTTACTTATTATTGAACTTTTTGAATAAACTAAAAATATCCTAAATAAATGAGCACATCCAGAACCTAGTTTTCATAATGCCATGTATTTGGATTTCAGTTGGTGCTACAAGTCATTGAATATTTCTTGTTTTATATGCCTCTCCTTCCTTTTCTAGTTTGAACCTTGATCAGGAATAAAGCATCCACAAAGGCTGTGGATGCCTCTAAAAATTCCCCACTTTACACATCTACGATCAAAACAACCTCATAAGTGGTTGGTGTAACTTTGATTTGAAATTGTGGCATATGTGGTGCAGGCTAAATAAGGGTTTTTTTGGAGTTCACAAACAACGTCAATGGATGAACTATGCATAAGGGTCAGCAGGGTACACGAAGGGTTCAAGCATGAGTTGTGCTTATAAATTTTATGCCTTAAGCGCTTAGTCAATAGGTGGGCTCAATGTGCCTACATAATAGGAGCACTAACCTTCCCGTTGTACGAGTAAAGTTTTTCCCATTCGATGTATTATTATGTATAAATCATCCATATTGTCATCCACAATTGTGCATGCTCTAAGTTGATTTTGTTTTCTTTTCAGTGTATCTTCTTCTTCATATGAAGCTCCATGAACATGTCAACCGTGGACTACAAAATCTCAAGTATGCCTTTCCATGTAAAGATTAATCAAAATTTTAATTTTCTGTTACTTTCCAATCATCAGAAAAGAGATTCAACAACAACAATGAGACTAAGTAGATAATCCAGATTTTATGATTTAACATTACGATTTAGAAAACAGTCGTGCTAAGTATACAAACCTGTGTACCTAGCATTTTTGTTTAGAAAAACTTTAATAGCAGAGAGGAGAAAAAATACCAAATCTTCTTTTGACGTTCTTCCTCCGTATAAAGCAAATGTAGATGGAGAATAGTATTAATGATGCAATAACAACTGGGATCACTACAAGGATTATAATTCTCGAATGCTTCCTGTTACCTGCATCAACAAGTAGTCCACAAGTTCACTGAATTACTGTGTTGGTAAATCTCTACCATTTAATACTCTTATCACATAAAGTTCAGATTGATCATGATCGAATGGTTACAATAAGCATCCATGCTTCAAGGTAAATTTTATTTGTGTAAAATTGACTCATGATAAAACAAAATAGAGAATTAGCTGTTCCAAGACGATTTAGCTCTGGTTATAGAGTTATCTTCCTATTGTGCCATTTTTACATAACTGGATAAGGAAGTTTTCCAAGAAACGGATAAAGAACCCTTCATTGTATTTATATCAATTTATAAATGTCCGAGGGTCCTCAAATCTCGGTTCACATTCCGAAATAAACAAACAAACAAAGAGAAACCTTATGATTTGGCAACTAGGAAGCACGGACATGACCTAGACATGGACACATACATGGTGACACGAGGAATCTAAAAAATTAAGACAGACACGGAATAAGTTTGACTAGATTAAAAAAATATATTGAACACAAATAAGACCTTATATAGAATAAAAGATAATCCAAACTCATAATTAATGTAAAGGTTAAATCCAAAACATTCAACATTATTTGCATAATTCAAATTTATGACTCATGTGTCATGTAATAGGTCGAAATGATTTCAACGAAATATTAACATTAACATTCAATTCTTCATACTTCAAGACGCTTCATTCTTTCAATTACTTAGTCTACTATACTAGTCATATCCAAAAAAGTTAAAGAGAAATAGGATTGGGGTTCATTTTGCTTATTTGTACCCATTTTAAAATTTGTTTAAAATAGTGTTCAACCAACGTCAACTAGCGTTTGACCAGGTCAAACATTTCGAATATCAAATGTCAGTAAAAAGATTGAGATTGTCTATACGTGGTGTTAGGTATAAACTCCCTACTCCATATCAAATTTACTTAAGGCTTAACACCTAGAATGTATCTCAGATATCCCTAATTTACCTGATGTGACAGATTATTTTCTTATAAAGTAGAGACCAAATCTCTAAAGGAACAGAAGAGCTGAACTCTTGTAAGAAAAAAATAATTTACATTGGGACATGTGTATCATTAATCGGTGGTGGGATTTTCTAAACTGAAAATCCGTTGTTAAAGAAGGCAAATTTATCATACATCACATGAAAATCGCAGTGAGATCGATGGGTTAACTGAAAAGAATGAACAAAGTAAGTTCAAAGTTTACCGTGTGGGTCGCTTGATCTGTTATTTGTCCATGTAGTTGAACTGCCTGGTAGTGCTAGAGAAGGTGACTGAAAGAATGGATAAAAGGGATATGTCTCATATCTCACCTGACAACTTACTGACAAAGCTCTACCACCTATCTTTTTATCAGCACACTTGGTAACACGCTGAATCATATTTTGCAAGCATGTCAAACAAGTTTTGGGAGACAGGTCTCTAGTGCACCGGGCCAATCCATATATATACACAGAGTCATTAAAGGAAGTTCTTCCAGTTGAGTACTTTGAAGCATCAGAAGCCGCTAAAGAAGAAAGATAATTTATCAATTTTCCTGAAAGCCTACTAAAGAAAACTGGGTTTGACGTCTCAAAGTCATATTCACTAAGACATAATGCTGGATCGGTAGTTGCGATTGAGAAAAATCGGTAATCAGCATAACGTAGCCTGCATAGTTTGTTTGATATCACTGCTTCCCTTCGATTTGGACATAGTTTGATGATATCCGACACTAAAGTTTTAGCACAAAGACGACAATCTTTGTAAGAAGCATAACTTTCACACTGCAGTCGGCCAGAGACCCGGTCAGGGCTAGAACCAATGGTTATGTTGTAGAAGCCATTGGAAGTAATGTTGGAAGCAAGAGTACTAAGGGTAACGTTTAGATTGAATTCGTATTGACTTCCCTGTGTGTAACTCCGACCAATATTGTTGCAGAAAGGGTATTCTTGTGCCTGGGTGATGAAAGTTAAAAGAGAGAAGAGAAGACATGTAACAAGAATTGAAAGAATGGCATGCGATACTTTAGCATGCATGGTAGTAGTTAAGAAAATGAAGAAGATGAAATATGAGAGTGAGGAAGGTTCAGATGTAAAGTCCACTTAAAGCTTACAGTTAGAGCAGTTGTCCCTTTATGGCAACTTGCCTACCATTTATGTTGGTACAACCACCCTGGTTTATAACAAAGAATAGGACTAACACTAGCATTATTAGAATCAAAATTGTGTAAAATGCAATTTATTACACAACTGTGACTGAATAGGACTGTGGATGCACTGGGTAGTGCTACGTTGATATGCTTCCCTAGTTGGAGGTACCCTTAAATACAATCTTTAGTGATGTTTGGAAAATTCAAACCATAACAATTGGGTTCAAGTTGAATTTAGGTTGACCCAACAAAGCTGTTTCTACCCAAAATGCAAAGAATGGTCGCACTACTCATATCAACTTTCAGAATAGACTGTTACACATTTAATGGCAACTTGCCTACCTTAGGTCCATTTATGTTGGTACAACCACCCTGTTTATAACAAAGATAGGACTAACACTGGAAGATGAAAGATGAGAGTGAGGAAGGTTCAGATGTAAACCGCGAAGGAACGATCATATGGTATGACAATTATCTCTTACAATACTAAAGCTGTAAGTTCTTTGGGAAAATAGACAACGAAAACAGGTTTTTGCAAAATGCAAGCAAAGTTGAATCATTCAGTGAGAAAACTTATGGCTGTGTTTGGTTCACACAGTTACCGTGGAAATGAACTATTTTCCATGGAAATTGGTGAGTTTCTAGCGTTTGGTTGCATCAAGTTTCCAAAGAAATGTACTTCCCAGGAAACTCATTTCCTTGAAACGTGTCATAAAAGCTCATTTTCATTTCTTTGGTACCCCAAAGAATTGAGTTTCCCTGGAAGTGAGGGGAATGCAAATGAACAATGAGTTTCCTTAGTAGTACTGTAGTAGTAGTAGTATCGTCAATAAGAACTCCGGAACACCTTAGCTTTGGTCACAAGCATTTTTCAAGTAAGATTGTTTAGCAAAATTTGTGATTTCGTGGTATAAATATGTATATTTAAGTAAATAATAACCTTTAATAAAATACTATTAAAATAACAACGGAAATTGTGTGTAGCCAAAACAATAAAATCCCATTTCTCAGCAAAATTACAAGTCACAACCTTACAGTGAAATCTCACATTTCCACGGAAGAGACTTTCATGGAAAGTTCTCAAGGAAAGAACTTTATTCCATGGAAATGTGTTTCTCTGCAACCAAACACAGCCTAAGAGTCGATAAACAACCTGACAAAAGTCTTTTCTCAGTGAACAAGGGATCTCTGAGTCAGGTATTCTGTGTAAGAAGTGTCTTGACGCGATACAAGTGAGCTTGGCGGATGGTGTGATGAAAAGATGAGTAATATCCCTTTACGAATTCTTAGAAGTTGAACTGATAGAATTTGTTAGATTTAGGTTTGACTTGTTTACCATGAGATATCCATAATATGAATACAAAATGATGCTTTAGGCAAAACCATGCTTGTGGACTGGATATCAACTATATATTTGCTCTTAACGAGCTATCATTTACCACCAGATATGGGTGCTTGCTTGAGCCACCATCACAATCTAGTCATCCACCTTCAGACCTCCATATCTCCAAACTTCCAAACATGTGTATGTTGAGAAAGATCCATTGTGCACCCAAAACACCAAAATATTCTATCCAACGGGTCTCTCATTCTGAAGAATAATACTTCTAACCCAGAATATAACTAGTCCACAGTTGATTAGAATATATATAAAAAGAAAAAAAGCTCACTACATATAAAACACCTGGATATGGTCCCTACGTCGCTTATCCCTAACGAGGATATATATCAGTAGATGTGACCTCATTCACAGATTGAAGGTCACCGGAACTGGAAGTAGTGTTTGTCACATATGATTCTGTTCCGATTTTCTCAACAAAATATGCAGGTCGAGAAGGAATGCGACATGCTACACTATAACTATTGATCCAGAGAAAGATTTCAGTCATGGTGGGTCTAGAATATGCATCTTGTTGAACACATAACAACCCTAACTGTATGCATCTCAAAATTTCGCTTTGAGACCATTGTCCACCTAAAGTTGGATCCACAATCTTTAATGCTATTCCATCATTCCAGCAATGCCATGTCTGTTGGAAGAATCAATCATTGAAAGTATCTCATAAATTGATATGGTTGGCATAGAAAATAATAGAACTGTTGAGATCAGCACTTACATAGCTTAGAAGATTCGTTGACCCGTGAAAGCTAGAATTTTTTCTACCAGATATAATCTCTAATACTAGAACTCCAAAGCTGAAGATATCTGATTTTGTTGAATATTGTCCTCTTATAGCGTACTCTGGTGCCATGTATCCACTGCAATAAATCAACAACAGATGACTACGTTACCATACTAGTCTTCAACAACAGAAAGGGATTGAAATTGACAAATAAATATAGATTCTGAAATTCGAAATTCTGATCAGAACAAAATGACATTCTTTGCTTAAAATTTATTTTTGCTTTATATTTAATCTATTGTGGCGTGTTACGTAACATGTGGTTGTTCCCCTCTTGATGACTCACCTACGGAAAGCATGGGGTTTCTTTGAATGAGGCATTTTCTGTTTACGATGGTGAGTCGTCACCTTATCAACATGTACGAAGAAAGATCTCCACTAACCTAAAGAGGACAGCGAAGAATTTTTCCCTCATGAAGTACCATAGTTGGTGTACTTTTGTATTGAACACAATGTACAAAGCCAACTATTGCATTTACATGCATTTTTTGCATCCACCATATTCATTGCAATTAGACATTTTAATGCGGCATTTTCTAGGGGTTTGTTTTATTCCTATAACTCATCTAATATTTCCCAATTAGTTGGGTGTCTTTCTTACCATCAAAAGAGCCGCCCATAGCATTATGCATCTATGACCTGCAGAGTATCCGTTTCTTGGCATTTCATCAGACATACTTCATTGGTAACCTCCTCCAACCATTCTAAATAATTGTACTGAAGCAAACAAGCCGAGAGTGTGCCTAGCTAAGGTCATTGGTCCAACATATATAACTATAAGGAGTAACTGCCAATTAACTTCCATTGATGAGTCAGAGAGTTATCTATGAAGATAATAACAAATGCAAGCACATTCAATTAAATGTTTCTATGCACATGAATTTCAAAAGAAACATGAGATTCATGTCAAAATGATTCAATCCAGGGACAACCTTATTGAATCCCTTTACTGAAGCATTGCCCAAATTGGCTTTCCAGAAATTGGTTAAAAGTCAATAAACCAACTAAAGTTCCATTGTAATGAGATGAGAGGACGCATTATGAAGTGTGCAGTATTGGAATGGAATGTGTTGTAATCTTTTGTAATGACCTTGACCTGTAATACCATTAATCAGACTGTCTACCTTTGAGCAAAAAAGGCCTTGATATCATAAGACTGCAGGTCAAAACTTAATAATCATGGTGCAACCATCACCACTCCATGGACTAGGTACCTTTTTAGTGGGGTATCAGTTCTACTCCACAATCAAGGTTTCCATATCAAGGTTTTACGATGGAGTGTTAGCATAGTGGTGCACCACCGTAGTTCTTTAAGAATGATGTGATTTTTCCCCAAAATTTATGGCAGGCAAGGAAAGTTTTGTGAAGCATGTGGTGGCTTTCCACCTGATGGATCATCTATTGATATGCGGAAACGATTTGGAGCCTAAATGAGGAATTAATAATAAAAGATGAAAAAGAAAACAAGACTACCGGAGTTTTTTTTCACTATTATTAAAACAAGGAGTCCAACCTCTCAAGAACAACTCTCTTGAGGCTCTAATCTTTGCTATCTTCCAAAGATTATAATACTTTCCAGAACAAACTCTCGAGGCTCTAACGTCTGAAAAAACAAGCTCTCTTGAAACTCCTACTTCTCAAGAACAAACTCTTTTGAGGCTCTCTCTCATGAGAGCTCCGCAGAACAAACTAGGAATCTACATCTCTCTAGTCTGGATCTCCTCGATTTCTTGTGTTTCCTGAGATGCCTTGAACCTACATACAAATGCATTATATATAGGATAAGCAAGTCCAACCCACACAAGAAAAGCATACTCCTAATAGAAAAGTATTTCCATATTACTTTCCTTGTCCCATAAGGAGAACTTTCTTGTTTTAGCCAAACAAGAAGACTATTCCTAATAGGAAAGTATTTCTCTATTACTTTTCTTTTCCCAAAAGGAAAACTTTTTTTTTATCAAATAAAAAAAAAAATTCTAATCCTAATAGGAAAGTGTTTCCATAATACTTTTCTTGTCCCATTGGAGAAACTTTCTTTATTCTAATTTCTTAATTGATTTAGAAAATTTTCCTTGTCTTAATAAAAAAGGAAACCTTATCAAATAAAAATTTCCTTAATCTATATTACAATTTAGATAGATGTTTTACTATTCATTGCTGACTGGGACAAAGTTAAATCATAAACATTGGAGATAAAAGATGCTTAGGATTTGAAGTTGAAAAATGTTGAAGGTTGAGATTTATTTCTTATGATGACATGTTTGTAAATATAAAACATGCAGAATGACAAAGAGAATGAAAAAATTGTGAATAAAATTAGTGGAATGTACATGTGGCTGAGAGAGTAAGTATTGTGTTTTCTTTTTTTCAAAATAAAAATTATCATAACTATCTAAGTAGTTGTCGGATTTCGATAAACTTGGTATCGTAGAAATGCAATTTTGAAGATCTTTTCAACAAAACCAATGATTAATACCATCACTTTAAATTTCAAAATATGTATTTTATTTTTAAAACATGAAAGTATCTTAAATATTTTCATGCCCAAGTATAATATTTTTCAACGAAATGGATGAACATTTTGATAAACATTCAAACAAAGACCTCAAACATTCAATCGATTCTAATTTTATCCGAGTTTAACTATAAGAAAATTAGTATTTTTACCGTAAAATAAACTTGTACCTAAAATAATTAAGTTTACATTCTAGACTATGGTTTTTTTTATGGAACTGATTTAGGGCAACGGTGGGGATGGTGATGAGGGTGTCCAGTGCATGATAATTAACAATAAAAAATACATGGAGTGCCAACGACACGGGTAATATGCTAGTCTATATTACAAATCAGAATGGTATTTGAGGTTGAAGATAAAAGACGCCTGAGATTTACCCAAATATAAGAACGTAACGGATCACATAGAACTTAAAGCACCAAGTTATAACCTTTATGTCTTACCTTTAAGAGTACATGGGTTCAATTCTCATACCCAACATTTTGATATTTATTTATCTTGATATTTAAAAAAAAATTATTTTCATATTAAATTTTTATCGTGCCAACGACACAGGGAATACCTTAGTTAACTACTAAAGCTCCTAAAGGAAGATACTCATGTATCACCTATGAAAACATGAGGTATCCTTATATGGGGTAGGTGGTCATCAACCATGGGTGTAGGGATGGCAACGGGGCGGATTTGGGCAAATCCATCCCCGTTCAGCTGGAGATCACGGATCCTTGAATCCGCCTCGAATATCCATTTATACAAAATTATAAAAATCGTCCCCGATCTGGACGAATATCCGCCCCGCCTGAATATCCGTAAAAAAAACATCTTACAATAACACCAGATCCTCATCATATAGATCTAAAGATCCTCATCAATATAGGGGTAATAGATTTTCTTATGATCTATGTTATCACAGGAACAAGGCGGGGCATGAAGCTTCAAGCAGTAACGGAGCTTGGATTTTTGTTGAAGGGGACGGTGTGATGAATCATAGTTAATTAATGATAATATATTAATTAATTACTAACTAACTATACAAAACACCAATTGCTAAATAAGATTTCATCTAATCTATTGAGGAAGAAATTTGATCCATCTAATTGGATTATTTGTGATTTGCCTCTATAAAAAATATAACTAATTAGAGGTTACCCCATCACAAGGATGCACGGACACGACACGGCGACTCGGCAATTTTCAAAAAATTAGGACTCGGCGAAACGGTCAAACTTTACTTTTTATTAATTTTTATATTTTTATAACTCATGAACATAAACAACAACCTAAAGCTTAAAATTGTTTAAAATTTTTACTTTTGAAGCTGGAAGATGAGAGCTTAACAAGAGAGAGAAAATTTACAGAGATGCCCGGATAGTCAAAATTTACTGGGGAGTGTATCTAATTTACAAATTGTTTCAAAATAGTGTGTACTTGTGTATCTAAGAGCAAATTAATCATCAGAAACGGATAAATCAAACTACTGAGAAATTATATAGCAAAATACCCTTTTTTATGTGTATTGTACCTAATTTAGATTGAGAACAACTTTGATGATGCCTGATGTACCATCAAATGAAAATGTCAGTCAAGAACCCTCAAATTGAGTACGGCGTGAAGATGTACTCTAATTAAAAAAACCCCTCCCCCCGACTAAAGGAATCGAAGAATTGGCAACTGCAATTGAGTGCAGTAGAACTTGGTGTTTCTTCAAAAACTACTTCCGAAAACCAGTAGAGAATAACAGGAAAAAGAAAAAATAAAACCCAAGAAAAACAGAAAAAAAAAACACTGGCTGTGTCGAAGCCGTATCCTGGCCGAGTCGGGGCCGTGTCGGTCTCAATCAACGTGTCTTGACCGTTGACCGCGTGTCGGATATGTGGCGATCGCGTGTCGGGCGCGAGTCCGTGTCCGACACGTATTCGACTCTCAAAACGGGGGTTTTCCGAAGAGTCTGTGCATCCTTGCTCCATCATTAATCACTATTACAGTCTTTCCTAGGACTAGCAGTCCACATGCGTCGACTGTCAAAAGACTCATGTTGATTACCAAAATGCTCTTTAAACAATAAGCACAAAGAACCTCGAAATACAAACATGTATCTTGAGGAAAAATTAATAGATCCAATTTTTTATGTATCTCAAAAAAATCTTATAAATAAAGTACAAAACTAGACCTTGAGATACAAATTTATCTCGAGAAAATACTTTAAAAAAGTCCTTCCTCAAAGCAGATAATAGAGGTTGGTGTAATTGTCGGACTCGCAGTAAAGAGAGAACAAAAAATAGGAAAGGGGAAAGGCGGGGTCATCGGCGTCACAGAAAATAGAGGGAGAAATGAAGGCGTGGGCGGGGCGGAGCTGCGTCGTCGGGGTCGCACGGATCAACGTACCACCACTTGCCCCCACATTAAAAAAAAAAAAAAAATCAAAAATTTCATGGTCTCATCTAAACTCAAAAAATTTCACTTACCCCCTAGATCTGTCCCTAACACCAAGGTTTGTCTTCAGAGCCTTCGCGAGGAAAGGCACTGCCGTAAGGGAGCCTTTTTAGAAATTTTAGTGTAATAACCTCCACCAAGAATTGCACTCGAAGGTTGGGGCAAGGTGGTTTAAAGTAAAAATATAGCTTTGGCGGAGCCCACGACAACATAGCTTATGTTAGCATCCCACTCTTTCTTACATTGTTCTATATTTAACATGGTTTATTAATTGTTTACTTGTTTTTTAAGATGCTACAATGGTCACACTAATACTTAACACAGTCTAGGATTTAAACTATAAAAGTAGTTATTATGAGCGTTTTGACTTACTAAGTACCAGCAATTCGCTTTGTATTGTCTACAACCTGACTTTCACCAAAAAGCCTTGCAAGTCCAAAGTCTGAGATTTTAGGATTCATGGTCTCATCTAATAGAATGTTGCTCGCTTTTAAATCCCGGTGTACAATTCGAATCTGAGAATCATGATGAAGATATAATAATCCTCGAGCAACTCCAATTATAATGTTGTAACGCTTGTCCCAACCCAATTGTGAACACTTATAATGATCTGCATCATCAAAACTAAAATCAAGGTCAATATGAGATGCCACTATAGTGGTAGGATACATAAAAATTATGACAAAATCTTGAAGAAAAAAAAACAATAGAACTGGTTATTAGCAAATGGGTCCCCCGATCACGTTGGTTGTCTAACAAATAGACAAAAATCCCTCGGTGGTCAACATAGTATTGACTGTGTCAAGGGACATTTTGGTCCAAACAGTCAAACAAGTCAACATGGTCTTAGGACCAAGATTCTAAGCTGGACAAGTTTAGACCAAAGTCTAAGTTGGTACAAATCTTAGGACCACTTGCAAATCCCTCCCCCCCCCCAAAAAAAAAAAAAACCTTTAGAAATTAATTAGTGATATTATTCATGTTGAACAACCATACTCTCTCAAAATTCAAATTATGTTTCTTATACGAATCATCTTTAATAAAAATAATAGTGTAATTTGAAAAAGTGGTGCCTCAAAAAAAATATCTTAGGAAAATGAGAAATGTTAAGAAACAAAATATAACATCATTAAAATGTGGAATAGATCATACCAAATAACATCTGGTCTAAGCTTCCATTGGGAATGTATTCATAGATAAGTAACTTTTCCTCCTCTTCTATGCAAAAGCCCAGCAAGGTTACCAGATTTCTGTGCATAAGTTTGGCAAGCAAAACCACCTCAGTTTTCAGCTCTTCTAACCCTTGCCCTGATCGTTGAGCAAGTCTTTTCACTGCTATTTCTCTCCCATCAGGTAGCTCACCCTGTAAGATATCTTCATACATTAATGACTGTAGACACATGCTCTTCTTGAATGCAAGTTTATAGCTTGCTTTCTTTTCCAGTGTGAGAATTTCTTATTCACACAATGATCTGTTAAAGACAGAAAAATTACTGAAGCTGGGTAGATTACAGCACTTAGGGTGTGTTTGGTTGCATGGAATCCTATGCCATGGGAATCCATGAGGGGACCCCTACATTTTAGGCTAAATTGATATATCACTCCACATCTACCATTTGACCACCATTTGATTTTGTGATCAATGGTGGGAATGGAAGTCCCATGAACATGGGAATCCCTCTCCTTGGTCCCCCCAAGGCATGTGATTCTCATGTTCATGGTACTTCCATTCCCACCATTGATCACAAAACCAAATGGTGGATGTGGAGTGATACATCAATTTAACCTAAAATGTAGGGATCCCCTTATGGATTTCCATGGCATAGGATTTCATGCAACCAAACACACCCTTAGTGTTAAGCCAGTACAGAAACTATGCAATATCAATTGGTGCCAAGTTAGGAGTGTTAAGTATGTGAGATTAATGGCTCTCTCTGTGCAAAGCTATCCACTACAATTTCAAACATAAATGCTACAGTAGCAAATGGCATTCTATATCAACAGTGACCTAAGCTTTGTATTTCTGCTCGACTTTCAATGTAGTTGTGATCAAACGAATTTGAGAACAATCTTGAGGTGGCAAGAGTTAACATTGTACTAGTCACTTCAATTAACTGTTTTGTGGTTAATCTTTAGGTAGCATGACAAAATTAGAAGATCTAGTTAAAATCCTGGAAGATGGAAAGTCGAGGCTAAGCACCTACTTTGTCTAGGACACGGAGCGGGGCAAAGCACTTGCCTCTGCTTCAAAAGTGTGTGTCGCAACGAAGTTGAGGCGGAACCATAATATTTTTGTAGTTTTATATAGTTTGTGAGTCATTACATACTAATAATAAACCATAATTCAAATAAGAGTATAGGCAATAACACGACAATTAAGTAACCAATCCATAAACAATAACATGATAATAGGCAGCCAATCCTTAACAAAAATACTAATAATAATCATCTTCCCATAGTCTCTTTTCCACAAAAGTTCGCTTAACATCGTCTTTCTTTACAACTTTCCAGTTAATCATCTTCCCGTAACCCTAACCCACCTCAGTTCTTGAAGGTTTTTCTCTTGCGCTAGTAGTAGTAATGTCAGGGTCACCCAAAATTGGAGGAGAAGTCATGCTATGAACTAAACAACTATAAAATTAGGAATATAATTCCAATTGATCACATATTCAAATGCTACATTCATATCATGATAATTTGTGAAATAGTACATGATAACTTACGAAGGAATACATGATAATTTGTGAAGTCGAACAAAATTTGTGAACATTCAATGAAAATAGAGTTACAATTAAAATCAAAATATGTTTTCTGCAATTTTTATATCCTTCCAATTATCAAACTATCACCCAAATAGTTTAACCAAATTTTCCGCGCTATGCTGTGATGTCGTGAAGCAATTTTTTTCCTAAAGCGAAGCACCAGGCTCTCAAAATTCCACCCCAAGCGCAGCAGCAGCAGCGCGCCAGACAACATAGCTAAGCACATGGTTGAGAATTAATGCCAAAGCAAGATATGAAGTCTTCAAACAAGTTTTTGTTCCTTAACCCCTATTTTTTTTGTTCTGGTAGTGCAGCACTCCTCCCAACTCACAATAATTGAAAAAAAAAAAAAAAAAGGAATGCCATCTAATGAGTTTCTAATGTGTAAAGATGACTAAGAGTTCGGATTTGAAGTCAGTCAACCAAGCAGACTGTTAGTGTGAAAATATTAGCCTAAATGATCTATTGAAAATTCCGTCAGCCAAAGCAGTAAATTGTGATGACACCTTAGGATTCGAAAATATCCATGCCAAACATGTATTGAAAGACTTCCCTTAAAAGAATAATTGGTTAAGGTAGGGTTGCCACTTGCCCCTGAGCTGATAAGGACTCACCTCGCTCCTTGTTAATGGGTTCACCCTCCCTTGGTGTTTCAAAGTTGACCTTACATGTTTGACAGTCGTCTCTGGAAGTCTGCCTGGGGACAACATATTTATCTTTCTTTCGGAGCCTGAAGCCATCATTATTGGCGGTGCTATGGCTCTTGAGATGGGTTTTAATAGGTTGGAGATCATCGCAAACACTAACACATGCAAAGTGCAAGGGAATACCGAAACATTGGGATTACCCTCAAGAGCTGTCCAGCTGGTGACAAGAATGCATATAGGAAGTTGAGAGCTAGCGAAAAGCTCTGCTATCTCGTCCTGAAGCCAGTCAAAGAGGATTTAGTTCACCCCTCCCCTTGATTGTAAATCTTGTAACATGAAACATATTAATGTGTTTGGATCTCAATAGCGACACAAACAAGTGCATCAGTGTCTTATACGGGAACGGGGTGTGAGTCACGTCGGCTTTAGAAATCACTAAGAGGGGGGTGGGGTATTGCAGATTTGTAATTATGAAACCTAAGATTGAACACAACTAACTAAGAAAAATAATAAATTGCTGAAAAATAAAAGAAAAACAATATCTGACGGGATAAACTAGATAATTCTCTTAAAAGGATTCATTCAAAACCCAACTACAACATGCCCTTAGGCCTTATTTATAACTATTGCTAACCAAGACTAAACCATACTTTCTATAGGAGCCTTGTACCCAAAATTACTCTTATAGGCATATACGACATGACCTAAAACTAAAATAAACTGAAATTAATCTAAATTAGAAGTGGCTCTTAATAACTCCTATTTCCATCAGTAATGCTAATCAATTACTAATATTGCCTTATGGCCATAATATACATATAAAAATGATATATGAAAAAGGTTGATGATGTCAGCATAGTGTGTCCATTGGATTATTCAATCAAGAAGTATCAAATGGAAACACAATTATTTTATTTTTCCAAATGAAGTGTCCTTGTAACATAGCATTAGTGCTGAAAACACATTACTTCAGAATTCAAATGAAATAAATCTTGTATGGGCCTACTTAAGTCCAGTAAAATAAATAATAAACAGAAGAGCAAAACTAGGATATACCAAAGAAATGCCTTACTGCCTTACTAAAATCGATTTATGGAAATTATCAATGCCACCATAAAGGTACAAAAATGGTTATCACCTTGTAAACTGGCCCAAAACCTCCTTCCCCAATTTTATAATCATTGGAGAAATTTTTTGTGGCAATTCTCAGAGTAGATAGATCAAATATACGCGATTCCATACTTTCATTTTCAGATTCCATGCATTTGATCCCATCTTCTTTAGTACCTGATAAAGGTCAATAAAATTCAACAAGTATAGTCACCATGTAATAATGATGACCTGTGCAGCAAATTAAATTTTAAAGGCTTTTAAAGATCAGAAGTTTCAAACTAGCACACGAGTTTTCCAACAAACAAGCAGCACTAATCAAACTAGTTTTTTTTAACCTCACTTTCCACTAATACTTCACTCATGGTGTAGATTAGAAACTTATAGAGTGTGAAAAATTTATAAATAACCTACATTACAACTTTTGATCATATTTCACTGGAAAGTTTCATCAAACAGTTGGGCTGTATGTATTCCAGACATGAGAAAGTGTGACGGACAACAAAAACAAACGACAAAAGGATCAGGAGAAGAGAAACTTACCAAATATGTTCTTCACGTTCTTCCTCAATTGAAAGCAAATATAGATGGTCAATATTAACAATGATGCAATAACAACTGGGATCAATATAAGGATAATATTCCTCAGACGGTTCTTTTTACCTGCATCAAAAAGTTTTTCAATGAATTACCCAGTTGGAAATCTCTACCATTTGATACTCTCGTCAATGAATTTCAAGTTCAAAACTTCAGTCAGAACTCCATGACCAGGAAAAAAAACTCCTCGTTGTGATTGGAAAATCATTAGCTATCTTCTTTTGCCTCCACTTCTTTTATTGTTCATCTTCTATAATGACTTTTGCTATCTTTTCTCTTACAATCTTCAAATTGTGCAAAGAATTGATGAATAGTACCTTATCTTGCATATAAAAAATTTGACCCTCTAATTTTGATTCTTTATGCAATCAATGAACTAATTATCTTCTCTAATTCATCAACGTCTATTGTGAGCTTTTGAATGCATTCATAGAACTACAAAACACATTAGAATGAATAAACAAAACATCTTCTGATCATATTCATTCAAAAACAAACAAGTTTGTTTTGTTCTTCTGGTACCTTGTATTGCCGTAAATTTTATAAGTTGTATACTTCTGTTGTTCTTTTGTTTTACAAAGCTACCAAGAGTGATCAAATGTATCTATTTCTTCCAAATTCAATCAAGTTGTTTACTGTCATTTTGGATCGTGTATCTCAGCATAAATGTGATAAACATATGGTTTCAAATTTATGAAATATAGAAAACAAATGAACGAAAAAAACTACAGTGAGTCATACCAATATCTTTCATCTTAAACATTGCAAAAAAAGTTTTTCCTTGACTACTTCCGGTTTGAGACAAAGGGGAAAAAAAGTTAGAAACAGAGATAAAACGAGAGGGAGATATGCTTGCTCAATTTTAAGTCAACCTTGAGCAACACCCAATTTGTTGATTTTGGGGGGTTTTACATTAAAGGTTTTCAGCAAGAATAAAAAGGGTGAGAGATCGTTGGGTGTTATATGTATCGTTCGCCATCAAATGGGGTATTTGTAGTCAAACATGGATCTCCCTGCTAAAGATAGGCTTCAATCCCTACTTATAAAGAAGCATTCAAAATGTGCATTTCCATAGATCCCTCCTTTCTTATACAATTAATTTTCACGTAAAATGGATTTGCATATCTAATGCACCAGCAAGGGTTGTGCTTCAGGCAGGAGGGGGTGGAACAATCCTAGTACTATAATACATATATATATACAAGGAAGCACAGACTCTTCAGAAACTTGCCGTATCCGACATCGACATTCGCTCGATAAGCCTCCGACACGCGTCAGACACATGATCAACGTGTCAGCAGGTGTCAGACACACGCCTCCGATATACCTAAAACTTGGTCAGGACACAGTTGAGACTCGACAACCGAATTCATTATATTTTTCCTGTTACATATGTGCAAATAATCACCTAATTTAATGGTTGGTAATTCATTTGAAGTGAATGACTCTTGCAATTGCGATTCAAGATAAATATGACAAAAAGCCACAAAAGCATACTTTTCTTAATCTTTGCTTCTTATCTCCTCTACTTCTTCACTATAATATTTTTTCTCTGCTTTGTTTTTCTTACAATAGAGTGTCTTCTTCTTCGCCTTTACACCTCTTCTTCTCTACGTTTTTTTCTACTTGCAACAAAGATGAAGACACTATAGGAAGACATTTTATTATATTATTGTTTATGCTTATATGACTATTAAAAAATATTATGCCGTGTCGACATGTCCCCGAGTCCTAGTTTTTGGGAAATTGTTGAGTCGACGTGTCGTGTCCGTGTATATATATATATATAGATTAAAAATCCTTCAGTAAAGAAACTCACTAGGCTCTGACCATCTATTTTGGCTGACAACTAACCTATATTAGATACCCAAATACCAAATAGTATGATGCAAAGAGACTTTAGCATCTATTCAATAAAAGTTAAGATAGCATAAGCTGATTAAAAAGATAAGAATGTGCAGAGAAGTTTACCGTGTCGGTTGCTTGATGTGTTATTTGTCCTTGTGGTTGAATTGTCATTCACTATTGGAGAATGTAAATCTGGTAGTGTTAGAGAAGGTGATTGAGAAGAGGATGCATAGAAGGGATATATCTCATATCTTATATCACAACTCATTGAACTTTCCTTTCCACTCCGATAATTATTCGCACACTTGGTAATACCTGAAATCATCGCTTGCAAGCATGTCGAACATGCTTTGGTAGACAAGTCTCTATTACACTGCACCAATCCATATATAGTCACAGAGTCATTGAAGGCAATTCTTCCAGTAGAGAACTTTTTAGTATCAGAAGCTGCCTTAGAAGAAAGATTATGCATCAAGTATCTTGACAGCATATTAAATAAAACTGGGTTTGATGTCTCAAGGTCACCACTAACACATGATGACTGATCAAAGATTGCAGTTGAGAAAAAATGGTAATCCGCATACATAAGTTTACAATTATCAGAACTTATAAATGCTTGCTTAAGATTAGAGCATTGCTGGACAATCTCCAAAGCAGAGATGTTGGCACAAATGCCACAATCTTTTGAAGAGACGTCACCTCTACATTGCAGTAGACCATAGACAGCGTTAGGCTTAGTGCCTGAAGATGTCATGTAGAATCCATCGGAAGTAACATTTGAAACAAGAGAAGTAAGCACGAGGTTTAAATTCGATTCGTACTGACTTCCTTGAGTGTAACTAGCAGCAGCAGCGTTACATAAAGGGAATAAATCTTGTGCCGTGGAGGTGAAAGATAGAAAAGATACAAGAAGACATGTAGAAATCAGAACTGAATGAACAGTAGTGTGAGGTATTTTAACATGCATGGTTCTAGTTGATAAAATGAAGACAAAAGAGAGAGATACGAGTGAGGAATGTGAAGTGATCAATCGGTCAATCAATGTTTTCGTTCATTTAAAGCTTACAGTTAGAAAACGTGTCTGCCTTTTTAGCAACTTGCATTCTTTAGATCGATTTATGTCGGTACAACCAACTTTTCAACCACTAATTTAATGGATACTCGTGGCTCTGGTATTTGCCATGGGGCATTGTAAAAAACCATAATTTGTCACTCACTCTTTGAAATTGACACAGTTTACAATAACCAAAATCACAACTTTTGATCATAGAATCTCATTGGGGAATTTCATCAAACATTTGGGGTATGACAGAGAGGGTGTGAAGAAACAACAACAATAACAAAATCCTAAAATCAAAGATCATGGGGAATAGAAATTTACCGTATCTTCTTCTCTCGTTCGTTCCTCCATGATAATAACAACTGGGTTCGATCATTATGGTTTTTTCTCCAATGGGTCTTCTTTTTTTACCTGCATCAACAACACAAGTAGTTGTAAATCTCGTCTACCATTTGATACAAAGCTCAATTTCATAGTTCACAGTACCTATTATTTATGCAATGGGACAAAAGCTACTATTCTATGCATCCCTCCACATCTTCTTCTTCCTCAACGCAATTCACTGCCATTTCAGACCTCCACATCTCCGTATGTTTAATATAGCTTCTATGTACATCCACCATTTGTGCTCTGATTTGAAATGAAATATTTTGTACAACCGTCCATTGATCAAAAGTTAAAATAAGTAAGGATAATTATGTCATTGTCACTTTCAATGTTTCGTTTTGGATAGAAAACTAAACTTACTGAGTTAATTGTGCTTAATTACTCGTAATTTTTCTCCCCTCAAATAATTGTTGAAAATTCTAGTATTAATTTTAAACGCTTCATCACTTTTCTTTTCCTTTCTCAACTTTAAGAGTAATTCTATTTGTCGAGGATTTGGGCGAGGTTTTGGGCGAGGGAAGTGCGTCGCACGCGAGCGTGCTGACGTGGTGAAAAAAAAAAAATCGAAATAGCGAGGGAACTCAAAAATTTGGGCGAAAGAAGAAGAGGGAATGGAAACCTCTTCATCTCCCTCTCTCGCTCCCTCTCCTCTCCCTCTGTCTGTTGCTCCCTCTCCTCTCCCTCTCCTCTCGCTCCCTGTGTCTCTCGAAAGAAGAAGAGGGAATGGAAATTGAAATTTGGGGCAAAGAAGAGGGAGGGAACAAAGCAGAGAAGAAAAAGTGGGTTGAAGCAGAGAAGAGAACTCGACAGACCTCGCCACCCTCTCCCCATCATCGAGTCAACCGACCGAAGAAGGCGAAGAGAAGAAGCTTCGTCGTCCCTTCCCTCGCCGAAAAGCTCAGTCTCGAAGAAAATTCGATTTTGCTTTTGATTTTTGGCTCCATCTTCTCCCTCCCCATCGAAGAAGAAGCTTCATCCTCCCTCCCCATTGTCGACTCCACCGAGAGAAGCATCGTGAGAAGAAGCTTGGTTTTGGTTTTTGGCTCCATCGCATCCTCCCTCCCCATCGAAGAAGAAAACCGATTAGCAATTTCGAAGCTTCGTTTTGGTTTTTGGCTCCATCGCACGAAGAAACCAGAGAAGGTAAGTGCCTCTCTCATTCTTCTTCTTGATTTCTTCTTGTGGGGTTCTAGATCTGACAAACTTTTTTTTTTTTTTTTTTTTTTTTGTATGTGGGTTTTTAGATCTAGGGTTTCAGGGGTTTTCTTATTTTGCTGAAATGTTTTTGTATGTAAGAAATCAAGAAGAAGAAATCACATAGAAAGGGCAAGAAAATCTATAGGATATGTACTAAACTTGATAAAATTTTACTTGTTCACAACTGAAAGAGTCAAGTTAATGTTGCCATAATCTCATTAGGCACCAGTGATTCAACAGCTGGTCCATTCGAGAAACTAAAAATTGATCAATTGTAAGGTTTACTTGAGGAAATATGGCTTGAGGTTAACGGGTACTTGTTCTTTCCTTTGTTTTTTTATGTGGAATAGTGTAATGTGAAACACAGACAACAATATCTGAAGTTCAGATTTTATTTATTTATTCTTATTTTTTGCCTAATGAAATTTGAATCGTTTTTATACCCATGCTTCACTAAACAAGTTTCATTGTTGTTTTGTTTCGAATTAATCTGCTTGACATAGATAGGACACCCGCAAAAATTCACATTTCAGTAATTTATATTCCCACAGTCTACAGATAGATAGATAGTTTCTACTGGTTCTTAAATTCATGATAAATTTCTGTGAATGTTCTATCTATAGTGGGGATAAGAGGCAAGTACTAAACATCACAGGCAAGTACTAGTACACCGAGGGGGAAAATTTCTCTTCATTTATCATTCACACTATAGATCCTAAACTTCTATCTATAGGTCCGCAATAGAAGAAATGAAGAAAACACCTATAGATCCTAAACTTCTATCTATACATCCAAAATTTCTTCTATAGATCCTGTGAAAATTTCTTCTATAGTGGGCAAAATTTCTATCTATAGTGAGGATGTTATATTGCTCCTGCTGCTTCTTCTGTTCAATTTCTCTTCATTTAGCTTCATTGAGTTTGTCTAATTTACTTCATTTTCTGTCGGTGGGGAAGGTAATAGAGATTTCCTCATCTTTGCCCCTTTTAACAGTTCAAGCTTGGTTATTTATTGTGAGTAGGGTCTTCTTGAACTCTGTTTATGTTGTTGCGTTTAGAGTTTGTAGTAAAACACCCGAAGCTTTGTAACCCTTTTTGGCTTGCAGTGTTGTTGTTTGTACTCTGAAACCTCTGAAGCTTGTTTGGGTTAGTGTTGCTATCAAACATGCTCACATTTACTGATTCAACCAAAGTATTTGTAAATGAGTCTGAGAAGTGTTTGGATTCTCAACTATGGCATGCTTGTGCTGGAGGGATGGTTCAAATGCCTACTGTGAACTCCATGGTCTATTACTTCCCACAAGGCCAGGCTGTTTATACCTTAAGCTAGCTAGCATGTTTGGCATAGAAAGATCAGAGATGTTGAGTAATGTGTTGTACCGGGACGAACACACTGGAAATGAACCATTTAGGCAAAAACTTGGCATTAAACCTTATTCTGTTCAAATGTAACCGGATCTCCTTACATATCTGACTATGGATTTTGTGTCTAGGAAGGTACATTGATTTGATTTGACTGTTCAAAACCTCAATCTGAGCACAAATAGAAACCTTGCTTGCTTCACCTTCGCAGATTAGCATGCTAAGTTGTGATTAGAATTTTAGAACTATTTCAAGGATTGGTGTAATTAGATTAAAATAGTTATATTTGTATCGATTGTGATTTCGTGATGAATTGCTCCTGGTTCTTCATTTGTTGATGATTTCTCTGTCAGCAATGCAGGTTAGCTTACATGGTGGTCAGGTTATTTCATGGAGGAGTGATCAAGGGGAAGAACTTCTATTCACAAGTAGTAAGGTAAAGTGTTTTAAGATAATCGTCAAGTTCTGATTGTGTACCTAAGAACTGCCAAAGTTCTTTCGAGAATATGGATGGTCTACTACAATAGAAGTTTTTAAACTGAGCATATAAAACCTTGTTAACTAGTTGTTGGGAAGTTGCTAAAAACTTCCATTTGATTACCTATGTTCTCTGTGGATGACAAGATATTGAGAAGGAGAAGAGGGGACAAGACCTCCAAAACCTCTTTTGCTCTTCCCAGATGCTTCTCTTCTGGTACTCTTTCTCACTCTTTCTCTTTAATGGCACTATTTCTTCTTCACTTGATTGTAGATATTAACTTTGTTATAGTTATGTTTATTTGGGGTGACTTAGCAAAAAATTTGTGGTTGCTTGAAAATTTCCTTGTTATTCAAATGTACTATGTATGTTGGAAATTTTTGTGTTTGTATCAAAATGTGATTGTTTTCATGGCATTGTGCAGTTTTAGATGGTTTGAAGTATGCCACATCACATGAATGGGTGAAACATGAAGGTCCAGTGGCTACCATTGGCATTACTGACCATGCTCAGGTAATTTATCTTTCTATGCTTTGGGGTTTGCCTAGTTTCACTTGAGCTTCACCGGGCTTTCTTCATTTTACTTGTAGATCAATCTTTGTGGTCTCTTCATGAAATTTCTGCTTTTTAAAGCATTGGGTCTTGCATTGTTTGAAGAAATTTTCAAACTTGGGTTTTGTGTCTTTGAAAAATGTTTTGTATGTTCAAGTGTTTGGTGATGTTTATGATCTGACCAAAAGCTTTTCATTTTGAAATTTCAGCTCTTCACTCATTTGGGTTTTAATTTCGAACAAATATATTTAGATTTCTGCTTATTTTTCAAAGTAAATGCATGGATGGGAGGGAAGGTATGGCGTTACAAGGGCTGGGAGGTTACTATATGCAGCAGAGAGGAGGGATACCTGGAAGTGGAACAGGATCAGGGTCAGGAGGGCCACCGACCGGGATGCATAGTCCATCGGATTTTCGACCGTTGTCGAGTCAGCAACATATACCAGTTCAATCAAATATGGGAGGGTCTACATTTCAGATAGAGTCATCTTCTGCAATTTCCCATCATGGGATGAATGTGAGTGTGCCAATAGGATTGCAATCAGGAGAGCCTGTGAAGAGAAAGAGGGGGAGACCAAGGAAATATGGTCCTGATGGCAATGTAGCTTTGGCATTGTCCCCATTGTCTTCTAGCCCTGTGAAGATACGCAGACTGTAAGGAGCTATGTGGACTGCTGTGAAGTGCTATTGGAGATGATAGGGTTGTTTACTGTGGCGGTCAGAGTTCCTCCCAAACAAGCAGATGATCGCTTGTTTACTGTGGCTGCCATTGGGCTCACAGTTGCTATAGTAGTACTTCTGATGAAGAAGTTTTTAAGATCTACTGGACATGATATTAGTTCCATGGGCAGTTTTTGATACACAGTTGCACTATTCCGAGGCAGTGTTTTCTAAATCATTGATCAACAGAATGTGTGACAAACTATTGGTTATCATTGTATTTAATACATATCATGATTGGTCATGAGTTAGTGGTGATAGAAATTTATCTGATTTGTAATAGATGCATTTATCAACTCTTTTTGAACAGAATCCCAAAGTATCCCAAAGTGTGTGGTTCATGTTTATAAGCTTGTCAAGTTTCTTACACCATTTTGCTTAAAGATCGGAAATATTGTATTAGTGCATTTAATCAGTGCCTATGAATGTAAAGCTGTCTGACTGTCCTTGAATGCACTGTGAAGGGTGTGTTTGAAGCTAAATTAACTGAGCATGAGCCAGTTTCACTAAAAGGTAGAAAATATTGCATTACCAAATTTATCTCTGCCAGACTTTTCTTGAATGCATTGTGAAAGGTGTTTGAAGCTCAAAAGTTCTGGTTTGCTGGATTAGGTTGAGTTCAAAGATAGAAGTGCAAAAAATAGAATATTGATGTGAACTTAGTGCAGGAGACATGTTCTGAAGCGAATGGTGGGTGAGATAAGTATCTGATCATATCAATTGTGTTGTTACTTTTGTTGCAGATGGCAAGTGATACGATCTGACAAGAGAATTCGAGCAGAATTTCAAGCCTCAACAAGAGAATCACAGGAAAGAAAAATTGGTTTGATTAAAATGTAAAAGGTTACAATGGATTGAATACACTGGAATGTAATAGGCAGAATTCGAGATTGCCAATCTCCTCAAAGAGCAATGTGCTCACTTGTACAAACTGTTTACAAAGAAGAATGAATACAATTTCTCTTCAAAGGATCAACAGTACTACTAGCTTCATCCTTCCTGTGAACAAAGCAGACAATTAATTGCAGACAAAATGCAATGAGAAGAAATGCAGAGAACAAGACACGGAACAAGAGAGAAACCCTATGTCACTCTAACATCATTAACAAACAGAACTACTAGTGCTCTGGGATGCATGGTATCCACCCTTGGCCTTTCAGCTTGGATCCATATGATGATTGCTCTGGGATGTTCTATTTAAGAACTCCATAACCAACTTTGAGAATGCTGATGAGTAATCCTTCAGTAATTCAGGCGACATGAGACATAAGAATGATGATGCTTAAGAGCTGAACTAGTGCGAATACTAATCCTGCTAATCTGTAGGGAATATCTGTATCCACCGTGCTTTGGTCTGTTGAAGACTGACAGACATCGAAACAGAACATTCAGACGTTAGCTTCCTTGTAACTGATAATTAAGGTCTTAGAACAAAAAATAAGAAAACTTAAAAAGTATAAATAGTAAAGAACCAAGGTGCTAACCCTATTGAGTATTCGACTTGAGGGTGTATTATCAAAGAAGGAAATAGGTGATCTGAAAATGGAGTTAATCATGCCAAGAAATAGCCTCTGAGCTGTTTCGATGGCAATTGTTGCTAGCAATACAACCCTTCCTAAGATGAACATGGAGCTGCCACCAGACAACAAAACAAACACTCCAATCAACTTCTCTTTGCTAATTTTGTTTTCCTCCTCAGTTGCCCATGCAATCCAGTAATTGCTTCCAATCTGTAACACTTGGAAGAAAATTTGACAATAGATTCAATAGATGTACAATCTTCCCATCCTTCAGTACCTGTGGAGATTCAATAGATGTCACGTCAGAAGGGGAGAAAGAAAAGTTTTTAACATATCTGAATACTCAAAACAGTGATACAAGCATTATCCGTTGATAACATCAGATGCTAATAACTTACCAGGACAAGGTCTGAAGCATCCAAAAACTCCAGCTGATGAGTGGCATAAATTACAGTCTTCTGAGCTAACACTCGCATTAGACATTCCTGCAAAAGTCTCTTTTCAGTTAATAGAGAGTTTGTCAACTCGGACTGATCATTTGGGATGTATAAACTAAAATGTTGAGAGAGGTTATGTTGTTTACCTTGAAAAGATGTGCTCCAGTATGTGCGGTAAACTCTTTCACTTTCACTTTCCCATTGAGAATCAATTAAAAATCAATGCACAAACACAAGTATTAAACAAAAAAAAATTGGGTTAATCACAACACCTATGTCCTTAATAATTGTATCCAACCATGATGCATCAATTCCTTGTGATAAGATGTTAAGAAAACTGAGAAAACTGAGTTTGACAAAAAGGGGAAAAATATGCAATATGAAATTGAGATTTGTTAACTCACTGTTGCAAGCTCTGGGCGTTTGTCATAGGCATCGTAATGCCATGCACATCCTTTCTTAAGCATCACCTCCTACATGCAATGAAGTCAGAACTTGTTAGATTGAAAGCATCATGGTTAGAAATAGAATCATAAACAAAGAGAATTTGATTGATTAAGTTACCTGCACGAATTTCTTATTACTGTAAATGTCTCCTACACATCGACCATAACGATCTTCACCGTAAATAAGGACTCTCAAGCACTTCCCTTGAACTAGCTTGAGCAACTCCTCCTTTGCTTCCTTTCCAAAAGGCATTGCACTCTCTGGTGCATCAATTCCCCTGTTACCATAGAGATGCAAATGTTATTAGTAGACTGAGGTATGGATTGCAAAAACTTGTGCAGAACTGTACAGTTTTGTTTACCACTTTACCTTGGTCGAATTCGATATTTCTTGCCTAGAATTTCCTCATTGTTTGGACCAGTCAAAACCCTATATATAGAACCATCAGATAAACAATGGAATTTCAAAGAAGTAAGTACTAAGATTCTTATAATGTTAAATTATGAATGGAACTCAGTTAAGAACCTGTATCCAGCATCAACAATGTTCTTATGAAGAGCATCGGCTTTCACATAGTCCCGTACAGCCCGTGCTTTCGATCTTTGTACCATTGCTGTGACGACCCGCCTCCCGCACTGTACAGATACTGTCCGCTTTGGGCTACCATCCTGCCCGCACGGCTTTAAAAGGCCTCTGTACAATGGGGAGATAACCCTTCACATATAAAGATCATCATCCTTCCCTACCCAGGCGATGTGGGACTATGTTTCCCCTTGGTAGCTCGCCCAACTCCTCTTGGGATCCACGGGCCTGTTGGGCCTATTGGGCTCCAACCCTCACCCTCACCCTCCCCCTCAAGTCCGCCCACACAAGGGTCTCACAGTCCACCCCCCTTAAGGCCCAACGTCCTCGTTGGCCACACAGGCACAACGTCCACGTTGCCCGAGGGCCCACCTCCACGTGGCACACTTCCGGCTGGGTCAGGCTCTGATACCAAACTGTGACGACCCGCCTCCCGCACTGTACAGATACTGTCCGCTTTGGGCTACCATCCGGCCCGCACGGCTTTAAAAGGCCTCTGTACAATGGGGAGATAACCCTTCACATATAAAGATCATCATCCTTCCCTACCCAGGCGATGTGGGACTATGTTTCCCCTTGGTAGCTCGCCCAACTCCTCTTGGGATCCACGGGCCTGTTGGGCCTATTGGGCTCCAACCCTCACCCTCACCCTCCCCCTCAAGTCCGCCCACACAAGGGTCTCACAATTGCATTCTTCACTTCCTTAGGAACACTCGGCGCCTCTCTGGGGTCAGTAGCATTAACATACACCGTCACGGTATCTCCATCTGCAACAGCTTTTGCATCCACCTAGTTTTTGTGAATCAAAATCAATGGACACTTAGTAAACAAAATTGTGATGAACATATAATAACTAAGCCATGAAGATATATGACCATGGGATGATCTTACTGGGAGTGTCTGCAATTCGTACTTCACTCCTTCAGGATACGATGAAGGTGGTGGTGGAGCATGAGCTGCCTCAGGTGTTTCAACCAGTGTATTCGGAAGAGGAAGACCGTAGTACCTCAATAAACCCTAAGAAATTAACAAAATCTTCAATCAAAGCTACAAAAATGATGTATTGATCCTAACAATAACTGGTAAGAACTAACGATTGAACAACTGGTGAGGATGTCTGTACCTCAACATCAACCCTAGATCTAGAAACCCGCCACCTGAAATCAACCCTAGAGAAGGTAGAAACCCTAGATCTAGAAACCCACCACAAGAAATCGCCCAGAAATGAAGGGGAGACTTACCTTCGGTTGAGTTTTCATTTGGGAGGAGCTTTTCGGCGAGGGAATGCGCGACGGAGCTTCTTCTCTTCTCCTTCGGTCGGTTGAGACGATGTTGGAGAGAGGGTGGCGAGGGAGAGCTTTGTTTGGGGAGAGGGAGGCCTTCTCTGTCGAGATGGAAAATGGGGAGAGGGAGAGGGAAGGCTGAAAATGGGGAGAGCTTGCTCCATTCCCTCCTTCTTCTCCCCCAAAATTTTCGATTTTCCCTCTTCTTTTTTTTTTTTTTTTTTTTTTTAACCACGAGCGTGCGACCCGACCTCCCTCGCCCAAAACCTCGCCCATAACCTCGACATCTAGAATTTCCCCAACTTTAATTGCCATTTTCGAAAAAACACGTCATCACTTTTCTCTGTATTTTTTTTTTCTACAAGGACAACATATTTTCAAGAAACAAAAGTCATCGACTATGAATAAACTCATCTGTTATTAAATTTTTTGTTTAGTAATATAAGGGTGTTCTTCTGTGTCGTTGGTGCTCTCCATATTTTTTTATGAGTTAATTGCAATTTTGTCCTATAATATATAGTTTTTTTAGCTTTGCCTTCAATTAACGTTTATATTGCACTTGTTCCTTAAGACTAGCAATCAACGTGCATTGACTGTCAAAGCACGTGGTAGCTTCAAAAATGTCATATTTTACTAGGGTTGAAAACCGAGCCGACTTAGGTCGGTTTTAAAATTTTCAAACCGAAACCGAACCGACCATTAACAAAACCTATCCGAAAACTGAACCGATTCTAATTTATGCAAACCGTAACTGAACCGAACCGACTAAAATCGAATCAAAACCGAAATAAAACCGAACCGGCCGACTATTTTAAACATATTGTATTATTTATATATAAAATATATATTATTTATTATATATATTCGGTCGGTTCGGTTTGGTCGGTTAAAATCACATAGAAACCGAACCGACTACTTCGGTTTTGAATTTTTTAAAATCGAAACCGATCCGAACCGAATTTAAACCGAACGGTTCGGTCGGTTGGTTTAATCGGTTTGATCAGTTTTTGTTCAGCCCTATATTATACTGCACAAAATACCATTTAATGATCTGAAGACTGAAATTCAAATTTTCACTAAGACGTTGGGATAATTCGCCAACTCCTCCTTCACCACCAATGTCCCCACTTCACCACCACTGTCTCCACTTCAATACCAATAACTCTCACATCTACTTTTACTACTACATCTAAATGTTATTTCAATGTAGATCAAATATTCAAGCATTAATAAGTGGAAAAAGTTTGCCAAAAGTTTTGATGACAAACTTGAGTTGCAGCTCATCTTCATCATTGTTAGATTAGTTCTGTTGCATGGGGCAAAAGTTACATTCAAATTTATTTTAAGGGGTTAAGTTTCTATCAGTAATATATTTTAAGGGGTTAAGTTACTACTAATTAGCAACACTTAATTGATTTTATTGCAGATCTCATGGTGTCACAAACACAATCAAACAAGTGAATAGGAGGTTTATTGAAGTAGAAAAGATTTGAATGACTACATGTATATTGGATGTTAAAACACAATGTAAATTTATTTGATGTTCATTTGATGTTTTTGTAATAAAGTTTGATGTTCTTGTGACAATGTAAATTCATTTGATGTTCATTGAATTTTAATAGCACATTGTAATCAAATGCCTTACCATCATTACAAAAACCAGATATAACACAATGCAAGAACATCTAATGAACATCACGAGGCCTAATGGAACATTTATAGACACTCCTCCCAAATTCACCTTCTCCAATCTTAAGCAACCTACTGAAATTATTAGTGGCATCCTGGAGCTCCGAGAATGAAAACACCCAAAAATTATGTGCCTTCTCTTCATGTAATTCCGGAATGGCTCACGGAGATGCAGCTGAACCTGAGAATTTGATCTCTCTGTTTACTTTAGAATTTTTGAAAATTTTCCCATGTTTAAACTCTGGGGCTGATTTTGTTTTACTACTGAAATAGAAACACTTCATATCTTTGTTGAAAATTCCAAGTTAGAATTTAACCAAAACTCTCCAAATTGAACTGTTCTAAGAACCTAGATCACTGCACATTCATTCAAAATTCAACAATAGTTCCAGAAAAATATAAAAGAAACCCAAAACAAAAAAAATGTGCAGATAAAGGATAGAAGATGAAAAAACAAAGAAAGCCAAATGTTACGATCAAACCAAATTCATTTCATCCTGATTCATGTTAGGCACTAAGTACCACCTGATAGAGGTGCAAAGTATAGCAAATTACCGCCCATATCTCACTAAGTACAACAAGATCAAGACAATAACTAGACACAGATAATAATCTTTTCTTCTCCACCTAGCCAAGATCACACTCGACAATTTCTTCCACTTGTTTTTTTCATGATCTACAACCATTTTTCGCCCTTTAGCTTCATCATTTGCAGCTTGCATTTGACTTGTGCAATCCTTCTGAATCAGCCTCCGTACCCTGATCACCAAACTTCCTGGCTTCATGATAATCCTTCAACTTGACCACAATAGGAATCCAATGGCCTTGAGAGTACCCGAACCGGACTAATGAATCATTGCCCTGCAAACCCATTTGTTTGTAAATCATCTGCCTCCTATCATCAAGATCAACTAAAAGAGCAGTAAATTCATCACGTTCACGCGATAAAAAGAAAATGTGCAGATAAAGGATATAAGATGGGAAAATCAAAATCACTGAAACTGAACTCCCAAATAAACCTCATTCTGGTCCCGAGATCGGGGAGTTTCCCTTAGCATCCAATAGCGTGTGTCCAACCTGGATTAGATTCAAAGGCGTCAAAGTTCTCTTTGAGGAAACAATAGTGATCGAAGGATGACGTTGACGAAAAGATTTCAAATTTGTGTTGGTGGTGGTATTGATGGAGTCTAAAATTGGGGGATAAACGACGCCGAGGAACTCTGTGTCCATGGCGATGAAGGGGTACCCATCGATCAAGTTTTGAATGAGGTCAAATTCGGACTCTAGGTTGTCCAACCACACGGCTCTAATGGAAATTGGCTTGTCTTTATGAGGTGGAGGTGGAAGTGGTGGTGGTGAAGCCATGGCCATCGATTCGGTCGCTCATACAGACAGACATAGAGAGAGAGATTGATATTAGGGTTTTTTAGGGTTAGAGGTTGGTTTTTATATAAGGGGTTCTAGGGCTGAGTCCAGACCGAGCCCTCCGCCATTAAACAAGATCGCCTCTCTCTCTCTATCTCTCCGACTCGCTTGCTTCAAAGAACACAGAAAAAAAAATTGAGGGTCTACGAGGATTGGGGAGAGAGGATACTACAAGGGTTTATGTAAAGAGAGCAGAAGAATGCAGGGAGAAATGAGAGATGAGAAACGAAACAGAGATAATGAAAACAGAGGATTATTCCCTCGACTGTCCGTTTCTTTAATGCTACAAGCTGGCAGGGAGTAATCTCTAGCTTTCCACGTGTCTGATTCAAGTAACGTAAGGTTGAGATTTATATGCTATCAAATCAGGCGTGATAAGCACGTGAAGGGCATTTTTGTCATTCAAAATAGGCGGAATGATGGCACATGAGGTGTTTGACAGTCAAGGCACGTTGACCACTACTAGTCTTAGGGGAAAGTGCAATATGAATGTCAATTGGGGGCAAAGCTGAATAAGCTATA
This sequence comes from Berberis thunbergii, assembly GCA_003290165.1. Lineage (NCBI taxonomy): Eukaryota > Viridiplantae > Streptophyta > Magnoliopsida > Ranunculales > Berberidaceae > Berberis > Berberis thunbergii. The sequence goes on from QNQO01000975.1 coordinate 201,215, forward strand.
TATTATTGGAAAAATTGCAATTAACCCTTTTTTCATTGTTAAATATCATGTACTGAACATCCCCTCCACCATCTCCAATTTCGCCTTCAATCAGTTTTGAAGTGCAAGTCATATTTAAAGTTAAAAAATATATTATAAGCTTTAGGGCTAGACTCAGTAAAAATTTGAATCAGTTAGGGGGGGAAAAATTAAAAGCCGAGAGTAAGTTATCCCAAACTTTGAATTTGCCAAAGCATCAAGTTCAAGGGTTTTTGTTTAAATGTGCATTAAGATGTCCTGACTCATTTATTTTTCCCCTCTTGGTATGATCAATTCGTTTCATTGCCGTGAAAAATAATGAAAATACTAACAATGTGAAATGCATTAGACGTCTCATTACTCTATCCACCACCCACAATCGCCACCACCACCATGATACCAAAACCCCAACCACTACCATCATCATCACCACCACCACCACTAAGATAGAGTAAGATTCAACAAGGAATTTTCAAGAAAAATACTACATACACAACCACAATCATCACTATCATCACCGCAACCAACAACCACAATCATCATCATCACCACTGCCATCATCACTACCACCTACAACCACTACCATAACATTGATACCACAAGCTCCACAACCACAACCATTAATTACCATCGTCTTTGCCACCCACAACCATATCCACAATCACCACCACCACTAACGAAATAGAGTAAGGTTCAACAAGGAATCTCAAAGTCAAATACTAAATACACAACCATTGTCATATCTTCACCATTCACAACCATATCCACAATCACTACCACCACCAATTCAATATCACCACTACAACCAATGTCATCATCGCCACCAACTAACGAGATAGAGTAAAGTTCAACAAGGAATTTTCAAGCCAAATACTAAGTATAACCGAAATTAAGTTTCTTAGCTTTAAGTTGTTCATTTCCCAAACTATAGTTCCACTTCACATAAAAATCACATAAAAGTCAATTTTCATGTTACTCAGCCAAAACCAAATTTCATGTTACAAACATAGTCCACATCACCTAAAAGCCAGCCATGTGGTGTGTTTGTTCTTATAAAAGGCCACTGATAATGGTAGACCTCATTTGGATTAAGGCGGATCTCGACTTTGGATTATCTTGTCATATCTCACTTTTATGAATATTAAAAATTAGAAATGTCTCCCCAGTCGTCACGGTTAGGGTAACCGTAAGTCTTTCTAATCCTTGTTTCTGGAGATCGTGAAAATAGAAAACTCAACAGTTTGAATTGATCGTGTGGATGAAAGAAATTTTTTTGAGGCACTTGTTTCCAGTTTACAAGGCTAGCTCAATCCAAAAAATTTTGATATTGACAGTTAGGCCAATCATGATGAGGTAAATTTAATTTACCAACAATTAGATTGAGGTGAAGAGGTATGACTAAATAAGTTAAAAGTTGGGGCCTGCATTAATCCAAATGGGGTCTGCCATTGTTAGCCTTCTTATTAAATACTTGAAATCTTCACTCTTTGTACTCTTAGCCAATTAAATCTTAATGAGCTGAAAAAAAAAACTGGACTGGCATTTGCCATAATGATTTTCGATCTATTAGAAGCCTGCTGGGGATAACGGATGTACTTTGAATAAAAGCCAATAGATTTTGGATCTATTGTTGACGCTCTTGTTTGTATAATAGCATCATGCACTGGTGCAATCCTTTAAAAACTTCCGAAATTGAGATAACAACCTTGCCGGTTTTCCTTCCTTTATTTTCAAGATACTTCTTCATTATCATCAATACTTGGTGAATGTGGTATCTTCACTAGCTAACCCAGAGTAACAAATTCATAGTCATCAACCAGCTGCTTTTGAAGTGTTGAAATAATTTGGATCGTCACATGCTTGTCTGCAGATACAGTATCCTCCTTATTCCGGAGGTCCTCTTTATCTACCTTGGCTTCAGTAGAACTTTTTGGTTTAAGTTGGGTTGAGCTACTGTTAGAGAATAGAAGTCTACCTATGTTACAACATAGGAAAGTGTCACAAAATAGAAGTCTACCTATGTTACAGAATAGAAAAGTGTTACAGAATGGGTTAGGAAGACTTTCCTATTGTATTTTGGTTTCCTAAGTTTGGTTAGATTTCCTATTGTATTTTGGTTTCCGAAGTTTGCTAGGTTTCCTATTTCTATTAGGTTATGTCAAAGTTAGCTCTATATAAGCTTGTATTCTATTCAAAAAAAAAAAAAACAAGAACAATATTTTAAATACAATTCTTTACATGGTATCAGAGCCACTTTCTTTGGTGACCTAAGACTCTGGGGATTTAAGCTCTTCCCCGCCTCTGACAACTATGCAAGAGGTGGGGGAGGGATGAAAGCGACAGCAAAGTTCAACTAAATTGAAGGAAAATTGCACTCTACAACAACTTCATGCATATCAGCAACACGCCGCCAACCTGCAATTCAATCAAGGAAGGGGGGCCAACAATACCAAAACCTGTCTTGTCTCGAATTGAGCTATACCACTCAAATTGAGCAATACCAAAATCTATGTTGTCTCGAATTGAGCTATACCACTCAAATTGAGCAATACCAAAATCTATGTTGTCTCGAATTGAGCTATACCACTCGAATTGAGCAATATCACAATATGTGTTGTCTCAAATTGAGCAATACCAAAATCTGTGTTGTCTCGACTTGAGCAATACCACTCGAATTGAGCAATACCAAAATCTATGTTATCTCGAATCGAGCAATACCACTCGAATTGAGCAATACCAAAATCCGTGTTGTCTCGACTTGAGCAATACCACTCGACTTGAGCAATACCAGGACTCGTCCAGACTCGACGATAATGATTTCATCACCAAATAGGTCTTCAAAGTTTCCTCCAAGCTGCACATTTCGTCTGCATCTACATGTCCAGCTTGCCGGGGGGTGTTAGAGAATAGAAGTCTACCTATGTTACAACATAGGAAAGTGTCACAAAATAGAAGTCTACATATGTTACAGAATAGAAAAGTGTTACAGAATGGGTTAGGAAGACTTTCCTATTGTATTTTGGTTTCCTAAGTTTGGTTAGATTTCCTATTGTATTTTGGTTTCCAAAGTTTGCTAGGTTTCCTATTTCTATTAGGTTATGTCAAAGTTAGCTCTATATAAGCTTGTATTCTATTCAATGAATGGAGAACAATATTTTCAATACAATTCTTTACAGCTACCTTAGGATTCGTGACTGCCCCTTGCTTTGCCTTCTGTAAACTTTAACAAATGATCCATGCCTACCCATTCATCCCAATATTTCATATTTGTTCCAACCAAGGTAAATAGGATATCCCACCAGAAACGATCTGCAATTGAATTGTCTTCGCGGTGAATAATATGTATCATCTCTGTACATGTGTTTTAGTTGGAATAAGATATCCCACCACAACCAAAGGAACCAAGGAATCTTAAGCTCATTCGCAAACTATTTTGAAACTAGAATGAATTCAGTTTGTATTAGAAACTTTGTAATCCCAAGTTCTACAAAGGGAAGCATTCCCATAAGCAGATTTCGACAATTCATGTTTTGGCAACAGTATTTGAACCTACACCACAGTATTTATTCATTCTACCATCCGTTTCATTTTTATTTTTTTTACAATTAGACCTATTTTAATAGGAAAATAGACTCCAAACACCTAACAAATTCCTAATTCGAAAGTACTTCTATATAATATGACTTCAAACTAGCCTGAACCACTAAAAGTACAACTTGAAAATACCATAAAATGACTATTATTCCTACATTTCAAAAATTACACAAATATATAATTTGTACTCTAAAACAAAATATTCTAAAAATCAATCTAAATTCCCTATATTGATCGGGAACAAATTCATGAACTTTCCATCTGTGGACATCTTTGTCAACATCAAGATTCACCTTTCCTTGCTTTGATCAAAATACCACTTGTCCTAACGAGGATGTATATACCACATACCCGAAGGCTACATCATTATTGCTATCTAGAATCGTGGCTACATCATTGTCCTAACGAGGATTTATGTCACTAACTGTGACCTCGTTCACTGATTCTGCAGTTACTTTGTCCACAGAAAAGGCATCAGGTGGAGAAGGAACTGGACATGTTACAGTATAATTGTTGAGCCATAGAAAAATTTGAGTCATGTTGGGTCTACGATGTGGCTCTTGCTGAACACATAACAATCCTAGCTGTAAGCATTTCAGAATTTCGCTAGGTAGCCATTGATTACCTAACGTTGGGTCGACAATATCTAATGCCATTCCACCATTCCAGTAATGCCAAACCTGTTCCAATAATCAGCCATGATTGTAAATATCTTAACACACACAAAAAAAGAAGAAGCCAAAACTGTTAGCATAAGTACTTACATAACTTAGAAGATTCATGGAATTGTGGAAGCCAGAACTTTTTCTACCAGATACAATCTCTAACACTAGGACCCCAAAGCTAAAGACATCTGATTTGGTTGAGTATTTTCCATGCGTTGTGTACTCTGGTGCCATGTAGCCACTGCAATAAATCACACTTCGATCATTTTATATATTGTTGTCTTTTCAAACCTTTACTGCCTTTTGCAAAAATAACTAAGATGATACAGAACAGATATATATGAGATGAAATGATATTGTAGGGGAATAGGTTACTTAAGGCCTATGCAAATAGATAAGTTGAAGTTTAATTAGCGCTTACTAAGTACCAGCAATGTGGTTTGTATTGTCTTCAACCTGGCTTTTACCGAAAAGCCTTGCTAATCCAAAGTCTGAGATTTTAGCAGTCATGTCTTCATCTAATAAAATGTTGCTTGCTTTCAAATCCCGATGTACAATTTTGTCATGGGAATCTTGATGAAGATATAACACTCCACTTGCAATTCCAAGTATAATCTTGTATCGTTTCTCCCAGTTCAATAATGGACGCTTAGATTCATCTGCTTAAGCATGAAAGAAACTGTTAACGCACTAAAAATTTAACTAAATCTCTGTTCACTCTAATTGCTTTAATTGGCAGTAGAGGAATGATGGACCTTGTGTCAACCAATGTTAATTATATATGTATATATCGAGCAACCAAAAATGCTAGGAAACCAGGTTTTAATTATATGTTTTAATTATGCACAAGCTATTTTTTTGTCAAGGCCTGCTGTGAATGATAGTGTATGTGGGAGTGGGGGGACTCCATTTACTTGATTTCCCATATATTTAAGAGAAGTAAGGCATCATTCAAAATATAAAGTAGATCATACCATATAGGATTTGGTCTAAACTTCCATTGGGAAGGAACTCGTAGATAAGTAATTTTTCCTCTTCTCGTATGCAGAAGCCCAATAATTGTACTAGATTTTTGTGCATAAGCTTAGCAACCAAAGTCACTTCAGTTTTCAGTTGTTCTAATCCTTGCCCAGAATGTCGAGCAAGTCTTTTTACTGCTATTTTTCTTCCATCAGGTAACTCTCCCTGCAATATACTTTCAAAGCTTTAATGAAGGTCACAGAAAATAACTAAACTTACCAGTACAACGGATTATGTTGTCATAATGAGGTCCAACATTACCATGTAAACGGATCCAAAGCCTCCTTCTCCAAGTTTATGTGAATCAGAGAAATGGTTTGTGGCAACTCTAAGAGTAGCTAGATCAAATATTAGTGATTTAGTACTTGTGAACTCTGATTCTGCACTATTGCATTCCTTGAAAACTTCTGAAATGCAATAAAACATTCAAAAGAAGGCAATTAGTTCTCTGTAAAACGTATATAATATATATAAAATAATAGAGAAATATTATCCACACCCATGTATAATGAGGAGGAAGTAAAATCGTTTTGTGCTTTCGTTTAGTGATTTAGATCAAATGGATTTAGCCACTTTCTTAGAATAAAAATTTGTTTACCTACTTCTTCCAACAATCTATTTCTGTCTAAAAACAAAGAGAAGGCTCCAATTAGTTTTGTGCTACCAAAGATAAATACTCTCCCTTCTCACCTTGCTATCATTCTCTTCTCACTTTTGGGCTGTTAGCCACTTTTGGGTTAGGGTAGGGTTTTTTTACCTTTTACCTATTCTCTTTAAAACACAACCACAAACATTATGTATAAAGGGGTAGAAGGGTAAAAAAACTCAACCCTGGCCCAAAAGGCTAGCAGCCCTGACTGCCTAGAATTGTTGAATGAGGAGTACGTCATCACTGTTAGTTTGAACTTTTAACTTTGATATCTCATCCAATAATTGAATTTTCTTCATAAATCACAACGAAATTTTACATGTAAAAGAATTATAATATATTACATAAGAAGAACAAAGTACATGAGATGAGAAATTTACCAACTCTTTTTTTCATGACCTTCCTCCATAGAAAGAAAATGGTGATGACTAACATCAACACTGATGCGACAACAATGATCACTATAAGGATTACATTTTGCTTTTTCTTGTTCGTCATTTCTGCACCACCATGACCACAAATCTGTTAGTTTAACAATAACTTTGAAATTAAACCTAGCTTGAGTGCATTGCAAGTTCCAATTATTACTTTTTGTGTTCGGTTACCTTTTTTTTAAAGTAATCTAAGTGAGTTAGAGGCTTCATATATATCTCCTTCCATGTATTTAATATTTTGTGATGAAATTAATAAAGGTGTTGGAGGACCACTTACAACATTACAACCAAATAACCAACCATCCCCCGATGTATTTCAATTTTTTAAAAAAATAAAATAAAATTTAATAAAGGTCTGGCATCCCATAGTTTTCCCTCCTCTTAGGAGGTTTAATTTTTTTTTTTTAAAGACCGTGTATCCTTCTTCTATAGAGGCGGAGCTAGGAATTGTAGCTAGGGGGCCAAACCAAATGTCTACTAAATGGTGAAAAAAATGAAACTTATAATTTGATGCTACTAATTAAGTAACAAAAGTAAGGTTCAATTGAAGCCTCATTAAGCAACATTATCACAATTTTAAGAAAACAACACAACTTTTAGAAAATATTGTTTTTATTCAACAATACATTAGACCACATAATTTTATATTAAAATAAAAAAAATAGATAATGCAATGATATATGTGTATAAGATTGCTTTTAAATTTTTTTCACACCTAAATGCCCAATGGATTTTTAAAAAATTCGGTCGCTGTCCCCTTTTATTGATTTAGTTCATGGCCAAAGGTTATATCATTGTCCCCATAGGGGTAACCAAACCATGCCCAAAGGCTACATCATTGTTGTTGATGCGTCCAAATTCGTCCTTGCGGATCTCGAACCTGCAAAACGAACAACGGTGAGCCATGGATCACCATTGTGGTGGCCGAAGGCACTCTGATGCTTAAGTAAGGCGACAGTGCAAGGAAGAATGAAGATTAGATGAAATTAGCAATGTGTATGCGTATCTTTCTTCTTCATTTTGTTCACCTTTTATATTGAGTGTTCCCTCCCCAATTGTCCCTGCTATTGAGGGCGTGATGGAGGGAGGATATCTTGTCTAGAATCTTTTCTGTGCATGATTGAGTCACTTCGGCACTTGGCTATCTTTAGGACCCAATGCTTGATTGGGTTAAGAGCTGATTGGCGTGAACTAACTCAGGCCTGTGTCAGCTCAGAGATCTATGTTTCGGCTTTATTGTCCTAGGCCAAGCTCCAAGATCCATGCCACAAGGGCTGGAGTGATTTGGGCTTGGGTGCTTGAGTTACGGGCAGAATAGTGATTTAAGCATGGGCCCGCTTGGGACCGCGTTGAAGCCTTTCGTGTGTTAGGGCTCACCTATGCCATGTGTACAGTTGTGATCGCATGACTGACTGATGTCTCATTAGTTGCCACGTGTACAGTTGTAATCGCTTCGGTCCATCTCCTCCAGCTCGCATGAAAACTCGCTTCGCTCCGATCATCTAACTACCGAGTCTCGGTTCAACAACCTCTCACAAAGACAATAGATGTTCGACTAACTAAGCTATAAATTGGTGGACAACGCTGAATGGTTAAATTTGCTTATAGTGGAAAAATAAGATGTATGAAGACAATAGTTGGAGTGCAAACTATATGATTATCAAGGTGTGTTACTGGCTCAAATTGGAATCTAATGTTCTCATCCCCAAAGCGAAATCTCTGGACCACAATGGCATCATTACTGCTTTAAGCCTTGGGGTAATCTTGGTTAAGGTGAAACCACCCAGGAATTAACCCCCGAAGGATTAGGTTGCAGTGAACATCAATGGGTCTGCTTGAGACAATCTCATTACAAGTTGAGTGGTCATGCATGCGAACAAGGGCGATATATTATGGCCAAGCAATTATTTTATTGTAAGGGTTGGAACAATAAGGTTGAATCATTGGCTTTCCTAAAAGGATTATCTCTTTGTGTCAAGGCTCGAGTGCATAAAGTAGTCATCCAAACGGATCCTAAGTTGTTGAAAGACTGGTTCTATGAAGTCTACAAAATTTCGTGGAACTTCGACATCTATATATCTGGTAGTGAATAATGTTGAAATAACCAACTCTGATTTGGTGTTGGTATTCTTTAGAACAATTGAGAAGAAAATGAAGAGGTAAAAAATGTGAGGCTCTAAATATCTTAGTCTATAAGATGTAGTAGATGTAGAAAAGTAAAAAAAATGTGGCTCACAATTTGATTATCCATTCTTCCCACCATCTCAACCAAATTGATAAATAGGAAAAGGACCTTTGAAGTTGAGGCATCGAAGACGTGTGTTAGTTTAGATCTTTGTCTAAATCCTGTGGACTATCTCACAAATGAGTGTGTGTGTGTGAGAAATTAGTTATGAATGTATAATTGTGTCTATGTGTGGGTTTTTTTTTTTTTTTTTTTTTTTTTTTTTTTTTTTGTGTCCATGGGGGTCTCTCTTCTTGTTGTTGTTGTTGAGTTTCAAGGGGAGCCAAAAGGAACCAGCGGCTTGTGATGAGAATCTTCTCAATGTCAATCAAAAACAAAGAAAGTCACTTTCATTCATAAATTTTTTTTGGGTGTTTAGGTTAAACAATTCATCAAAAAAGAAAGTCACTTTCATTTATAAAAAAAATTTCTTACTGCCCTTTCTTTTCTCTTCTATTTCTACTTGTGAAGAAAGGAGGAAATGGCGACAATTTGGGTGTTAGGTTAAAATTTTTTTAAGTTAGTTATCAAAAAATTTGACTTAATTAATCAAGGTAAGGGCAAAATGATCAAAAAATTAATTTTGACCAGTTAATGATGTGGACTTAACAGTTCTGTTAGAAAACGAGTGTTATATTCAATTAATTTTCAAAACGAGTGCCAAACTCTAATAGGTATAAATTAATGAGTGCCAAACTCAAAAAAACCCAAAAAAAATAATAAAAGAGTGGGTGTAGTGGTGAGAGGAGAGAGATTAAAAAAATGGTGGGAGGAGAGAGATTAAAAAAATGACAGGAAAAAATTAAAAAGGAAAAAAAGAGATAGATATTTTAAAAAAAAATTGAGAAAAGGTGAGTATGTGGGAAAGAGAGATTAAAGAGAGTGGGAATAAAAAATAAAATTAAAGTGTTTGAATTGGAAAATTACCTGAGGGTAAGTTTGTCAATTTAAAAAAATTGGATGAAATTTGTTAGTCAACATCTTTAAACAGACGGTCATGGGTGTTAGACTGGAATACAAGAACAAATGGGAGTCAAAGAGAAATAGACATAAACAAGTGGGGGCCAAATGAGAAATAACCCTTTAAATTTTATTGTGCCAACGATACGGGGAATATCCTAGTCTATATTATAAATCAGGATGGTATTTGTGGTTAAATATAAAAGACCAGTGTTATACAAAATGGCCTAGGCTCTAGGCGTTAGAGAAACGCCCAAATTAATGGTTGGGCGGGGTGAAAAATCGGGTAGGCACCTACACGGGTTCTGGGCGGTCTAAGTGGGGTTTTTTTTTACACGACTGGGGTCATTCATGAAAATTGAAGAAAAAAAAAATAGGTTTGGATATTTGTCCTCAAATTCAACTTTGTATAAAACACTCATAATGACCAACTTTAGTCATTTGAGTTTTAATAAATTTTGCTCATGATTGTTCATTTTTCATGTTTATAAATTTTGCATATGTATATTGACATTAAATTGGATGTAATTGATAAGGTACTATGCTTAATTTTTGTAAATTATTAAAGTTATAATACAAAACCTAAAATCGCCTAAACGCCCGCCTAGGCCCCTGGACACTAGGCACCCACTCACCTACCACTTTTTTAGAACACTGTAAAAGACGACTGAGACTTACCCAAATATAAAAATCTAACAGATCATATAGAACTTAAAGCACCAACAGTGCATGAGTTCGATTCTCATACCCAACATTTTGATATTTATTTATTTTTCTTCAATTGTTGATGGTGGTGATTAGGCATGTAAGTTTTAAACGTAAGGTTTATCATATTTTGATAAATTTTAAACTTTTATCGTGCCAACGACACGAGGAGTACCCTAATATATAAATAAATGTGAAATAATAAATGTGAAATATGGGCAAACAACTAGTAATCCATACCATACTTGTACTTCAGAGTAAGGTTTATGCCTCCTATTTGACTTGGCTAGCCAGGGTTTCGCTAATATATAAATAAATGTCAAATATGAGAAAACAACTAGTAATCCATACTATACTTGTGATTCTAAAAAAGGTTTATGCCTCTTATTTGACTTGACTAGCTAGGGTTTCGACACGGTTAATAAAAATCTTCCATCCCATCGTTACTTTCCCCAATGTTTAAAATGAGCAATAAAAAAATAATCTATAACATAATTTTTATACTAAGTTGTACTTCATATGTTGATAGTTCATTTATTATATAAATTTATATGCTGCACTAACATCATTTTACAGTTTGCAGACTTGATGCATTACTACCAATGGTTCAGATTAAGTAGAGGGTCCTTTCACAATATCCAATGAGACAAGGATTCTTTTCTGCTTTCTCATCCAACCATAAAATGAGCAAATAAAGAGTTTACCCAAAAAAAAACATACATAAAGAGTTTACTTGGCTTGGTCGTTGGGGAATCCAACACTGGTTGAGATACCGAAAGAGGTGAATTATAGAAGTTAAAAATTTAATGGATGTGATTTATCCAAATATAAGAATCTAATGAATTATATAGAACTTAAAATACCAACAACACATGGGTTCGATTCTCATACTCAATATTTTGATATTTATTTATTTTTCTTCAATTGTTGATGGTGGTGATTATGCATATAAGTTTTAAACATAAAAGTGATCATATTTTGACAAATTTTAAACTTTTATCGTGTCATTGACACAGAAAGTACCCTAATATATAAATAAATGTGAAATTCAGGAAAACAACTAGTAATCCATACCATACTTGTGCTTCAGAGTAAGGTTTATGCCTCCTATTTGACTTGGCTAGCTAGGGTGCCGACACGATTAATAAAAATCTTGCATCCTATCGTTACCTTCCCCAATGTTTAAAATGAGCAATAAAAAAAATAATCTATAACATAATTTTTTTACAAAGTTGTACTTCATATGTTGATAGTTCATTTATTATATAAATTTATATGTTGCACTAGATCATTTTACAGTTTGCAAACTTGATGCATCGTCAATGGTTGAGATTAAGTAGAGGGTCCGTCCTTTCACAATATCCAATGAGACACGGATTCTTATCTGCTTTCTCATCCAACCATAAAATGAGCAAATAAAGAGTTTACCCAAAAAACAAACATACATAAAGAGTTTACCTGGCTTGGTCGTTGGAGAATCCAACACTGGTGGAGATAGTAAAAGAGATGAATCATAGAAGCGATATATCTCATATATGAAATTGCAGGATTTTGAAAGAACCCTGCCACCACGTTTTCCCTCGCAACAGGTCCTAAGATGCGCAACTGCTGCCTTCAGGCATCTCGAACAATCATCTGGAGACAGGTCTCTAATGCACTGCACCATCCCAAATATAGTCACCGAGTCGTTGAAGGCAGTTTCTCCTACAGAAAACCTTGAATCGTCAAAAGCTGCTTTCTTAGAGAGATTATTCAGCAGATCTTCTACCTTAATATCAAACGAATCCGGGTTCGATATATTTTGTGTGTTCGTTAAATATAAGAGGGGAATAACAGTAATATCGGGTATTGCGAAAATCGGTTTGTCAGCATAACGTAATACACAATTATCAGAAAATAGCATAGCTTCTTTAGTCGTCGGACAATCTGCTGTTATCACTGACTTGGAGTTGTCGGCACAAATTTTACAATCTTTGTAAGAAATGTCATATCTACATTGAAGCAGGCCGTAGACTATGTTAGGGCTCTTGCCCACAATTCTGGTGTAGAAGCCATTGGAAGAAATGCCTGAAGCCAAAAAAGCCAGGGTGTCCTTTAGATTGGATTGGTATGTACTTCCTCGACTGTAATTGGAAGAACTTGGTTCACAGAAAGGGGCAGGAGGATCTTGTGCTTCTGTAATGTAACATATTAGAGAGAGGAGAAGACATGTTGAGAGAAGTGAATTAATGATTTGTGATGCTTTAGGTTGCATGGCTGCAGTGATTTTTGCAGTTGCTACGAATAAGAATATATAGGAAGATAAATCCACATTCGGTTGGCTTGCCTACCATTCAAGTCATTGATTATTGTAGGGTCTAGGGGTGGCATGGGATGAAATAGACTTCATCTCTATATTCATTCCGTTCGTTTGGGATCGAGACAGGATAGACTTTATCTCGATCTCATCCCATCCCACGATTCAGTCATGATTTTCATCCCTATCACATCCCGTTAGTTTGGGATCGGGACGGGATAGACTTCATCCCATCTCACGATTCAGTCATGATTTGGTAAGCCTTTTAACATTTTTTCAATTACTATTAAGGATTGTATTATAGTATTCGAGCATGAATTAAGTGAATAAAAAATGGCTCAAGCATTTCATGTAAAATTGGACTCATTTAAATAAGCATAGGGGTGTTTAAAACTATCCAAGGAGTTCGATACTATAAAAGGTTTTCACTTCTAACCAAGGGTGGTGATTTCGTTTTTTGGGGTAATTTATAGTCTCATAAGACTCATAAACTACATATTGTATAAGAATCACTTGTATAACAAAATTTTAATACTAAATTAAAGTTATAACGGGTTAAAATGTACAGAATTTGATATTGGCTTAGTGAAATAAATAAAAATTTCGGTAACTTGAAAAAACAAATTTCATTAAATTTTGACATTTTTTGAAAAATCACATTTTGTGCTTATAACTAAACACCAATTTGATGATTATTATAGTAACAATTTATTAAATGAGCATAATATGAGTTCTAGATAGGTGAGCAGGAAACATTCAACATAAACTAAGCACATATTCTAAAGAGCCAGGCCAGGTCCAACACCATCTATCATTTTAAAGATGCGCATCTCAAAGATGATGGATAGTGTTGGGCCTGGCCCTTTAGAAAAGTCGTAAACTAAGCACATTTTTGAAGTTTCTATGCAGAATGGAGAAATGAATGTGCATGACAAGTTCCCAAAAGACTTGGAACATTGACAAGTACAGAAGAATTGACGAGTTTGGAAAAGCAGATGGGAAGACAAATGCAGCTCTTAAATGCAAGATAATGCTTGCTAGCATTTTCAGTAAGGGGTCTTCTTTTCACACAAGGTTTTAATAAAGCATAAAAAAGCAATCACCAACAGTTGAGAGCACCACAAAGCACTTGGTGACTAAGTATTGGTCTGTGCCTGTATTGAAACGGTGTGTATGAAAATTTCTGGGTTACCTTGTTTGGGTGTTTCTTTTGTTTCTTTGAGTGTTTTTGACACTTCTACCGCCCTTGTGTGGATGGTATTTGTAGATGTCTTTTAAAGTGAAGGGGTAAAAGGTATTAAAAAAACCTCCAAAGAAGCACTCAAACAAGGCAGCCTAGAATTACTCGGCGTGCAGATTGCAAAATAAGGGTACTCTCAGTAGAGGTCTCCACCTATGTAATAAGTCGCCTAAACTAACAAAGACACTCCATTTTGAAAAAATAAAAAATAAAAAAATCCCTATCCACGTAATGGGAAGTCAGATTTGGACACTCCACCCATAGATCATTCAAATTTCTTCACATATACTTGGAAGGTTCCCATTTTGATTTTTCGCATAAAGGCAAGAAACAGGGATTGGAGGGACCCCACCATTTTATTACAGAATTAAACAACCCGGGACGGATACATCCTAACCCTTAACAACACAATGAGAAACGAAGCAAGATAAACAGTAGAATCCCACAATGGGACCTAGAACCTGACACCTGAAAACAAACCATAAACCAGCTCTAAAACTACCTATTACACTGGAACTAGATAGAAAGAATTACCTGTTGCATCTGGGTAGTCAGCATGGAGATCTTTTGCACTGGTCTGAGCTCATTTAGTACTATATGTTTCTTTTTCCAACTGGTGACAAGAATGCCTATAGAGCCTTGAGAGCTGGCAAAAAGGCCGATTCTTTTTCTTCCAGCTTGATAAAGAACATTTAGATCATATCAGTGTCTATGGATGTATGTAATAACAACACATACACTTTTCATTGTTTAAAATAGGTACGAGAGTTGGACATAATGGCTTAAAAACCACCAGGGATACGTCTATAGGTTACAATGTGTCATATATATAGTTCGATCCCCTTACAAACTTCATCTGGATTGTTCGAAATGTATACACACCAAATTGTTATAAATAGATTAAGAATATATATATAAATGCCACCAGATCTGTAAACTAAACTACAAGAACTGTAAGGGAATATGATTTAATGGTACTAAAATGGCTTAATACCTTGTGAACTGACCCAAATCCTTCTTCTCCAAGTTTACATGAATTAGAGAAATTTTCGGTCGCAGTTGTAACAGTAGATAGATCAAACATAAGCAATTCTGTGTTTTTAATCTCGGATTCCATGCTTTTGATCCCATCGTTGTATCATACAAGTCAATGGAAATATCAAAGAAAATAATCAGTAAGTAATGACATGCAGCAAATTTAACTCGGAAAACTAAAAAAAGACCACAAGGCAACAAGCAAGTTGCACCCATAAACTAATTCAACTGAATTAAGCTACACTTTTTCAGAGTGGGAAAACTTTTCAATTAGTCAAAATCAACCAAAAATTTCATGGTAAGACTACTCGTATGATTTCAATGGAGCATTTCGTCAAAACAATTGTGCCATATTCCAAACAAGCATGAGAGGATTCGAGATGCATTTGGGATATGAAAAAATCATTCTCAAGTGGGTCGGTGAAGATCTCCATGTCCCAAGTTAAAGCCTGAAGTTTTGATAATGTCACACTTATTCAGATTTCATCTGGTGCTACAAGTCATTGAATATTTCTTCTTTCACATTCTTCTCGTTCCTCTTCTACTTTGAACCTTGATCAGGAATAGAGCATCCACAGTGGCTGTGGATGCCTCTCAAAGTGCCCAGCTTTACACATCTATGATCACAACAACATCATCAGTAGTAAAGTTGGGAAAACTTTGGCTTGAAATGTGGCTTACGTGGTGCAGGCCAAATAAGGCCTGTTTTGGAGTTAACAAACGACTTCAACGAATGAACTATGCAGATAAGGGTCATCATGCGCGAGAGAGATTCAAGCTTGAGTTGTGCATATAAATTTTATGCTTTACAGCGCCACCTCAATAGGTAGGCTTAATGTACCTACATAATAGAAGTACTAACCTTCCTATTGTACAAGTCCCCCCCTCCTCTTGACGTGTTATTATGTTTAAATCATCCACAACTGTGGATGCTCTAAATTGATAAATTGGGAGATGCAAGGAGGTTGGTTGGCTTAGTCTTATTCAGAAAAGAGACAAACAAGGAGCTGTGAGTCCTTATGCCACTAACAGAACAGTCAGGAAGGGAATTCAAACCTAAAGGAGATACTCTCTAGCAACTATTACTATTAGCCGTTACGCGAGTCCCTCTTGCTAAGAGAGACTTCACTTCACTATCCTATACGAACCCTTGTAAGAACAACCAGTGAGGTAAGGAAGTGAAAGGGCATTCCTAGCCCTAAGATCTCTTTCTTTCTATTCTACCAAGAAATACCGTAAAAACAAATTTACAACACGCAAAAGCCCCTTACGAGACTTCGAAGACTCGTTGACGATCATCTTTCATGTGGTATTCATGTGGTTCTTGTGGTTCATGTTGTCATAGGGGCATTCCTCCCATTTTCACAGCAGCTTTCCTGAAAGGAAGAGATCGAAGAATCATTTTGGTTGATGGGAGAGGGAGAGCCGAGAAAACCGCAGATAACGCACAACGTATAAGTGCATCGGTTATTGTAATCGGTTGTCGCTCTTCTTCTCTCCTAGGTAGTAGACTAAGGGATTCTTTCAACAAGCAAAAATTAGCGCCTTCACATGCCTAGTTAGGGATGGCAGTGGGGCAGATTTTCACGGATATTCGACCCACCCAATCCGTATGGGGCAGATTTGGATTTAGCTAAACGGGTTTCGGGGCGGATATGGATATCCAAATAATATCCGCCGAATATTCGGGGCGGATACGGATTTGGCCATATCCGCCCCGCGGATATCCGTTTAAGTGTGAAATTTTACATAAATACCCCTAACCCTTTAAAAGGAAATATATATATCATTTTTTTTTACTTTTTGGTGGTACCCCTATGGGCCTTTAATGAACAACAGAGAAAAAATGAAGAAAAAGTGGGAACAACCATGAATGGTGTGCAAGGAGATTTCCATATCAGTGGGCACCTCGAAAAGGAAATTTTCTATCACAACTTCAGGGAAATCCTCGGTGTCATCAGGTGGCTCCTCTTCTGGAATCAACATATATAAATGTTGAGTCTTGCACAAGTGGCCTGGCCTATATTGCTCATCGCAATTGTAACAGAGTCCATTATCTCTGCGTATGCGCATTTGGCTGGGAGTGAGGTGTTTGATAGGGGGTATTGAAGGATGAGGGCGAGAAGCATTGTGATGTGTTAATGGTGGCTGTCTTTGGGATGAATTTGAGTTATAAGTAAAGTGATTGGAATGGTTGGAGTGGTTGAATTGTGATGTATAAGTCGGTGGGTTACTTGCTGAGGTAGCTAAGGTGGAGTATGTATTTGGTTTATTGGTGTAAGAGTAGGTGTGAGATGACTTGGAACTAGTCTGAGATTGGGATGCCTCATGCATCCGTGCTAGTGAGAAAGCTTGGGTCAAGGTGGTTGGTTTAAAAAGTTGGACTATGGCCTTGATATGAGTTTTCAATCCACTCAAAAAACTGAGTACAAAATACTGTTCGTCTAAGTGGCGATTGTGAGTCAACATTAATGATCGTAACTTTTCAAACTTATCAAAGTATTCGTTAACAGTGCCCTGTTGCGTGAGTTTATTAAATGAATCAACAAAGTTGTCTAGTACTGCTTCCTCAAAATGTTCACAGAGATCACTACAAAACTGTTTCCAATGAAGCATTTTGTTCCCTACATGGTGGTCGAGGAACCAAATGATCGGCTATACCCGATAGATGAATTGAAGCTATGATGCGGATTTAACTAATCTAAATTAATAGGTTAAGTTAACACACTTATAATAACCACAAGTGCACGGTGCCTAACTGGTAGACAACGACAAGTACAGGTCGATCCCACGAAGAAGGTGGATGCAATTGAATTTTAGAATTTAATTAAACTAATTTAAATGGAAAATGGGGTTACAGCATTTTTAAATCTAAACTAAAAATAAATTAAAATAAGAAAAATAAAAGATAGATGAGATGGATTTTTGTGGGCTTGGACTCACCAATGAATTAGCAAAATTATTTAAATCTAAATTACTGAATTTAAAAACGAGAAGCGTTAGGGATGAGAATCCCTTGCTTACACCGAATATGTGATCGTTAAAATCCAATTAATCTTATACCATGTTTCTATCAAATATTAACAAATTATTTCAAGCAAATACGCTCTTACAAAGTATTAAATGTCTTTTTAGGGCACACTTAATCAAAGTTTAAGCTTAATATTTTTAGCACATGCTTTGAATATTGATAAAGGGTAATTCTAACTACCAAACATATCAAGTTTAATTTCTCGAACATGCAAGGTGAAAGCAAATTATCAAAAATTCAGAAATAACTTGTAATTAACAATTAAGCACACAATTCAGTAAAATAAATCAAAATAACTTATACAACCCATTTAGTTTATCACAAGCTCGATGTGGTGGCACTCAACAGATCAGCAGGTGGTTGTGCACGAATCCCGAAGGAATGGTCCCAAAACGCTCTGTGGTGGTACAGAGCAAAACCGGGGGTGTGAATAGCAAAAAAACAGAATTTGACTCTTTCTCCTGCCCTCGCTATAGTACTGCCTCGCTCGGTCGTCTTCTCCAGCGCGACAATGCTTGTTCTCGCAGCTTTCCTTCGCTCCTCGCGGCCTTCCTCGACCTCAAATCGATTCTAGAACCTGCGAAAGACGAGCAAAGGTGAGGAAACACCAAATAAAAACAGCAAAAAAAACAAAGAGAAATCAGGAAGAATACTCCCCTGTTTTCGCTGTCACGGTGGTCTGTGCCGCCTGCTGAAGCGTCGCTTGCGACGATGGTCGTGAGAGAGGGATGCGGGAAGGAACTCGAGATGAAGAGAGGCCGAGAGAGGAGGAGAACAAGCTCTGTCGCGAGGCGAAACAGAGTCGCGGTGTGGTTGCGGTGGTTCTGTAGCGGCTTTTCGTGGTCTATTGTGGTGGTGGGACTCGTGCGGAGATGGTGGCGATTGTGTGGACAGGGGAGAGGAGCAGAGAGTGGTGGTGGAGTGAAAATTGGACGTGAAACAGGGTTGTGACAACCCTGTTTCACGGTGGTGATGGTGGCGGTTGCGGAGCTCAGTGGTGGCGATGGCAAGGTGACTGTGGTGGCGAAGTGACTGTGTGCTGAGTGAGTGGAGTGAGTGAGAGATGGATGAGTGGTGAGGGTGATTGTGAATCACCTTTGAGAGAGGAGCTCCTTTGAGGAAATCTCCATTGAGGAAGAGGTTTTGATTTCTAATTCTCTTCTTTTCCCTTTTCTTCCTCCTCCTCTTTCTCACCCTATTATCCTCTAATTTGATGAAGAGGTTTTGATTTCTAATTGTACCATCGAAGTAAGGGAAATCCAATTTGGGTAATCGATAAAACGTACCTAGATTCTCCCAATGAAGTTGGGAGTTAGATCGATGGTCGGTCTGATTCGAGCTTGGAGTGGCGGATGAACTCGGTTCAGTGGGATGTACTGGAGCGGTTGGTTGCTGAATCAACTGGAAGAGTTGTTCAAATTTTGAATCTATGTGTTTCGCTAATCCTTCATGAGCGAGAGCTAATTTGCTGAACTCACTGCTCAAGAGTTCAATCCAACCAGCCGTCTCATTCTGGTTCTTCTTGGTCTCACGCATGAATTGTTCCATCTCCTTTGCCCTAGTTTCCATCGATTGCACTGGTGTGCTAACTCACAGTTTCGCAGGAACGAACGCTCTTATACCAAATGTCACAGTTGTGACTTGGTTTCAACAAGAGATTAACTGGAAGGATTCGAAAATGAGAAAACAATTGGAATACTATTATTGATCTGAAGAAACAAGACAATTACAAGGAAGTAATCTCTCTTTGGGTGAACTCAACCCAGAAGAGCCTCTCTTACAACTTTCTTCTCTGTTTTTCCTCTCTTCTCTACATCTCTATTTATTTATAGCCATTGTAACAGAATTTCAAATAGACCATCAAGATCATTACATGTGTATGGTCCCTGTGGTTTTATAACAACTTGACAAGTTGTTTTTACTCTATTGCCCTCAGTTTCAAATTTAAATTGCTTCAGTTGGCGCCTCCGTTTTCTATTTTGGCGCCATTTGTTTTTCATTCCTTTCAATTCTTCTTTCAATTCTTCAAATGTGACGGTGAAAGATAGAAAAGATACAAGAAGACATGTAGAAATTAGAACTGAATGAACAGTAGTGTGAGGTATTTTAACATGCATGGTTTTAGTTGAGAAAATGAAGACAAAAGAGAGAGATACGAGTGAGGAATGCGAAGGTTTAGAGTTTCACATTAATACACAAAGTGATCAATCGGTCAATCATTGCTTTCGTTCATTTAAAGCTTAGAGTTAGAAAACGTGTCTGCCTTTTAGCAACTTGCATTCTTTAGATCGATTTATGTTGGTACAACCAACTTTTCAACCACTAATTTAACGGAGAAATAAAGTGATCTTTGCGGGCTCGTGGCTCTGGTATTTGCCATGGGGCATTGTAAAAAACCATAATTTGTCACTCACTCTTTGAAATTGACCCAGTTTACAATAACCAAAATCACAAATTTTGATCATAGAATCTCATTGGGGAATTTCATCAAACATTTGGGGTATGACAGAGAGGGTGTGAAGAAACAACAAAATCCTAAAATCAAAGATCATGGGGAATAGAAATTTACCGAATCTTCTTCTCTCGTTCGTTCCTCCATGATGATAACAACTGGGTTCGATCATTATGGTTTTTTCTCCAATGGGTCTTCTTTTTTACCTGCATCAACAACACAAGTAGTTGTAAATCTCGTCTACCATTTGATACAAAGCTCAACTTCATAGTTCACATTACCTGTTATTTATGCAATGGAAGACAAATGCTACTATTCCGTGCATCCCTCCACATTTTCATCTTCTTCCTTACGCAATACCATTTCAGACCTCCCTCTCTCTGTTTCATACTAAATCTCTCTGTTTCATACTAGATTATGTTCCGTGGCGTTGGTATTTCACGTAATTTTATTTTTACTAATTATTTTATATTGAACACTTCCGTCAGTATCCTCATTTTCGATCTCAATCAATATTGAAGTGTAAGCCGATTTTAAGTATAAGCATATTCAATCAAATTTGAATTAGTTGGGGGAAATTTTAAACGTTGAGAATGAGTTATCCCCCAATCTTTGAATTCGCAAAAACATTTAGGGTTTTGTTTAAATATGCATTAAGATGCCCGGCTCTTTTTTTGGTAGGATCAACCTATCTCATTGCTTTTAAAAATATTGAAAAATATTAGAGACGTATAATACATCATACATTTTTTAAATATTTTGGCCCTTGTATTGATAATTGATTTTGTTCGAAAGATCTTCAAAAATGAATTTCAACGATAATTAGTTTATCAAAATTCTACAACGATGTAGATAATTATGATAATTTTTATTTTACTAAAAGGAAAACATAATATTTTCTCTCTCCGTGACATGTACATTCCATTAACTTTTTTCAAAAAAAAATTTCATTATTTTTGTCATTCTACATGTTTTATATTTTCAAATATGCAATCATGAGAAATGAATCTCAACCCTAAAATTCAATGCATTTTTTCAATTTTTAATCCTAATCATCTTTTATCTATAATTCTTTTGGTTTGACTTTGTCTAGGTCAGTAATAAATAATAAAATATCACTCTAAATTGTAATATAAATAGCTGCTATGTACATCCACCATTTATGCTCTGATTTTTGGTGAAATATTTTGTACAACCGTCCATTGATTAGAACCCAACTAAATCTCTATTCTTGTTGAGACAATGATATCACCCAAAATAAGTAAGGCTAATTATGTCACTTTCAATGTTTCGTTTTGGATAGAAAACTAAACTTACTGGATTAATCGTGCTTAATTACTCGTAATTTTCTCCACTCAAATAATTGTTGAAAATTCTAGTATTAATTTTACACGCTTCATCACTTTCCTTTTCCTTTCTCAGCATTAATTGCCATTTTTGAAAAAACGCATCACCACTTTTCTTTTTTTA
This sequence comes from Berberis thunbergii, assembly GCA_003290165.1. NCBI lineage: Eukaryota > Viridiplantae > Streptophyta > Magnoliopsida > Ranunculales > Berberidaceae > Berberis > Berberis thunbergii. Next base: position 223,008 of record QNQO01000975.1, read on the forward strand.
GCACGAATTACCATGTTCTTATCCTCTGTATTTTTTTGTCTCTTCAATTTCTACAAATACAACATATATTCAATAAACACAAGTCATTGACTATGAATAAACTCATCACTTCTAAATTTTTGGTACTCTACATTTTTTTTTTATGAGTTAATTGCAATTTTCCACTATAATATATATTTTATTTAGCTTTTTTGTTCTCAAATAACATTTATATTGCCTTTTCCCCCTAAGACTAGCGATTAACATGCCTTGACTGTCAAGGCACGTGATAGCTTCAAAAAAGTCATATTTTACTATCCAAAATACCCTTTAATGATCTGAAGGCCGATATTCAAAGTTGATGCAATTAAGATCTAAGGGTTGAGATTCAAACTTCCACTAAAATGTTGGGATAATTGGCGAATTCCTCCTTCACCACAATTGTCTCCACTTCACCACTAATAACTCTCACACCTGCTTCTACTACTACATGTACATGTTATTTCAGTTTAGATTAAATATTCAAACATCAATAAATTAAAAGGTTTGCCAAGTTTTGATGGAAAACTTGAGTTGCAGCTCATTTTCATCAGTTGTTAGATCAATTCTATTGCATGGGGCAAAGTTACACTATCCCCGAAACTGGAAGATCATTTCGAGATCTTCGAACATATTTGAGGGTTCAATGTGACTATTGTAACTTCGGCCAACACACAAGATGAGACTCCCGATCTAGGCAGCAGTCATAACTTCGGTTCCACAGGGGGAATCAAATTTATTTTAAGGAGTTAAGTTTCTGCTAGTAATATATTTTAAGGGATTAAGTTACTGCTAATTAACAACACATAATTGATTTTCTTGCAGATCTCATGATGTCACAAACACAATCAAACAAGTGAATAAGAGGTTTGAAGTAGACAAGATTTTGAAGGAGTACATGTACATTGGATGTTAAAGCACAATGTAAATTCATTTGATGTTCATTGGATGTTTTTGTAACAAAGTTTGATGTTTTTGCTACAATGTAAATTCATTTTATGTTCATTGAATTTTAATAGCATATTGTAATCAAATGCCTTAACATCATTGCAAAAACATGATATAACACTATGCAAAAACATACCAATAAACATCAGGAAGCCTAATGGAACCTTTATAGACACTCCCAAATCCACCTTCTCAAATCTTAAACCTACTAAAATTATTGGTGGCATCCTGGAGCTCTGAGAATGAAAACACCCGAAAATTATGTGCATTCTCTTCATGTAATTCCGAAATGGTTTGTGGAGATGCAGTTGAATCTGAGGATTTGATTTCTCTGTTTACTCCAGAATTTTTGAAAATTTTCCCATTTTTCAACTTTGGGGCTAATTTTGTTTTACTACTTCTAAAATAGAAACACTTCATATCTTTGTTGGATGTTCCAAGTTGGAACTTAACCAAAACTCTCCAAATTGAATTGTTCTAAGAACCTAGATCACTGCCCATTCATATAATTTGACAATAGTTTCAGAAAAAAAATAAACGAAACCTAGAACAGAAAAATGTGCAGATAAAGGATAGAAGATGGAAAAACAAAGAAACCCAAATGTTATGATCAAACCAAATTCACTTCATCCCATGTTAGGCACTAAGTACCACCCGATAGAGGTGCAAAATATCGCAAATGACCGCTCGTATGTCACTAAGCACAACAAGATCAAGACAATAAATGGACACATAATAATATTTTCTTCTCCACCTAGCCAAGATCACACTTGACAAATTCTTCCACTTGTTTTTTTCATGGTCTACAGCCGTTTTCCGCCCTTTAGCTTCATCATTCGTAGCTTGCATCTGACTTGTGCAATCCTTCTGAATCAATCTCCTTACCCTGATCACCAAACTTCTTGACTTCATGATGATCCTTCAACTTGACCACAATAGGAATCCAATGGCCTTGAGAATACCCAAACTGGACTAATGAATCATTGTTCTGCAAACCATTTGTTTGTAAATCCTCTGCCTCCTATCATCAAGATCAGCTAAAAGAGCAACAAATTCATCCCACCCACGCAATAGAAGAAAATGTGCAAAGAAAGGATAGAAGATGGGAAAATCAAAATCACTGAAATTGAACTCCCAAATAAACCTCGTTCCGGTCTAGAGATTGGGAGTTTCCCTCAGCGTTCGATAGCGTGTGACCAACCTGGATCAGATTCAAGGTGTCGATGTTCTCTTTGAGGAAATGATAGTGATCGAAGGGATGACGTTGACGAAAAGATTTCAAATTTGTGTTGGTGGTGGTATTGATGGATTCTGAAATCAGGGGATAGACGACGTCGGGGAACTCTGTGTCCATGGCGATGAAGGGGTACCCATCGATCAGGTCTTGAATGAGGTTGAACTCGGACTCTAGGTTGTCCAACCACACGGCTCTATGGCAATTGGCTTGTCTTTCTGAGGTGGTGGTGGAGAAGCCATGTCCATCGATTCGATCGCTCATATATACAGACATAGCGATATTAGGGTTTTTTAGGGTTAGAGGTTGATTTTTATAAAAGAGGTTATAGGGCTGAGTCCAGACCGAGCCCTCCGCCATTAAAAAAATCACCTCTCTCTTTATCTCTCTAACTCACTCACTTCAAAGAACATAGAGAAGAAGAAGAAGAAGAGATGAGGGTTTTCGAGGATTGGGGAGAGAGGACACTACAAGGGTATATGTAAAGAGGGCAGAAGAATGCAGGGAAAAAGGAGAGAGGAGAAACAAAACAGAGAGAATGAAAACGGATGAGTTTTCCCTCCACTTTCTGTCTTTTAATGGTACGAGCTGATAGGGAGTAATTTCTAATCGTCCACGTGTTTGGTTCAGGTAACATAATGTTGGAATTTATATGCTATCAAATCAGGCATGATAAGCAAGTGAAGTGCATTTTTGTCATCCAAAATAGGCGGAATGATGGCATGCGAGGTGTTTGACTGTCAAGGTACATTGACCGCTAGTTTTAGGGAAAAGTGCAATATAAATATTAATTGGGGACAAAGCTGAATAACTATATATTATTGGGGAAATTTGCAATTAACCCTTTTTTTATTGTTAAATATCATGTAGTGAACATTCCGCCACCATCTCCACTTTCGCCTTCAATAAGTTTTGAAGTGCAAGTCATATTTAAAGTTAAAAAATTATATTATAAGCTTTAGGGTTAGACTAAGTAAAAATTTGAATCAGATAAGGGGAAAAAATTAAAACTCGAGAGTGAGTTATCCCCAAACTTTGAATTCGCCAAAGCATCAAGTTCAGGGGTTTTTGTTAAAATGTGTATTAAGATGCCCCGACTTATTTTTTTTTTTCTCTCTTGGTATGATCAACTCGTCTCATTACCGTGAAAAACAATGAAAAATACTAACAACGTGAAATGCATTAGACGTTTCATTACTCTATCCACAATCACCGCCACCACTGCCACGATACTAAAACCCCAACCACTACCATCATTATCATCACCACCACCACCACAATTGAGATAGAGTAAGATTCAACAAGAAATTTGCAAGCCAAATACTAAATGCACAACCATCATTATCATTACCGCAACCAACAACCACAATCATCATCATCACTACCACCAACAGCCATTACCATAACATTGATACCACAAACTCCACAACCACAACCATTACCATTGTCTTACCCACAACCATATCCACAATCACCACCACCACCAACGAGATAGAGTAAGGTTCAACAAGGAATCTCAAAGTCAAATACTAAATACACAACCATTGTCATATCTTCACCATTCACTACTATATCCACAATCACTACCACCATCAATACAATATCACAACTACAATCAATGTCATTATCGCCATCAACTAACAAGATAGAGTAACGTTTAACAAGGAATTTTCAAGCCAATTACTAAGTATAACCGAAATTAAGTTTTTTAGCTTTAAGTTGTTCATTTCCCAAACTATAGTTCCACATCACATAAAAGCCAATTTTCATATTACTCAACCAAAACCAAATTTCATGTTACAAACATAGTCCACATCACCTAAAAACCAACCATGTGGTGTGTTTGTTCTTATAAAGGTCACTAATAATGGTAGACCTCATTTGGATTAAGGCGGACCTCAACTTTGGCTTATCTTGTCATATCTCACTTTTATGAATATTAAAATTAGAAATGTCTCCCCAGTCATCACAGTCAGGGTAATCGTAAGTCTTTCTAAATCTTGATTCTCGAGACCGTGAAAATAGCAAACTCCATGGTTTGAATTGACTTTGTGGATGAAAGAAATTTTTTTGAGGCACTTGTTTCCAGTTTACAAGGCTAGTTCAATTCGAAAATTTTTGATATTGACGGTTATGTCAATCATGATGAGGTAATTGTAATTGACCAACACTTAGATAGAGGTGAAGAGGTATAACTAAATTAGTTAAAAGTTGAAGTCTGCCTTAATCCAAATGGGGTCTGCCATTATTAGCCTTCTTATTAAACACTGAAATCTTCACTCTTTGGACTCTTAGTCAATTAAACCTTAAATGGGTTGAAAAAAAAATGGACTGACATTTGCCATAATGAGCAGGTGGGCTTACTGATTGTTGCCAAAATGATCATTTAATTAAATCTAGCCAGGGCTCTTTTGAGGCGGGGCTGAGATTTTCGATCTGTTAGAATCCAACTGGGGATAACAGAGTCGGGTGGGAATCCGCTATCCGTGGCAGGGCTAGGGCGGATTTTGTAAAAAAAAAAATTGTTGTACGGAGCATATGCGAGGATGAATTTTCTTGGTGGGGCGGGGAAAGATATGGCAAAATCCGCTCCGTTGCCAACCCTAAAAGTGATACAACCCAAATTTTTATTAAATTTTTTTTTTAAATAGAGTATCTGCTGCAACATGGGTAATGTCTCCTCAACTTTGGCAACTTCACATAGAGGCAAAGAGACTGCTCAACGTGATGTAATGTGAAGGGCAGATTTTGTCTGTGATTGCTTCACGATATTGTTGACACTCTTGTTTGTATAAAAGCATTACGCACTAGTGCAATCCTTTAAAAACTTCCGGAATTGAGATAACAACTTTGCTGGTTTTCCTTCCCTTATTTTCAAGATACTTCATCATTATCATCAACACTCGGTGAGTGTGGTAGCTTCACTAGCTAACCCAGCGGAGTAACAAATTCATAGTCATCAACCAGCTGCTTTTGAAGTGTTGAAATAATTTGGATCTTCACATGCTTGTCTGCAGATTCAACCTCTCGCTTTTTGCCTGTACTTGCATTGTTCCGGAGGTCCTCTTTATCTACCTTGGCTTCAGTAGAACTTTTTGGTTTAAGTTGAGTTGAGCTCCCTGACTTGGAATTCGTGACTGTGCCTTGCTTTGCCTTCTGTAAACTTTAACAAATGATCCATGCCTACCCATTCATCCCAATTTTTTGTTCCAACCAAGGTAAATAGGATATCCCAACAGAAACAATCTGCAATTGAATTGTCTTTTCGGTAATTAATATGTATCATCTCTGTACATGTTTTTTAGTTGGAATAGGATATCCCACCAAACCAAAGGAACCAAGGAATCTTAAGCTCATTCGCAAATACCACTTGTCCTAACGGGGATGTATATACCACATGCCCGAAGGCTACATCATTATTGCTATCTAGCATCGCGGCTACATCATTGTCCTAACGAGGATTTATGTCACTAACTGTGACCTCATTCACTGTGACCTCGTTCACTGATACTGCAGTTACTTTGTCCACAGAAAAGGCAGGTGGAGAAGGAACTGGACATGTTACAGTATAATTGTTGAGCCATAGAAAAATTTGAGTCATGTTGGGTCTACGATTTGGCTCTTGCTGAACACATAACAATCCTAGCTGTAAGCATTTCAGAATTTCGCTAGGTAGCCATTGATTACCTAATGTTGGGTCGACAATATCTAATGCCATTCCACCATCCCAGTAATGCCAAACCTGTTCCAAGAATCAGCCATGAATGTAAATATCTTAAACAAGTAGAAAAAGAACAATGCATTTTAACACACCCCCCACCAACACACACACACACACATACACACAAAAAAGCCAAAACTGTTAGCATAAGTACTTACATAACTTAGAAGATTCATGGAATCGTGGAAGCCAGAACTTTTTCTACCAGATACAATCTCTAACACTAGGACCCCAAAGCTAAAGACATCTGATTTGGTTGAGTATTTTCCATGCATTGTGTATTCCGGTGCCATGTAGCCACTGCAATAAATCACACTTCGATCATTTTATATATTGTTGTCTTTTCAAACCTTTATTGCCTTTTGCAAAAATAACTAAGATGATACAGAACAGATATATATATATATATATATATATATATATATATATGAGATGAAATGATATTGTAGGCGAATAGGTTAATTAAGGCCTATGCAAATAGATAAGTTGAAGTTTAATTAGCGCGTACTAAGTGCCAGCAATGTGGTTTGTATTGTCTTCAACCTGGCTTTTACCGAAAAGCCTTGCTAATCCAAAGTCTGAGATTTTAGCAGTCATGTCTTCATCTAATAAAATGTTGCTTGCTTTCAAATCCCGATGTACAATTTTGTTATGGGAATCTTGATGAAGATATAACACTCCACTTGCAATTCCAAGTATAATCTTGTATCGTTTCTCCCAGTTCAATAATGGACGCTTAGATTCATCTGCTTAAGCATGAAAGAAACTGTTAACGCACTAAAAATTTAACTAAATAGCTGTTCACTCTAATTGCTTTAATTGACAGTAGAGGAATGATGGACCTTGTGTCAAGCAATGTTAATTATATATGTATATATCCAGCAACATAGCTGAAGTAGTATATATGTGTGTACATATATACCTGGTTAATTATATGTTTTAATTATGCACAAGCTATTTTTTTGTCAAGGCCTGTGAATGATAGAATGGGCTACAGTCCCGATACTACATGTAAATGGTGGTTGTGGTTGTGTGTGGTGTATGTGGAAGTGGGCTGGGGGACTCCATCTACTTGATTTCCCATATATTTAAGGGAAGTAAGGCATCATTCAAAATATAAAGTAGATCATACCATACAGGATTTGGTCTAAACTTCCATTGGGAAGGAACTCGTAGATAAGTAATTTTTCCTCTTCCCGTATGCAGAAGCCCAATAATTGTACTAGATTTTTGTGCATAAGCTTAGCAACCAAAGTCACCTCAGTTTTCAGTTGTTCTAATCCTTGCCCAGAATGTCGAGCAAGTCTTTTTACTGCTATTTTTCTTCCATCAGGTAACTCTCCCTGCAATATATTTTCAAAGCTTTAATGAAGGTCACAGAAAATAACTAAACAATCTTATTTACCAATACAACGGATTATGTCATCATAATGAGGTCCAACATTACCATGTAAACGGATCCAAAGCCTCCTTCCCCAAGTTTATGTGAATCAGAGAAATGGTTTGTGGCAACTCTAAGAGTAGCTAGATCAAATATTAGTGATTCAGTACTTATGAACTCTGATTCTGCACTATTGCATTCCTTGAAAACTTCTGAAATGCAATAAAACATTCAAAAGAAGGCAATTAGTTCTCCGTAAAATGTATATAATATATATAAAATAATAGAGAAATATTATCTACACTCATGTATAATGAGGTGGAAGTTAAATCGTTTTGTGCTTTGTTTTGTTAAGAAACTATAAAAAATGGTTGTTCAATGAGGTCACTTGATTTAGATCAAATGGATTTAGCCACTTTCTTAGAATAAAAATTTGTTTACCTACTTCTTCCAACAATCTATTTCTGTCTAAAAAGAAAGAGAAGGCTCCAATTAGTTTTGTGCTACCAAAGATAAATACTCTCCATACTCACCTTGCAATCATTCTCTCTTCACACAGAATTATGTGTTTTTCATTGGAAAATCTTTTAAACTCCACAATGGGAAAACTTACAGCAAAACACATTTCTCTCCCTCTCTCTAATTTTTTTTTTTAGGTTTAGGTTTTGCATATGATGTGTTTTCTTACTTATCGCTATGTACGATTGGTATAATCCAAGTAAAACAAGTACAAAACAATAACTCTGTCAATCCAATTACTACAGAAGAAAATTTTTACTATAACCTCTGTGTCTTATTAACTATAACCTCTGTTCTTTCATTCTTTTTTATCTCCTTTTATCCACTTATCTTCCTTCACGCTCCTACTTTTATACGGAATAAGATTATTAAAAAAAAAAAAAGGACCAAACAGATCCTTAACTTTCTCTACCTCTATTTACACCCAACCTCTAGACATTATGTTAACAAACTAATTAAGTAAAAGCCTAAACCTTTTTTCCCAAATATTTATTTAGCTATCATCAACCACCTACCACAAGCACCAAGGCGCCACCACTTCCCTCCATTTTCACCACTGCAGAAAATATAATATCCTCAAAGTTACAACCCCAATTTTAGGCTGTAAGGTTTTATAGTCATTTTTTTGTTAGGTTTAGACATTTTACATTTTTACTCCTATTATAGATAATGTTTATGGTTATGTTTTAAAGAAAATGGATAAAAGTGTAAAAAAAACCCAAACCTAACAAAAAATAGCTTTAAAGCCTGGCTGCCTAGACAAACTCAAGTTACAAAGTCCAAAATCAATTGTAGATTATAACGAGGAGTAAGTCATCACTGTTAGTTTGAATTTTTAACTTTGATATCTCATCCAATAATTGAATTTTTTTTATAAATGACAACGAAGAATTACATGTAAAAGAATTATAATATATCACATAAGAAGAACGAAGTACATGAGATGAGAAATTTACCAACTCTTTTTTTCATGACCTTCCTCCATAGAAAGAAAATGGTGATGACTAACATCAACACTGTTGCGACAACAATGATCACTATAAGTCTTACATTTTGCTTTCTCTTGTCCGTCGTTTCTGCATCATGGATCCACAAATCTGTTTAGTTTAACAATAACTTTGAAATTAAACCTAGCTTGAGTGAGTGAGGCTAGGGAACCAGGTTTTGTAACCATGTTTTATAATCAGGATGATGTGGCATCGTTAGAGGAGTTTTTTACAACCTCGAGATACACACAAACACTTTGAGAATTTTATCATTCTTTCAAGATCACGCCACATCACCATAGTTACAAAACCTGGTTACAAAAACAGGGTTTCCTAGCATTTTCAAGCTTGAGTGCATTGCAAGTTCCAATTGTTACTTTTTGTGGTCGGTTACTTTTTTTTAAAGTGATCTAAGTGAGTCAGCCTTCATATATATCTCCTTCCAGGTATTTAATTTTTTGTGATGAAATTAATAAAGGTGTTGGAGGACCACTTACAACATTACAACCGAATAACCAACCATCCCCTGTTGTATTTCAATATTTTTTTTTATTATTTTTTTTACAACTAATAAAGGCCTGACATTCCATAGTTTTCCCTCCTCTCAGGCGGTTTAATCTTATTTTTTAAAAGGACCATTACTATTCCCTCTCCGGTAGAGGCGGAGCTAGGGGGCAAACTCAATGGAAAAAAAAACGAAAAAAACATGAAACTTATATTTGATGATACACTGATTAAGTAACAAAAATAAGGTTCAATTGAAGCCTCATTAAGCAATTAGATTATCACAATTTTTAGAAAACAAGACAACTTTTAGAAAATATTGTTTTTATTCAACAATACATTAAGACCACATAATATTATATTAAAATCATAAAAATTAGAGATGCAATGATATATGTGTATAAGAGAGTTAATTTTTTTTTCCAAACTAAACGCTGAATGGATTTAAAAAAACAAATAAAAAATTGGGTCGTTCACCCTTTTTTTTTTGGAAATTGAGCGGGGGTAAACATGGACCCCAAACCATTGAACAAATAGAAGATTACAATCTAAGATATATTTTCCCTACACTATCTTCATACACGATCTTTTTCAGGTCTTCAGCAAAGGAGCTAGGCGTGAACTCTATAAATTCTGCATTAGGGAAGGTGCTCGCTAATAAGTCCGCTGCTCTATTCGCTTATCTGTAGTCATGTTGACACAAATACTCATCTAATTTAGAAAGCTCAGTTCGTATTTTGCAAACAGTGTGTTTGAGCTCCCAAGACACTGGTTTATGAGACGTGATATAAGAGAACACAGTTGAGGAGTCTGTACTGATCGCTAGCCGCATTTTATTGTGCAATATGGCCAGCTTCAATCCTGCAAGAATACCCTGCAGTTCATGCTTAATAACATACTGTCCACGACAGTCCCCAAAACAGGCAGCGATTGCTTCACCTTGGTCATCCCTTAGAATTGCTCCGTAACCTCCTTTGGCTTCATGCATAACACTTGCACTACGAAAGGAACCATCAGTATTAATCTTGTGCCATCCCAATGGGGGTTTCTTCCATGAGCATTGTCGAGGAAGAGGGTGACTCAGCTAAAACTCCAAATGCCATCAGTTCAGTAAGTTCCTGTTTTGGTCCGTATCCTCTGCTTTCCAGGTGCCCACACTGAATTTGAGTCTGATTTCTATATATATGCGGTGCCCAAGCTCTGTCGCAGTGCTGGAATTTTGTTCATACAACCTTCTATTTCGCTCCATCCAGATATGGTACACAGTGGCATTAAGAGCAACTTTCTTCAATGTAACAGTAGCACCATTACCATGAAAGTGCTGAAGGCACCATTGCAATTCCACCTCCCATTCATGAATCAACTTAGAGTAGTGCAAGTAGTTTAGGATTTGGCCCCAAACAACACTAGAATAGCTACATATAAAGAATAAGTGGGATTCTGTCTCAGTTTCATAACCACATAGGGGACATATGTCCTGCTGAGCTTTTCCCCATTTTTTCAGCTTGCTCAGGGTGGTTAGAGCTTTATTTGTTAGCAGCCAGGTTATGAAGCTGTGCCGTGGTATATTGTGCTTGAACCAGATCACAGAAGACCATTGGACCATACTTTTTCGCTTCCTAATTGCCTCATAAGTAGCTTTAGTTTGGAAAGAACCATCAGTACTAGCTTTCCAGTCTACTTTATCATCACTGCTGCTGCTCAATTCATTGTCACCAAGTTGATTCACTATCTCAGGAATCCTGTGTGCAATCCTTGAAGGAGCCCACCATTGGTCGTTTCTGATAATAGATGAGACCCTTGCATTTCTATGAAGCCTGGAGTCATATAGGAAACCTTGTGGGAAGAACTCCATCAAAATACCTAAAGGATGTCAGGGATCCTTCCAAAGAAGAGCGGCCTCACCATTACCTATAGAGTGAGTAAGTAATGTGACTGCCTTGGTCCTACATTCCAGAATGCGTCGCCAACAGTGTGATGCTACTCGAGGAGGATTCATCAACCAGAAATCACGGTGCTTGACTAGATGCTTCCAAGTCCAATGCACCAACAGAGTGTCATGCTTGGAAATAAGCTTCCAAATATGTTTCAAGGTTGCAACTTCGTTACCTACTCTGATGTTGTGAATACCCATGCTGCCTTCTCGAGTAGGATAACAGATAGAATCCCAACTAACTTTCGCTTTTTTCAGAAGAGACTCACCAGCTGACCATAAGAAATTGCGCAAAATAGCATTAATACAGTCTAATGTTTTCTTCGGTAGTCCATAGCAGGATGTCCAGTACACATGCATACTGGCGAGCACAGACTTGATCAAGACCAAACGCCCAGCATAGGATAGGAATTTGTTCTTCCACGAGTTAACTCTCTTCCGAATTCTATCAAGAAGAGGGGACCATCATTTAGTTCACACCCAAAGGTTAGGGGTAATCATTTCGTTCGCACCCTTTATATTCATTTAGTTCACACCCAAAGGTTGGGGATAATCAAACAATGCCCAAAGGCTACATCATTGTTGCTGAAGCGGCCAAATTTGTCCTTGTGGATCTCGGACCTGCAAAACGAACAATGGTGAGCTAGGGACCATCGTTGTGATGGCCGAAGGCACTTCGATGTTTAAGTAAGGCGACGGTGCAAGGAATAATGAAGATTAGATAAAATTAGCAAGGTGTATGCATATCGTTGTTCTTCATTTTGTTCACCTTTTATATCGAGTGCTCCCTCCCCAACTGTCCCTGCTATCGACGGCGTGATGGAGGGAGGAGATCTCGCCTAGAATCTTACATGTGCATGACTGAGTCTCTTCGGCACTTGGCTCTGTTTATGACTCAATGCTTGATTGGGTTAAGAGCTGATTGGCGCGAACTAATATCAGGCTTGTGCCAACTCAGAGATCTGTGTTTGGGCCTAATTGTCCTTGGCAAGCTCCAAGATACGTGCCACGTGGGCTGGTGTGATTTGGGCTTGGACGCTTGACTTACAGGCCGAATAGTGGTTTAAGCATCGGCCGACTTGGGACTATGTTGAAGCCTTTCTCATGTTAGGGCTAACCTATGCCATGCGTATGGCTCCGATTGCATGACTGACTGGTGTCTCATTAGTTGCCACCTAACATCCAAGTTGCTTTAACCTCGCATGAAGATTTGCTTTCACTTCGGTTCAACACCTCCAGCTCGCATGAAAACTCGCTTTCACTCCGATCATCTAAGCAAAACACATGTACTCCTAATAATCAGACAAAAACTTACAAAATACTAACTAGCGATTCTCGAATCCGCAACATTTCATAAAGACAATAGATGTTCGACTAACTAAGTATGAAGACAATAGTTGAAGTGAAAACTATATGATTATCAAGGTGCGTTACTAGATCAAATTGGTATCTAATGTTATCATCCTCAAAGCGAAATCTCTGGACCACAATGGCATCATTACTGCTTTCAGCCTTGGGGTCATCCTGGTTAAGGTGAAACCACCCATGGTGGTTTACTTGAATTAACCATCAAAGGATAGGGTTGCAGTAAACATCAATGGGTCTGTTTGAGACAATCTCATTACAAGTTGGGTGGTCATGCATGACAAACACGAGCAATATATTATGGCCAAGCAATTATTTTATGGTAAGGGTTTTAACAATAAGGTTGAATCATTGGCTTTCCTAGAAGGATTATCTCTATGTCGAGGCTCGAGTGCATAAAGTAGTCATACAAACAAATCCTAAGTTGTTGAAAGACTAGTTCTATGAAGTCTACAAAATTTCGTGGCACTCTGACTTGGTGTTGGTATTCTCTAGAATGATTGAGAAGAAAATGAAGAGGTCAAAACTGTGTGGCTCTAAATATCTTAGTCTAGAAGATGTAATAGATGTAGAGAAGTCAAAAAATGTGGCTCGCAATTTGATTATCCATTCTTCCCACCGGCTCAACTCAATTGATAAATAGGCAAAGGACCTTTGAAGTTGAGGTATCTAAGACTTGTGTGTTAGTCTTAGATCTTTGTATAAACCTTGTGGAGTATCTCACAAATGAGCTCAAATGAGTGTGTGAGAAATTAGTGTAAGTGTGAATGTGTAATTGTAGGGATGAACAAAAAACCGATTAAACCAACCGAACCGATTGGTTCGGTTCAGATCGGTTTTGGTTTTAAAAATTTCAAAATCGAAGTGGTCGGTCCGGTTTTCGGTTTCTATGTGATTTTAACTGACCAAACTGAACCGACCGAATATATATATATATTTATATATAAATAATATAATATGTTTAAAATAGTCGATCGGTTCGGTTACGGTTTGCATAAATTAGAATCGGTTTTGTTAATGGTCGGTTCGGTTTTGGTTTGGAAATTTTAAAACCAACCTAAGTCTGTTCGGTTCACGGTTTAGGTAAAGGTTCGGTTTTCAGCCCTATGTAATTGTGTCAATGTTGGGTAATGGTTGTGCGTCGTTATAAAATTGTGAGTTTGTAATTGATCCAACGGGACAAAGTTCTCAACAATTTGGTATCAAAGCTAGTTCCCCATTCACAGGAAGACGACGATATTGTTTATATGTATAGGATGACACTATTAACTATTCATATGTACGATACTATTTATGGGTACAATACATCTATATTTTAATGTTTGCATAAGGAGTTATCGGGATAATCAGGGATCAAGTTCTCAAGGCCTTGTTCGTTAGAGATCGTTCATGCATAGTTTGGGACTGTAAAGTCGATTGGTCATGGATAAATGAAGAAATAATGAGGAGAAGTTAGAATCATATCATCTCGTAGTAGAGAAATTGTTGGTAATAAAGGTGACAGACAAAGACATGTTTGAGGTGTCGCGCAAAACGCTAACACATTGTGTCCATGTATATAGACATAGCAGGCCCCATGAGATGACTGGTAGACAGGGTGATCAAAGATTTGAGGTGTCACACTGAATGCCGACACATTGTGTCTGCGTACGTGAACATAATCGGTCTGAGAGCAATGACTGGTGGGTAGGGTGACACAGAAATAAGATATTATAGTAAGTGATGAAAGCTTTTAGAAAGGATCGTGCAGTCACATGGTGCCAAGAGAGCACGAAAAAGTTGTGAATAGGAGTGCCTAGGGAGCACTTGAAAATCACGAGTGAATGTGCCAAAGAGCACATGGAGTTGATGAAGCCTGAAGATCTTGTTCGTAAACCAATTGGTGGTGTTATTGAATACATAAGTTAGAAGTGCAATGTCTGAACGTGAAGGTAGTTTGTAAACACGAAGATTTGAAAGAATAAACACCGACTTGGTGTTGATATTCTCTAGAAGAATTGAGAAAAAGAGAAGAAGAGATTTAAATAAAAAAATAAAAAAAGAAGAAGATGAATAGGTAAAAAATCTGTGGCTCTAAATATCTTAGTCAAGATACCTAATATCCACCATTCAAAAGCAAGACGAGGCCAATCCAGGGTGACACTACATATTAAAAAAATATAGGGAACATGGCTCCCTCTCGCTCCACTCTCCAGTTGAGGGTTATTATTATTATTATTATTATTATTTTATTATTATTTAATTTTATTATTATTATTTTTTTGTAAAAAAACACTTTGGGGCTTGAGGGTAAAAAAAATGAATTAATGAAAATAATCTCTACTATTCCATTACTTAAATTAGCAAATCAATATAAAATGCGCAACTTAGTCATTTTCTACTACACTTTGATCATAAATGAAAAAAATAATATAAACAAGGATTTTTACTTACTTAGACTTACCTCCCATTATTACTCACTAATCAGGGGTATCTATGAAACCTTGAGCAGATATCATTGTAATGTTGCGCGGGTTGGTTTAACGGTGGTGGAGTTTGTTCAAGGTAGTGAATGAGGAGGAAGGGGTGGATGTGCGTAGATGTATTTTGTTATATTTTTTATAAATTGGGTAGTCGATGCTTTTTATTTATTTAATAAATGCTCTAAAGCCGAGGGTAATTGAAAAAAAATGCCCATAGGCTATATCAATGGAGAAGAAAATTTTAGTTTTTTTTAAATCCTTTAGTTTGAGTTTTTAATCTTGACCGTTCATTGTGCCTTCAGATGTGTATTATTAAGAAGTTTCCTATATGTAATATAAACCCTTGATTGACCTTGACTGTGAGTTTTTCTTTAAATGGTTTGAGAACTTAATTATTTATTTATATACTACTAATTCATTTCTAACTTTGTGGTGGTGGTGGTGGGTAAGATTCCCTAAAAACTATATGCTTTCTATTTTTGCTCAACCAGTGACGTGAAAAAAAAAATATTAGACTCACTCCACAATTTATACATTGAAAATATAAAGAAAAAAGGTCCAGGGGTCCTTATAAACCTTTTTTAAATCATGTTTGCTCTTTAAAATAAATATATATATATATATATAAATGTGAAATATGTGAAAACAACTAGTAATCCATACCATAATTACTAGTTTTGTGTTCTTGTGCTTCAGAGTAAGGTTTATGCCTCCTATTTGACTTGGCCAGCCATGGTTTCGACACGGGTAATAAAGATCTTGCATCCTATGTTACCCCTCCCCAATGTTTAAAGGTAATGACTGGTCCACACCACCAAAAGCACTTTCTCACACCACCATTAAGTTCTTTTTTGTTTTCCTTACTAATCACATCACCAATAAATATGCATAACCTAACAGAGAAACCCAAACTCAAAACGAAAAAAATGTAAAACAGGGTAACTTTTGACTAATTTAAACCCTCAATTGAGAATGTTTCTCAAGCTTATCAAAACATGAACATTGTAGTACTCTGAGTTATCTAATAAACACAACTTGAATCACTTGAAAATATTTTGAAATGAACAAGTTATCGTCATTTTACTAATGTCGCGCAAATCTGTATCGCAATGAAAATGGTATAGTGTCTCTGACTTTTGGCCAACTTATGTGCTCGATCAAGAACGATTATCAAATTGATTAAAACATAAAAATTGTAGTACTCTGAGTTATCTAATAAACACAATTTGAATCAATTGAAAATATTTTCAAATGAGCAAGTTATTATCATTTTACTAAAGTCGCGCAAACCTATCTTGCAACGAAAATGGAATAGTGTCCCTGACTTTCGGCCAACTTATGTACTCGATCGAGACCTATTCTCAAGTTGATCAAAACACAAAAGTTGTAGTACTCTTAGTTATCTAATAAACACAACTTAAAAATGTTTTAAAATGAGCAAGTTATGGTCATTTTACTAAAGTTGTGCAAACCTATCAAAAAAAATTTGCTGAAATTTCCTGTTCGCCCAGAACAATGCGAGTTTTTGCGAAAACCTCCCATTGTTCTGGGCGAATAGAAAATTTCAACAAATTTTCTTACTATTCGCTTAGATCAATGCGAGGTTTCTGAAATTTTTTTGAAGTTTACTTTGTTTTTGTGATTGAAATATTTTTTGAAGTTTCCATGAGATTACTTTGTTTTTTTGAGAATTTTTGGGGAAGTTGCGATTTGGATTTCGATTTTGAGGGAGAATGAAGAGATTTTGTTAGAATATGTAGGGCTTGCACTCAACATAGCCAAGCCCAAGTTCAAGATTGATCCACCTCTATAATAAGGAAGTAGATGATGTTGATGGAGGATGATCAGGTTGAGGTGTTGTTACTTCTCATCTTCCTCTCCCTTTTCGACCTGATGATGATGATGAGTTCTTTTTTCGGATGAATTTCGAGGATGAACTTTCGGATGAAAAGTGTTTTGAAGAGGATGAACAGAGGATGATGGTCAGCCCAAGATGAAAGAGATGCGGGCGGCGTGTGTTTGGAGGACCGACGATGATGGTTGATCTGATCGGTGTTGTTGATGATGATTGCTGGGATGATTGTTTTGTTGTTGATGATCATTGCTGGGATGATTGCTTTGCTGGGGAATCCCATCATATGAGGTGAGGAATGTTCTAATTTTGTAAGACTTGTACTTGTTTCCCCTACATATTCTAACATTGAAGGAGATGGAAGAGATTTTTGAAAGAAAGAGAAGAGATTTCCGAGGGAGATGGAAGAGATTTGCAAGAGATTTGAATGTGGGAGAAGGAAGAGATTCAAATGAAGGAGGGAGGAGTCGCATTTCAATTTGAATGGAGATTGGAAAAATGTTGGTTTTTTGTTTATATAGGTGGTATGGGAAAGTATAGTGGTGTGAGAAAAA
Organism: Berberis thunbergii; assembly: GCA_003290165.1. Classification (NCBI taxonomy): domain Eukaryota; kingdom Viridiplantae; phylum Streptophyta; class Magnoliopsida; order Ranunculales; family Berberidaceae; genus Berberis; species Berberis thunbergii. Next base: position 240,485 of record QNQO01000975.1, read on the forward strand.
ACGTAGGTGGTGTGAGAGACTAGAATATTGTGAGAAAATACTTATGGTGATGTGGAGTAGTCGCTGCCATGTTTAAAATGAGCAATAAAAAAAAATCTATAACATAATTTATTTACTAAGTTGTACTTCATATATTGATAGTTCATTTATATCTCTCTTGATGCTGCACTGAGATCCATTCTACAGTTTGCAAATCTTGATGCATTATCAATTGTTGAGATTAAGTAGAGGGTCCTTTCACAATATCATTCTTATATGCTTTCTCATCCTACACCAAGGATTGTGATTTCGTTTTTTCGAATAAGTTTTGGTCTTCTGAATTTAAGAAATATTTTGGTGTGTAAAGAAAAAACGTAACAATTTTGAGGATACATGGAATATATATTGAATTTTGAGTGCATATTAAATATGTGAAAAAATAATATGTAAGTAAATAAATGTATTAAACACATTAAATAAAACACAAATACCTATAATTAGAAAATCAATGGTAATTTAAAAATCAATATATAAATAGAAGAAGTGATAATTAGGAAATTAGGGGGTAATTTCAAAAAGTAATAAATAATTAGAAAAAAAAAATTAAGATTTGCGAAAAATTCAAGAATTTTTTGAAATTCCAAGTTTTTCGAAAAAATCCTCAAAAAGATGTAATTTTTAATAGCTGGTTTTTGTATTTTTACGAAAAAGCGAAATTTACGGAAAAACCTCGAAAATTTTCGAAAAATATAATTTTTTCTTTGGTATTTTTGTTTTCGTAATTTCAAAAAAACAAAAATTTCTCGAAATCACAATCCTTGTCCAACACATGGTCAAAACACAAAAGTTGATCAAAACACAAAAGTTGTAGTACTCTTAGTTATCTAATAAACACAACTTGAAAATGTTTTAAAATGAGCAAGTTATGGTCATTTTACTAAAGTTATGCAAACCTATCCAAAAAAATTTGCTGAAATTTCCTGTTCGCCCAGAACAATGCGAGTTTTTGCAAAAACCTCCCATTGTTCTGGGTGAACAGAAAATTTCAACAAATTTTCTTACTATTCGCTTAGATCAATGCGAGGTTTCTGAAATTTTTTTTGAAGTTTACTTTGTTTTTGTGATTGAAATATTTTTTGAAGTTTCTATGAGATTACTTTGTTTTTTTGAGAATTTTTGGGGAGGTTGTGATTTGGGTTTCGATTTTGAGGGAGAATGAAGAGATTTTGTTAGAATATGTAGGGCTTTCACTCAACATAGCCAAGCTCAAATCCAAGATTGATCCACCTCTATAATAAGGAAGTAGATGATGTTGATGGAGGATGATCAGGTTGAGCTGTCGTTGCTTCTCATCTTCCTTTCCCTTTTCGACCTGATGATGATGATGAGTTCTTTCTTCGGATGAACTTTCGGATGAAAAGTGTTTTGAGGATGATGAACAGAGGATGATGGTCAGCCCAAGATGAGAGATGATGGTAAGCCCAAGATGAGAGAGATGCGGGCGGCGTGTGTTTGGAGGACTGACGATGATGGTTGATCTGATCGGTGTTGCTGTTGATGATGATTGCTGGGATGATTGTTTTGTTGTTGATGATCATTGCTGGGGAATCCCATGATATGAGGTGAGGAATGTTCTAATTTTGTAAGACTTGTACTTGTTTCCCCTACATATTCTAACATTGAAGGAGATGGAAGAGATTTTTGAAGGAGAGAGAAGAGATTTCCGAGGGAGATGAAAGAGATTTGCAAGAGATTTGAATGTGGGAGAATGAAGAGATTTGAATGGAGGAGGGAGGAGTCGCATTTCGATTTGAATGAAGATGGGAAAAATGTTGGTTTTTTGTTTATATAGGTGGTATGGGAAAGTATAGTGGTGTGAGAAAAAAAAGTAGGTGGTGTGGGAGACTAGAATATTGTGAGAAAACACTTATGGTAATGTGGAGTAGTCGCTGCCATATTTAAAATGAGCAATAAAAAAAAATCTATAACATAATTTTTTACTAAGTTGTACTTCATATATTGATAGTTCATTTATATCCCTCTTGATGCTGCACTGAGATCCATTCTACAGTTTGTAAATCTTGATGCATTATCAATGGTTGAGATTAAGTAGAGGGTCCTTTCACAATATCATTCTTATATGCTTTCTTATCCTACACCAAGGATTGTGATTTCGTTTTTTCAAATAAGTTTTGATCTTCTGATTTTAAGAAATATTTTGGTGTGTAAAGAAAAAACGTAACAATTTTGAGGATACATGAAATATATATTGAATTTCGAGTGTATATTAAATACGTGAAAAAAATTAATATGCAAGTAAATAAATGTATTAAACACATTAAATAAAACTCAAATACCTATAATTAGAAAATCAATAGTAGTTTAAAAATCAATATATAAATAGAAGAAGTGATAATTAGGAAATTAGGGGGTAATTTCAAAAGGTAATAAATAATTAGAATAAATGATAATTAGTAAAAATTAAGATTTGCGAAAATTTTGGGAATTTTTTGAAATTCCAGGTTTTTCGAAAAATCCTCAAAAAGATGTAATTTTTAATAGCTGGTTTTTGTATTTTTACGACGGAAAAACCTCGAAAATTTTCGAAAAATATAATTTTTTCTTTGGTATTTTTTTTTTCATAATTTCAAAAAAACAAAAATTTCTCAAAATCACAATCCTTGTCCAACATATGGTACCATAAAATGAGCAAATAAAAAGTTTACCCAATTTTTTTTGAATAAATAAATAAAATGAAATAAAGAGTTTACCTGGCTTGGTCGTTGGAGGATCCAACACTGATGGTGGGGGAGAAGGTAAAATAAATGAATTGGAGAAGGGATATATCTCATATCTGAAATCGCAGTCGTTCGCTCGAACTCTCCCACCACGTTTTCCCTTGCAACAACTTCTAAGATCCGCAACTGCTACCTCCAGGCATTTCGAACAATCTTTTTGAGACAAGGCTCTAATGCACTGCACCATCCCAAATATAGTCACCGAGTTGTTGAAGGGAGTTGTTCCTAGGGAGAACTTTGAAGCATCATAAGCTGCTTTCTTAGAAATATTATTCAGCAGGCCTTCTACCGCATTATCAAACGAATCTGGGTTCGGGTTCGATATATTGTCTGGGTTTACAAGATATAAGAGGGAACTACTGCTAATACTGGATATTGAGAAAAATAGATAGTCAGCATAACGTAATACACAATTTTCAGAAAATAGCGTAGCTTCTTTGTCATTACGACAGTAATCTGTGATCTCTGACTTGGAGTTGTTTCCACAAATTTTACAATCTTCATAACCAATGTCATATCTACATTGAAGTAGGCCGTAGACTGTATCAGGGCTCTCGCCGACAATTCTGGTGTAGAAGTTATTGGAAGGAATGTCTGAAACCAAATAAGCCAGGGCCATTTTTAGATTGGATTGGTATGGACTTCCTTCTTTGTAATTGGGAGAAGCTTTCTTACAGAAAGGAAGAGACTCTGATGATCCTGAGGTGTAACATATAAGAGAGAAGAGAAGACATGTTGAGAGAAGTGAATTAATGATTTGTGATGCTTTAGGTTGCATGGTTGCAGTGATTTTTGCAGTTGCTACGAATAAGAATATATAGGAAGATAAATCCACCTTCGGTTGGCTTGCCTACCATTCAAGTCATTGATTATTCTAGGGTCTAGGGGTGGCATGGGATGAAATAGACTTCATCTCTATCACATTCCGTTCGTTTGGGATCGAGACGGGATACACTTTATTCGACCTCATCCCATCCCACGATTCAATCATGATTTTCATCCCTATTCCGTTCGTTTGGGATCGGGACGGGATAGACTTCATCCCATCTCACGATTCAGTCATGATTTGGTTAGCCTTTTAACATTATTTCAATTACTATTAAGGACTGTATTATAGTATTCGAGCATGAATTAAGTGAATAAAAAATGGCTCAAGCATTTCATGTAAAATTGGACTCATTTAAATAAGCATAGGGGTGTTTAAAATTATCCAAGGAGTTCGATACTATAAAAGGTTTTCACTTCTAACCAAGGGTGGTGATTTCGTTTTTTTAGGTAATTTATAGTTTCATAAGACTCATAAACTACATATTGTATAAGAATCACTTGTATAACGAAATTTTAATACTAAATTAAAGTTATAACGGGTTAAAACGTACAAAATTTGATATTGGCTTAGTGAAATAAATAAAAATTTCGGTAACTTGAAAAAACAAATTTCGTTAAATTTTGACATTTTTTGAGAAATCACATTTTGTGCTTATAACTAAACACCAATTTGATGATTATTATAGTAACAATTTATTAAATGAACATAATATGAGTTCTAGATAGGTGGGCCAGGAAACATTCAACATAAACTAAGTACATATTCTAGAGAGCCAGGCCAGGCCCAACACCATCCATCATCTTAGAGATGCACATCTCAAAGATGATGGATAGTGTTGAGCCTGACCCTTTAGAAAAGTCGTAAACTAAGCACATTTTTGAAGTTTCTATGCTGAATGGAGAAATGAATGTGCATGACAAGTTCCGAACACTACAAAAAAACTTCAATAGCTCTAGATACTAGCGACGTTTTTTTGATACCGTCGCTAATTAAAAGATCTGCGACGGCCTAGCGACGGCAAAAAACCGTCGCTAATGCTTTTGATAGCTGACTCAACCCATAATCATAAAAAACCGTCGCTAATTATTTTGCGACGGCACAAAATCGTCGCTAAGTTTTACAAAAAAAAGTTGGCAGCTACGATTTTTGCCGTCCCTAAAAGATTTGTTTATTAGCGACGGCAAAAAACCGTCCCTAATTGATTTTTTGAAAAAAAATATTTATACACAAAAACATTTAGCTACGGCAAAAATCCGTCGCTAAGTTTTACATTATTTTTTATTAGTGACGGCAAAAAACCGTCGCTAATTGATTTTTTGAAAAAATAAAATTATACACAAAAGAATTTAGTTACGGCAAAAAACCGTTGCTAAGTTTTACATTATTTTTTTTAGCGAAGGCAAAATAGCGTCGCTAATTGATTTTTTGAAAAAAATTAAACACAAAAGCATTTAGCTACGGCAAAAAACCGTCGCCAATTGATTTTTTGAAAAAAAAAATAATACACAAAAACATTTAGCTACGTCAAAACACCGTCGCTAAGTTTTACATTATTTTTTATTAGCGACGGCAACAAATCGTCGCTAATGATTTTTTGAAAAAAAAATAATACACAAAAACATTTAGCTATGGCAAAACACCGTCGCTAAGTTTTACAAAGATTTTTTATTAGCAACGGCACAAAACCGTCGCTAATTGATTTTTTGAAAAAAAAATATATACACAAAAACATTTAGCTACGGCACAAAACGGTCGCTAATATTTTAAAAAAAAAACCACGTCACCGATCAGCGTGAAACCTCATCTCAACCGTAAAACCCAAAAACTTTAGCTCAATCCAACGCACTAAACCAAACCAAGTCACCGATCCGCATGAAACTAACACAACCAATCTCCTTCAATTATCTCTCTCCCCTCCCTTCCTCCGCCGCCTCCCTCTCCGTTTCCCTAGCTGCAAGAGATCTCTGATCTCAGATATTGTATAGATCGAAATATATATATATATATATTTGTGGTTTTTTGTCATTTTGTATGGATTTTTTGTAATTTTTGTATGATATTCTAGAGATTCTGTGTAATTATTGTTATAATTTTGATCAATTAAGTCTCCTGTCATGTTTTTGCTCAATTAAGTTTAGTTCTGGTAGTTTCTATTAATTTTTAGAATGAACAATCATTAAGAGCTAATTTAATTATAAAAAATGAATTATCATTTGTAATTTGTAATTTGTAAATTTCATTTGTCAATATGATTTGCAACAAAGCTGTCCCTAAATAGCCACGGCAAATACCGTGGCTGTTTTGTCAATTAGATTTGCAATTTAGCGACGGCTTTCATGCTGTCGCTATTTTTCAATTTGCGACAGGCTTAGCCGAAATTTTCAACAGTTTTAGCGACGGAATTTTTCGAGTTAGCGACGGTTTTTAGCCGTGGCGAATTAGCTACGGGATAGTTTACCGTTGCTGATTCAAATAGCGACGATTAAAATAGTCACGGTATTGCGACGGTTGTTGAGCCATTGCTAAATTGTCGTTTTTTTGTAGTGACATGATCCACCCCATTTTTATTTATTACCTAATTAAATACGGATGTACTTTGTCATCTGTTAACCTTCAAGTAAAGACTAAATTACATAAACTTTCTTCGTGTGTCATGGTGTTAGAGCATCTCCAATCATCCCCTAAAATAGTTATTTTAGGGGTTTCAAGAGAAAATTTTTGCTCCACTCATCCCCCTAAACAATTCCCTATAATAACTACACATACAACTTTCCCCTAAATTTAAGGGAAAATTAACCGTCTTCTATATCTCGTACAATAATAAAATATTCTCAATATTTAATTTTCTAAATTAAAACAAATAAAAATAAAAACAAAGAAACCCCCAACTACCTTCCCCTCTTATTTAATTAGTCAAATTATATTTAATAGTCAAAATGAAATTAACTTAAATAATAATAAAAACTAATTATTAATACTAAATTTAAAAAAAAACTCTCAAATCTTTTAATTAGTCAAATTTAAATTAAGTTGAAATTAAAAATAGCATATTAAAAAATATCTAAATAATAGTATAATTTAAATTAATAATATTATATATTTAAGTTGAAATTAATAATAATATATATTTAATAAGATTAAAATAATATAATTAAAACTAATAATATTATAATTATATTAAGTTGAAATGAATAATAGTATAATATTCCTTGCTTTGAAAAAGACATGCACATTTTATGCATTTTTGGAGTCGTCTGTTTAGAATGAACATCAATATTTCTATAATTTTTCGTTTTTACAGAGATGATGAAGAAGAAAATGAATTAGTGGTAAAGGTTCAGAGATTCAGATTAATAAATATTAGTGTTTACAAGTCAAAGTCTTGGACATGTTTTAAAAGCTGATACTAATGTATAAGAAAATAATAAAGTCTTGGACATGGTGTTAGGTTGCAGTAACATCAAATTTCCCTCAATTATGGTTTGGTTTGTTTCAGTGGTGGACCTATTAAGGGACTGGGTACGCTCTTGTCCTATTAATTCATTGTTGAAAGTTAATCATTTTTACTAAACAATTCAAGTTGGAGCCTCTTGGAGCGGCACCTATTTTTTCTACCCTTAATTTTTTTTTTTTCATTTTTGATGTTATTTTGTATGTAATTGCAAACATTAAAAAAAAATTGTTTCTTCACAAGTGATATAAAATCCCCAACAAGAAATATATCTAAAATTAAAGTTTAAAATAATAACTATAAAATTCAATGAAAATATATACTATTACACTACAAGAAATTGGTAATTTAGTGGTGGTTATTTAGCGACGGTTTGAAAAAACCACTGCTAAATACTTTATCCAACGACGATTATTTAACCATCGTTATAAATAAAACATCAATGTTTTTAGCCAAATGTGAAAACTAGCAAGACGAACCGAACCTTCCATTCGATTGCTCATCCGATTTTAATCTTGATATCTAATTATTTGCAGATCTTAGGGCTGAAATGATCCCCCCAAATTGAAACCAAATTAAGTATTTGTTTGTGAAATGTTTTTTACAGTTCGTTTGTGAGAAGAAAATGAAGAAGGGTTAGAAGACTGAAGAAGAAGCCACAAGAAGTTGTGTCGAGTACAGTCGACAACAATCATTGTTTTGGAGAAGAGGTCACCCACATGCTACGACCGTCGAGTACAGTCAATCGTATTATGATCTTATTACGTTCATAAATTTCAGATATTTTTTTAGCTTCAATGTGTATACTAATTTTAATTATTTTGTGATTTTAGTAATCTATTATAGTTATTATGTTCGTTTGCCTTTGCTAAGATTATCCATGTTGTGACCTTATTTTAACTTAAAATTGGACTATAGAGAATTCAATTTGATATATACAATATACTTTTGATAATTGTATATCTTTTTATTAATTATTAACTCAGATATGAAAAAAAAAAAAATTCAGACTTCACTTGTGATAACTACTATTATCGGCTAATAAAATAATTTTATGTTCAATAACAAATATCACTATCACTATCAATCAACAAATTAAAGGCAGAGCGAAACTTTCAACATGCACAAAATGACAGGCGAAGATAATATTTTTCCTCAACCTTAGAATAGGATGGTGATGTAGTCTTCCAGTATGAATTGAATGGTCCATAGACAGTGTTAGTGGGAACCACCAAGTTGACTGACTTAGGGCGTCTCCATAGCTCATCGGGCACCCAAGTTATTCTTATCCAAGTTCAATGTTTCAACAACAAATATCAGTATCACTATCAATCAACAAATTAATGGAAGAGCCAAACTTTAGTCATGCACAAAATGACTGTCATAAGAGTATTTTTCAACAACATTGAAAAGTATTTCTATGGCAGGAAAATTTCTTTGTTAGATGTGTATTCTATTGGTCACTTATTTGTTATTTGGAGGACAATATATTTTTATAATTTTGCTCGATAAAGAATATTTCATAGAGCTAGGGTAAACAAAATAATTAATTAATTAACAAACTAGATAAGTACAAAATATAAGATTGCTTAGTGCTAGACTGCTAGTTAAACTTCACACAGGGAACCTTAACAACAAATGCAAGCCACTGACAGACTTTGAGTGATTTACTAGGAACACCGGAGTTTAGGAGCACCTGAATTGAGTAATCATCATCATCACTATTGCCATCATCACTACTACCTACAATCACTATCATATGTCATGGGCTTTCTTTTCACAAGTACTTCTCGTGCGACACTAGCAAACTTTGCCCCGAGTTATCAAAGGAAGCTAGTCAGCCTTGCCCACAAAAGACTTATTTAGACTTTAGAAAACTAAGCAAGCTAAGAACACACAAGAGAGCTTAAGAGAACTAGAACTTGTATTGCTTGAATTCTCTGAGGTGATTACAACAAATGAGGCCTTAGCCTATTTATACAACTCCACCTCCTCAATGGACGGTGGTGATCAATTTGATCTAACGGTCTACAATGAACTTCTACACACTTCCTTAGAAAATATCTAAGGACTAGAATTCTATGGAACTCTATGGAATTTTAAGGGAGGTTCTAGAGAACTCTCTCTAGAACAATGTAGAATACTCTACATTATTTACACATGCCAACCTCACTTGGCTAGGCAAGAAGATAATTGTGAAATTCTCCCCCACCTAATCAGGCGACGTCCTCGTTGCCTTCAAATCCTCGTACGCTTTGATTTGCTCCTTGAATTGCCACAAATGTTGGATTGGCTCCCAGCTAGCTTCACTTTCTAGCAATCCTTTCCACTTGACGAGTAGCTCATGTGTGGGAGGTTGGTTGGAATGACGCACCACACAATCTGACAAGATAGTCTCTGGTTCCTTGTCATGTTGGATCCTCATGCCCATTGGTGCTCTTTGTGAAATTCTTCTGTTTGGATCATCCTGATCTTCCTTATATGGTTTCAGTAGGCTCACATGGAAGACTGGATGAAACTTGATCCTCGGCGGCAACTCGGCCTTGTAGGCTTACTTTCCCACTTTCTTGACTATGGGGAAAGGACCCTAATATCTCCTGATAAGGCCACGATGCAGTCCAGAAAGTCTGGCATGAGCATGCATCTTGACAAGCACAAGGTCTCCAACCTGGAACTCTCGAGGCCGTCTCTTCTTGTCGGCCCACTTCTTCATCCTCTTGGATGCATTTCCCAGGTAAGCTCGAGCCTCATCAGCTTGATCATTCCATCATTTGGAAAACTTATAGGCTGATGGACTCACTCCAGTGTAGCCAGTAGCAATAGAGCTCGGGGTCATAGGTTGTTGTCCCATGACAATCTCAAATGGACTACGACCCGTCCCTTCACTTTTCTGCAAGTTGAAAGAGAATTGGGCAACATCTAGCAACTTAGCCCAATCTCGCTGGTTGGCACTCACATAGTGCCTAAGATATAACTCCAGCACGACATTCATCCTTTCCGTCTGACCATCCGTTTGATGATGAAAGCTAGTAGAGAAATTAAGGTCGGTACCTAACAACTTGAACAACTCAGTCCAAAATTTTCCCGTGAACCGAGTATCCCGATCACTGATGATAGATTTGGGCACACCCCAATACCTTACCACGTGTTTGAGGAATAAATGTGCAACTTGCTCGGCTGTGCACTCCTTGGGTGCGGGAATGAAGGTGGCATACTTCGAAAATCTGTCCACGACCACAAGTATCCAATTGCAACCTTTCGATGCGGGCAACCCAACTATGAAATCTAAGGAAACACTCTCCCAAGGTCTTTCTGGGATGGGGAGGGGTTCAAGTAAGCCAGCAGGTGACTGTTGCTCCACTTTGTCTTGTTGGCATACAAGACAAGTCCACATATGCTTTGATACCATCCCTCATATGTGGCCAATAATAGGAATCTTTCACAAGAGCAAGAGTCCGACGTATACCTGGATGTCCCGCCCACTTGCTATCATGGCATTCTTTCAAGACTTCCTTCCTTAGGTTGTCATGAGGTGGAACATAGATTCGCTTTTCCTTAGAATATATCAAGCCGTTCTCCACCCAAAATCGTCTTGTCTTCCCATCTTTGACAAGAGCTATGATGGTTTGTGCCATGGAATCATGTGCCAATCCTTCCTTTATGCGTCCCTTCAAGTTGCTTTGAGGTTGACTTATGTCAGCAAGTTCTCCTTTTCTACTCAAAGCATCCGCAACAAGATTAGCTTTGCCAGGCTTGTACTCCAAAGTGTAATCAAACTCTGCCAAGAAATCTTGCCACCTAGCTTGTTTTGGTGTGAGCTTCTTTTGTGTTTGGAAGTAGCTAGTGGCAACATTGTCGGTCTTGACCACAAATTTGCTCCCAAGCAAGTAATGTCACCATGTTCGCAGGTAATGCACAACCGCAGACATTTCCTTCTCTTGTACTGTGTACCGCCTCTCAGTATCATTGAGCTTCCTACTTTCAAAGGCAATAAGATGCCCTTCTTGCATCAATACTAGCAAATTCGGAAGCATCCGTATGTACCTCAAAAGACATAGAATGGTTGGGAAGTGCCAACACCGGTTCTTCCACAATTGCCTTCTTCAATCCTTCGAAAGCGTGTTGGCATTTTGAACTCCAATCCCAACTTCGTCCCTTCTTGAGCAAGTCCGTCAATTGAGCGGCTATGGAAGAGTAACCTTTGATGAACCTTCTATAATAGTTCACCAAGCCAAGGAAAGATCTTAACTCGGTGACTTTGGTCTGTGGTTCCCATTCTTGGATGACTTGTACCTTAGACTTGTCCATACGAAGCTTGCCCTTGCCAATGATATAACCCAAGAATGTCTCCTCCTCTTGGGCAAATGAGCACTTATCCTTTTTGACATAGAGCTCGTTCTCCTTCAAGGTTTGGAACACTTGCCTCAAGTGATCCACATGTTCCTCCAATGTCTTGCTATAAATCACAATGTCATCAAGTTACACAACTACGAACCGATCAAGGTAAGGAGCTAGTACCTTATTCATTAGGGTGCAAAATGTGGTCGGCGCATTAGTTAAACCAAATAACATGACTAAGAACTCGTAAGACCCGTACCTTGTAACACATGCAGTATTTGGTTCATCTCCTTCGGCTATGCGAACTTGATAGTATCCCGAGCTTAAGTCAAGCTTGGTAAAGTACCTTGCATCACCAAGTTGATCAAAGAGATCCGCAATAAGTGGAATCAGGTACTTGTTCTTGATAGTAACCTTGTTGAGTGTCCGATAGTCAATACAAAGCCGTAGGGATCCATCATGTTTCTTTTGAAATAAGACCGGCACACCATATGGAGCTTTGGAAGGTCGGATATAACCAACATCTAGTAAATCCTTCAATTGTCTTCTTAACTCCTCGAGTTCAGGAGGTGACATACGATAAGGAGCAAATGTGGGTGGCTTTCCTCCAACTTCCAACTCAATAGCATGATCCACCTCTCTCCTTGGTGGAAGCTTCTTAGGCAACTCGGCAGGCATAACATCCTTGTACTCCTTGAGAACATCTTGGATGGCCTTAGGTACATTCACCTCTCCATCCATGGGACCTTCATCTTCCTTGAGGGTGGCCAAGTAAGTAGGCTCATTCCTCTTTACTCCTTTAGAAAGTTGGAGAGCGGACACCATTCTCTCCTTACTTATCTCTCGTACCACGGGCACAACACAAGGTTGTCCCTTCTCCATGATGCACATGGTGTTGGCATATGGGACCAGGAACGCTTTCACCATGTCCAAGAAATCTATACCCAAATAGAACTTGTGATCATCAATTGGAGCAATAATTATGTCGACTTTACCTCGCCATTGTCCATGCCGAATATCGGTGCCACGAGCTATTCCTTCAATTGGGAAACTTTTAGCATTGACTCCCTTGATATATCCTTTCTCCTTCGTATATGATAGGCCAATTTCTTCAGCAAGGTCTTTGGCCATGTAGACTGTGTCGGCTCCGGTATCCACCATGTCTTTCAAAGTCTTGTCCCCGATCTCGGTCTCCACGTACATCCTTCCACGTGGTTGTTCTTCGACCTTAGCTTGAATGACACTTAGGAGATTCATTGAGGCGATCCTCCTTTCCTCCTTTGCTTCTTCCTCCATGACAAGCGCGGCAAGCTTCCCCCGGTTGGGACACTCAAATGCCCTATGGGGTCCACTACATAAGAAGCAAGATATCTTCTTGGGTGATCCATCTCTTTTCTCTTTCCCCTTGTCTTTGAAGTACTTGTGTTCCTTGGAGGACTTCTCTTTGTCTTCCCCACCTTTGCCATCATTACTCGGCCTTTTCCCTTGCCCCTTGGATGAGTCATTTCTCTTGAACTCAATCAAGGATTCGGCTGCAGCCATAGCTGTTGCAAGGTCTTGCACACCTCGCCTCTTCAATTCCAACTTGGCCCAACCCGTTAGGCCATCAAGGAAGCTAAACAAAACATCATTTTCTCCCATGTCAGAAATCTCCAAGAGCAACTCTGAGAACTCCTTCACATACTCCCTTATGTGGCATTCCTTATGTGGAAGGCGACGAAGCTTGGCCCTAGCTAGGGCTGAAAACCGAACCATCGGTTCGGTTTTAAAATTTTCAAACCGAAACCGAATCGACCATTAACAAAACTGATCCGAAACCGAACCGATTCTAATTTATGCAAACCGTAACCGAACCGACTAAAATCGAACCAAAACTGAACCGACCGTCTATTTTAAACATATTATATTATTTATATATAAAATATATATTATTTATTATATATATTCGGTCGGTTCGGTTTGGTCGGTTAAAATCACATAGAAACCGAAAACCGAACCGACCACTTCGGTTTTGAATTTTTTAAAACCGAAACCGATCCGAACCGAATTTAAACCGAACCAATCGGTTCGGTTTTGATCGATTCGGTTGGTTTAGTCGGTTTGATCGGTTTTTTGTTCAGCCCTAGCCCTAGCTTCGTTTTCGGCATCCTCCGGGTAGAATTGTCTCTTGAGTTCCTTCGTAAGTTCTTCCCAAGTGTCGATGGTGCATAATCATTTCTTGACATCATCGGACCTTCTGCGCCACCAAACTGTAGCAACATCATTTAAATATAAGGAGACACTACGTACCTTTGATGTTTCATCTATTATGCCAACCGCATCAAAGTAGCGCTCCATGTTCCACAAGAAGTTGTCGATCTCCCTTGCACTCCTTGCCCCACCATAGGCCTTAGGTTTGGGAGCTTCGACTCTGTGAGTGATTGTCCCTGGTGTAGTCCCACCATTGGTTACCACAACCATACACACACTAAGTTGAGTTTCTAGCTTCTCAACTCTTTCCCTGTAAGCATACATCTCCGCATCTTTGGCAACAATTTGGCCTTCAAGGGACTCGATCTTCTTGGACACCATGTCCACTACTGTGTTCAAGGCTCCTTGCATCTCTTCCCGAAGCTCTTGGTCCTCCCCATTGGACGCTTGCCTCTCGATGCGTTGGTCCATGTCATCGACTTTCTCCCTCAAGTCGGACATGGTGGCACACAACTTAGCCAACCTTTCATCCATCGCAGCAATCATGTCCTTCGACTTGTCCTTGCGGACTTTCCCACCTTTGTCGTTGTTGCCAGTTGCTGGGTTGTTGACCTCTGACGACATTCTCTTGTGTAGGATGATTTCACCAACCTTGCCAAACCTGACTCTGATACCAACTGTCACAGGCTTTCTTTTCACAAGTACTTCCCGTGTGGCACTAGCAAACTTTGCCCCGAGTTATCAAAGGAAGCTAGTCAGCCTTGCCCACAAAAGACTTACTTAGACTTTAGAAAACTAAGCAAGCTATGAACACACAAGAGAGTTTAAGAGAACTAGAACTTGTATTGCTTGAATTCTCTGAGGTGATTACAACAAATGAGTCCTTAGCCTATTTATACAACTCCACCTCCTCAATGGACGGTGATAATCAATTTGATCTAACGGTCTACAATGAACTTCTACACACTTCCTTAGAAATATCTAAGGACTAAAATTCTATGGAACTCTATGGGAGGTTCTAGAGAACTCTCTCTAGAACAATGTGGAATACTCTACATTATTTACACTTGCCAACCTCACTTGGCTAGGCAAGAAGATAGTAGTGACACATAGCATTGATACCACAAGCTCCACAACCACAACATTACCATCGTCTTTACCACCCACAACCATATCCACAATCACCACCACCACCAACGAAATAGAGTAAGGTTCAACAAGGAATCTCAAAGTCAAATACTAAATACACAACCATTGTCATATCTTCACCATTCACAACCATATCCACAATCACTACCACCACCAATACAATATCACAACTACAACCAATGTCATCATCACCACCAACTAACGAGATAGAGTAAAGTTCAACAAGGAATTTTCAAGCCAAATACTAAGTATAACCGAAATTAAGTTTCTTAGCTTTAGTTGTTCATTTCCCAAACTATAGTTCCACTTCACATAAAAATCACATAAAAGTCAATTTTCATATTACTCAGCCAAAACCAAATTTCATGTTACAAACATAGTCCACATCACCTAAAAGTCAACCATGTGGTGTGTTTGTTCTTATAAAAGGTCACTGATAATGGTAGACCTCATTTGGATTAAAGCGGATCTCGACTTTGGATTATCTTTTCATATCTCACTTTTATGAATATTAAAAATTAGAAATGTCTCCCCAGTCGTCACGGTTAGGGTAATCGTAAGTCTTTCTAATCCTCGTTTCTGGAGACCGTGAAAAATAGAAAACTCCACGGTTTGAATTGACCGTGTGGATGAAAGAAATTTTTTTGAGGCACTTGTTTCCAGTTTACAAGGCTAGTTCAATCCAAATTTTTTTGATATTGACGGTTATGCCAATCATGATGAGGTAATTGTAATTGACCAACAATTAGATTGAGGTGAAGAGGTATAACTAAATAAGTTAAAAGTTGGGGCCTACCTTAATCCAAATGGAGTTTGCCATTATTAGCCTTCTTATTAAATACTTGGTGAATGTGGTAGCTTCACTAGCTAACCCAGAGTAACAAATTCATAGTCATCAACCAGCTGCTTTTGAAGTGTTGAAGTAATTTGGATCGTCACATGCTTGTCTGCAGATACAGTATCCTCCTTATTCCAGATTCAACCTTTCGCTTTTTGCCTTCACTTGCATTGTTCCGGAGGTCCTCTTAATCTACCTTGGCTTCAGTAGAACTTTTTGGTTTAAGTTGAGTTGAGCTCCCTGACTTGGAATTCGTGACTGTGCCTTGCTTTGCCTTCTGTAAACTTTAACAAATGATCCATGCCTACCCATTCATCCCAATATTTGTTCCAACCAAGGTAAATAGGATATCCCACCAGAAATGATCTGCAATTGAATTGTCTTCGCGGTGAATAATATGTATCATCTCTGTACATGTTTTTTAGTTGGAATAGGATATCCCACCACAACCAAAGGAACCAAGGAATCTTAAGCTCATTCGCAAACTATTTGAAACTAGAATGAATTCAGTTTGTATTGGAAACTTTGTAATCCCAAGTTCTACAAAGGGAAGCATTCCCATAAGCAGATTTCGACAATTCGTGTTTTGGCAACAGTATTTGAACCTTTTTTTTTTTTTTGAAAAGCAAGCTTGGGGTTTATATGGGCTCCCCAGACCACAGAAAAGCAAAAGGAAAATACATTGCAGACACAAATACAAGAAACCATTAAGAAAAAAGATCTTTACATTCTCAAGTATTTTCTACCACTAGCATCCTCAAAGATAATCTTCTTTAGGTCTTCTGCAAATGAGCTAGGAATGACGTCAATGAATGACGAGTTGGGCAATAGAGCTGCCAACTTATCTGCTGCTCTATTAGTTTCCCGAGCTACATGAACCACTTTGCAAACTTCAAACATTTTCAGCATATCTTTGATTCTTCGCATGGTGTGTTTCGCTTCCCACGGAGGAGCCTTATCCGTATTGATGTACTGGACTGCATTGGCTGAATCAATGCAGATGAGCAGCTTCCTATGCTGTCCAGAAATTGCCATTTTCAGCCCTGTTTCAACTCCCTGCAGCTCATGCATAATTACAGACTTCCCTGGAGATGACCCTGCTGCAGCTGCTAAGACAGTGCCCTGCTGATCGCGAATGAGCGCTCCATATCCTCCCATCGTATCTTGCAACGAGCCATCTGAATTAATCGTCACCCACCCTGGATCAGGCCGAAGCCAAGTGTGCCATGTGCTGTCCTTAATTTTGTATTTGATGTCAATATTCCATCTGTTAAAGAAGGTACGGTTATGAGGAGTGTCCTCCACTTCCAGCTCCATAACGATCAACCGCAGTCTAACATCATCACAGATTTTCGGACAGAGATCCTTAGCTGCGATCTCTTTGCTGTCAAACATTCTTCTATTTCGCTCTAACCATAAATGGTACAATGTTGCATTTAACATCAGCTTTTGAGCAATGGATTTCGGGTCAGTTCCTGTGAATTTCTGCAAGCACCAATGAATTTCATCCGTCCAACTGCGGGGATGATGATTGAATCCCATAAATCTGAGCGTATATGACCAGACCTGATTTGTGTAGGAGCAGCTGAAGAAAAGGTGATTTTCATTCTCAGGAGCCAACTTACAGAAGCAGCATAAAGAGGTCGGGATGGTTCCCCACTGTAACAGCTTGTCCTGAGTTTTTAATCTGTTTGATAGAGCCAGCCATCCAATAAAACTGTGTCTGGGGATGCGACCCTTGAACCAGACCAGCTTAGTCCAGGGAATTAACGGCTTCTTTTCGCTAATAGCATGATATGCACTTTTGCTAGAGTACTCCCCACCCTTTCCTCCTTTCCATACAACTTCATCTTGATAATTGGGGTCAAGATCCACTGAGCTAAGGCCCAACAGTATTTGAACCTACACCACAGTATTTATTCATTCTACCATCCGTTTCATTTTTTTTTACAATTAGACCTATTTTAATAGGAAAATAGACTCCAAACACCTAACAAATTCCTAATTCGAAAGTACTACTATATAATATAACTTCAAACTAGCCTAAACCACTAAAACTCTAAAAGTACAACTTGAAAATACCATAAAATGACTATTATTCCTACATTTCAAAAATTACACAAATATATAATTTGTACTCTAAAACAAAATATTCTAAAAATCAATCTAAATTTCCTATATTGATCGGGAAAAAATTCATGAACTTTCCATCTGTGGACATCTTTGTCAACATCAAGATTCACCTTTCCTTACTTTGATCAAAATACCACTTGTCCTAACGAGGATGTATATACCACATACCCGAAGGCTACATCATTATTGCTATCTAGAATCGTGGCTACATCATTGTCCTAACGAGGATTTATGTCACTAACTGTGACCTCGTTCACTGATTCTGCAGTTACTTTGTCCACAGAAAAGGCATCAGGTGGAGAAGGAACTGGACATGTTACAGTATAATTGTTGAGCCATAGAAAAATTTGAGTCATGTTGGGTCTACGATGTGGCTCTTGCTGAACACATAACAATCCTAGCTGTAAGCATTTCAGAATTTCGCTAGGTAGCCATTGATTACCTAACGTTGGGTCGACGATATCTAATGCCATTCCACCATTCCAGTAATGCCAAACCTGTTCCAATAATCAGCCATGATTGTAAATATCTTAAAAAGAACAATGCATTTTAACAACCCCCCCCCCCCCCCCCCCCCCCCCAACACACACACACAAAAAAGAAGAAGCCAAAACTGTTAGCATAAGTACTTACATAACTTAGAAGATTCATGGAATTGTGGAAGCCAGAACTTTTTCTACCAGATACAATCTCTAACACTAGGACCCCAAAGCTAAAGACATCTGATTTGGTTGAGTATTTTCCATGCGTTGTGTACTCTGGTGCCATGTAGCCGCTGCAATAAATCACACTTCGATCATTTTATATATTGTTGTCTTTTCAAACCTTTACTGCCTTTTGCAAAAATAACTAAGATGATACAGAACAGATATATATGAGATGAAATGATATTGTAGGGGAATAGGTTACTTAAGGCCTATGCAAATAGATAAGTTGAAGTTTAATTAGCGCTTACTAAGTACCAGCAATGTGGTTTGTATTGTCTTCAACCTGGCTTTTACCGAAAAGCCTTGCTAATCCAAAGTCTGAGATTTTAGCAGTCATGTCTTCATCTAATAAAATGTTGCTTGCTTTCAAATCCCGATGTACAATTTTGTCATGGGAATCTTGATGAAGATATAACACTCCACTTGCAATTCCAAGTATAATCTTGTATCGTTTCTCCCAGTTCAATAATGGACGCTTAGATTCATCTGCTTAAGCATGAAAGAAACTGTTAACGCACTAAAAATTTAACTAAATAGCTGTTCACTCTAATTGCTTTAATTGGCAGTAGAGGAATGATGGACCTTGTGTCAACCAATGTTAATTATATATGTATATATCGAGCAACATAGCTGAAGTAGTATATATGTGTGTACATATATACCTGGTTAATTATATGTTTTAATTATATTTAAGAGAAGGCTACAGTCCCGATACTATATGTAAATGGTGGTGGTGGTTGTGTGTGGTGTATGTGGAAGTGGGCCGGGGGACTCCATCTACTTATTTAAGAGAAGTAAGGTATCATTCAAAATATAAATTAGATCATACCATATAGGATTTGGTCTAAACTTCCATTGGGAAGGAACTCGTAGATAAGTAATTTTTCCTCTTCTCGTATGCAGATGCCCAATAATTGTACTAGATTTTTGTGCATAAGCTTAGCAACCAAAGTCACCTCAGTTTTCAGTTGTTCTAATCCTTGCCCAGAATGTCGAGCAAGTCTTTTTACTGCTATTTTTCTTCCATCAGGTAACTCTCCCTGCAATATATTTTCAAAGCTTTAATGAAGGTCACAGAAAATAACTAAACAATCTTATTTACCAACAGTGTTCTAAAAATCGCTAGGCGCTGGGCGGGTGGCGAGCTGGTGCCTAGCGCCCAGGGGCCTAGGCGGGTGCCTAGGCGGGCGCCTAGGCGGCACCTAGGCGGTCTTAGGTTTTGTATTATTACTTTAATAATTTACAAAAGTTAAGCATAATACATTATCAATTACATCCAATTTAATGCCAGTATACATATGCAAAATTTAAAAACATGAAAAATTACCAATAGTGAACAAAATTTATTAAAACTCAAATGACTGAAGTTGGTCATGATGGGTACTTTATATAAATTTGAATGTGTACTCTTTTATTTTTCTTCAAATTGCATAAATAACCTCAGTTATATTTGATAAAATCTACATTAGTAAAATTGGTACCGACAGATCATTCGAGAATTCTATTAAGTAATCATCATTTGCTACATTTAGACATATACTGAATAAAAAATAATTAAATAGTTTATTATTAAAAAGTAGGAAATAAAATAAAATAAGAACACAATTAGCCATATTAAAAATTTTAAAAAAATTTTAAAAAAATAAAAATCGCCCAGACCGCCTAGAGTCCGCCTAGGCCGCCTAGACCCCGCCTAGGCCGCCCAGACCCGCCCAGCCGCCCAGACAGCCCGCCCAGCCATTAATCTAGGCGGTTTTCCACCTTCTAGCGCCTAGGCGGCCGCCTAGACCGATTTTTAGAACATTGTTTACCAATACAACGGATTATGTTGTCATAATGAGGTCCAACATTACCATGTAAACGGATCCAAAGCCTCCTTCCCCAAGTTTATGTGAATCAGAGAAATGGTTTGTGGCAACTCTAAGAGTAGCTAGATCAAATATTAGTGATTCGTACTTGTGAACTCTGATTCTGCACTATTGCATTCCTTGAAAACTTCTGAAATGTAATAAAACATTCAAAAGAAGGCAATTAGTTCTCCGTAAAACGTATATAATATATATAAAATAATATATTTCGGACCCTGATTTGTTGAATTGTATTCCAACTTTGATGAGTTCGGGTCATGGTGACATATTGGGAAAAACGTCCTTCTCTGGAGGAAGTAGGGCTGAAAACCGAATTACCATCGGTTTGGTTTTTCACCTAAACCATGAACCGAACCGACCTAGGTCGGTTTTAAAATTTTCAAACCGAAACCGAACCGACCATTAACAAAACCGATCCGAAACCGAACCGATTCTAATTTATGCAAACCGTAACCGAACCGAACCGACTAAAATCGAATCAAAACCGAAATAAAATCAAACCGAACCGACTATTTTAAACATATTATATTATTTATATATAAAATATATATTATTTATTATATATATTCGGTCGGTTCGGTTTGGTCGGTTAAAATCACATAGAAACCGAAAACCGAACCGACCACTTCGGTTTTGAATTTTTTAAAACTGAAACCGATCCGAACCGAGTTTAAACCGAACCAATCAGTTCGGTTTTGATCGGTTCGGTCGGTTTAGTCGGTTTGATCGGTTTTTTGTTCAGCCCTAGGAGGAAGTGAAGAATGCTGTTTTTGACATTCCCAAAAATAGCGCTCCGGGACCGGATGGATTTACTGCTGGATTTTTTCAGTACTGTTGGGAGTTTCTGAGTAAGGATATTTGGGAGGCAGAGATTCAGTTTTTTGAAGGGGAGGCAATGCCAGCTTCTTTCACGGCTAATTTCATGGCTTTGATTCCTAAAACTGAGAATCCGGGTTCTTTTACTGAATTTCGCCCAATCAGTTTATGCAACGTGATTTATAAGATTTTCAGCAAAATCCTTTGTACTAGACTGGCAAAAATTTTGCCCGTATTAATCTCTTCGGAGCAGGGGGCTTTCGTCAAAGGAAGGTTTATTGGTGAGAATATTGGCCTTGCACAGGAATTGATTAGGGACATTAACCGGAAGGTTTTTGGTGGTAATGTGGTATTGAAAATTGACATGGAAAAAGCCTATGATAGATTGGAATGGAATTTTTTGTTCGCGGTGCTTACAAAATTTGGTTTTAATGGGAGATTTTGCCATATTATCTCCAACTGTATCGCTTCTTGTGGTTTTTCAGTGTTGCTTCAAGGTGTCTACAAAGGATTTTTTCGATCTACCAGGGGTTTAAGGCAAGGCGACCCTTTGTCTCCGTTTTTATTTATTATTGCCTCTGAAGTGTTGAGTAGGGGTTTAAAGGAGGCTTTTGATAGAGGAAAAATTGGTTATTTTTATACCCCGAGGGCATGCCGCCCTATATCTCATTTGCTCTATGCAGATGATACTCTCATTTTCTTAAATGACAGAAAGTCTTCCATTCTGGGATGCATGGCATTTTTGGAAAAGTATTGTCAGATTTCGGGACAGAAAATAAATACAAGTAAAAGCTCTTTTATTTTGGATGACAAGGCAGTGGCAGAGAAAATTGTAGGATTCCAAACCTACACCGGTTTTCGGTTTCAAGACGCTCTTTTGAAATATTTGGGCGGGCCAGTTTTCCAAGGACGGGTTAAAGTTTCATATTTTGAAGATTTGATTGCAAAAATTCAATCCCGGATTCAGGGATGGAAGGCGAAATTGTTATCCCCGGGAGGCCGTTTAATCTTGATTAAACATGTTCTTAACTCGATTCCAATTTATATTCTCAGTACCATGTGTGTTCCTATGAAAGTCATATCCCAGAGAAACAGTTTGTTGGCAGATTTCTTCTGGGGGGACTGTGAAGGCAGAATGAAGAAAAAGTGGGTGTCATGGCCTAATATTTGTTTTCCACAGGATGAAAAAGGTATGGGTGTGAGAGACTTGACGATGGTGATGAGGGCTTTTCGTCTCAAGGCACTTTGGTGACTACGCACTTCAGATTATCTTTGGGCTAATTTCATGAGAAACAAATATTGGGTGCCCGGGGTGCCTTTGCATAGTCAGTTGGTGAAAATTGGGTCTTCTCCGTTTTTCAAGGAAATCATGCTTGACAAATCCCTTCTTCTGAGTAATTCGCTGTGGCGCATTGGTAAGGGAAATATCAATTTTTTTGAGGAAAATTGGAATACAGTGGCATCCTTTAGAAGATCGGCGGTTTTGGTTGATCAAGATGTGTGGCCTTCGGTAAATGAGGTGATTTCAACCAATTTTGAATTGGTTAACCCAGCTACTAGACACATAGCAAGGATAATTTTTGATGATAGATTATATGGCGAGGAATATGGAGAGGATGAATGTGTATGGGTTCCAAACCCAAATGGGATTTTCTCCATTCAGTTAGCCTATGAATTACTACGCCGAAAAGGGACGGTTAATGACCTCCATCGAAGAATTTGGAATGATATTCTTCCTTCTCGAATTTCAGTTTTTGTGTGGAAATTACTCCTTAGAGGGGTACCAGTGGATGGAGAACTGTACAGATGTGGAATTAGTCTGGCCTCTAAATGTCGATGTTGTAATAACATGCCACAGCGAGAATCTCTGAATCATTTGTTTTTGGATGGTGAACTGGCAATGTAGGATTGGTGCCATTTTGAGTTGATTTTTGATGTGCATATCAGAAAACCGGCAGAAATATCCACGACCCTTGTCATTTGACTCAGGAGAGCCAAAATGAAAACACAAACAGGTGTGTTATGTTTTCTCACTCCCATGTTCATTTTATGGGAAATATGGAAACAGCGGTGCAAATGTGTTTATGAAAATGCTGTCCCTAATCCTGCTTTTGTGATTCTGAATATTCGGCGTAATTTACATTTAGCAAATAAGTTTATAACTCCTAAGCAAGTCAGTTGGCATAAGACTCCATTACGGGCTTTGGGGATCCAAGAAATTTCAATTGTGAGAAAGCAAAGTAGAGTTGTGTTCTGGCATCCCCCTCCGTCAGATTTTGTTGCTCTAAATGTGGATGGGTCCTCCCGTAAGAACATGGCTGCGGGCGGTGTGATCATTAGAGACTCTAGGGGTGTTTGTGTTGGGGAAAGCAAATATTTTTTGGTGCAGGCTCTAATAATAAAGCGGAAATTTTGGCCCTAGCTGAAGGCCTTCGCCTTTGTCTCTTGTTAAATTTTAAACAGGTGGTTGTTCAGACGGATTCGGCAATTGTTTGTGGATGGTTTAAGGGAAATTTCAAGATACCATGGCATTTGGAGAATATTTTGAAAGAAATTAATTTTTTGGCGGCACAAATGACTTTAGCCTGTTCCCATATTTATAGAGAAGTCAACGCGGTGGCGGACGCTTTAGCAGACAGAGCTCAACGAGATCATAAGACTGTCTCCTTCACGACGAATGATCTTCCAAGGAGAGTGGCAGGATTATCAAGGCTTGACCGTTGGCATACGGCATATATACGTCACGGGAACGAGTAGACGCAACAGGAATGAGCATCGATATGTTCTGGAACCGTGTGCTGGCAGGTTTTTGCTCTGCTGTAAAAAGAGCATGCTCTGTTTTTCAGGGCAAGAAAGGGTTGCGGAGCTGCGGACTGTGCTGAGGATAAGTGGCTGGTTTGTCAATGGCGCGATGGTGGCTGCGGTTTGCTGGTTTGCGGTGGCCTTGTTTTGCTGTGATCTGCTGTGCTGCGGTCAGTTTTGCGTGATTTTGGAGCTGTTTTTAAGTTCTGTTGCTGCGCAGAATATTGGCATTGTGAGTATGGATGCAATGTGGTTTTTGCAAACTTTGACAAGATGCAAGTTGCTTTGCCTTCTTGGTTGCCAATTGGAGTTTTTATTGCTATATTCTGCACAAGTTTAGTTTGTGTTGGAGTTCTCTGTTAGACTGCTTTGCTGAGACTTGGCATGGTGAGTTTGGTTTTTTGGTTTTTGCAATGCAAGATGCAAGTTGCAAGTTGCAATTTTTCTTTGTTAGTTTTTTAGCCTTTGCATTTGGCTCAATGAAAGTTGTGGGTTCGGCCACGTTTTCTAAGAGAAAAATCTCAAGTGTGTTTATGTCTCGTTGGGTGCGTTTGGACTAGGCTAGTGAGTTATGGACGGATTTTTGGACTTTATAGTTTTTATGATTTTCTTTGTCCAATTGGATTTTTTTCTTCTCGGGTAAAGTCGTCATGTACCCCCGATAGTTTGTATCAGAATTTTTTTCAAGTAATAAAGGTCTGGCATCCCATAGTTGCCCCTCCCCACTGAAGGTTCTAATTAAAAATATATATATATATATATATATATAAAATAATAGAGAAATATCATCTACACCCATGTATAATGAGGAGGAAGTAAAATCGTTTTGTGCTTTGTTTTGTTAAGAAACTATAAAAAATGGTTGTTCAATGAAGTCACTTGATTTAGATCAAATGGATTTAGCCACTTTCTTAAAATAAAGATTTGTTTACCTACTTCTTCCAACAATCTATTTCTGTCTAAAAAGAAAGAGAAGGCTCCATATAGTTTTGTGCTACCAAAGATAAATACTCTCCCTACTCACCTTGCAATCATTCTCTCTTCACACAGAATTATGTGTTTTTCATTGGAAAATCTTTTAAACTCCACAATGGGAAAACTTACAGCAAAACACATTTCTCTCCCTCTCTCTAATTTTTTTTTTTTAGGTTTAGGTTTTGCATATGATGTGTTTTCTTACTTATCACTACTACAAATATAGGCTTGCATAGCGCTTAAAAATAGGCTTAGATAGCGCTAAAAAAAGCGCTATGCAAGGCGCGTACTTGAATAGCCCTTCGCTTAGATAGCGCTTTAAAAAGCGCTATCTAAGCGTTTATTTTTTTTTTTAATTAACTTCAATAGCGCCTTCTAAAGCGCTATGTAAGCGCTAATTTTTTTTAAATTAGCTTGGATAGCTCTTAAAAAAGCGCTATTTAATTTAAATGAATTTTTTAAATTAGATTTGTTTATCTGCTAAGATAGCGCGTAAATAAGCGCTATGCAAGTAATTAGATTGTTCTTAGATAGCGCTAAAAGAAGCGCTATTGTAGTATATATGTTAAACTTAGATAGCGCTTATTTGAGCGCTATCTAAGTTATTTGATTTGTTTTTCTATTTTTCTGATACCGATTTTCTGAGCTAAATATAATATTTAATATAATAATGACAACGTTCAATCAATCAATAAAGACACAACATGATAACTAACTGTTTCTCATTCATTCAAAATATATATAATTTAAGCATTCATACAAAATTCAATAAAGATACAAAATTGTTCTCAATCATGGTATCCCAAGCTTTGCCACTCAAACTGTAATGGATCAAGAACTTGAGGACATCAAGAGGGAAGTAGAAGATGATGCTGTATAACCAAATCACTCCTGCCCATCCCCACCCTATGCCTTGGATCCTTGCAAAGTCCCAGTTTGCATAAACAGCTATCAATGTAGCCACCCTAACACAATGGATGGATAAATTGTCAGTTTTAATGGAGAATACAGATATATTCAATGGCATGAAACATCATTTATACTCACCAATTGAGCGGCAAGGAAGGCACTAACAAGCAACACGCCTGGTCGTTCAACAAAAGACCAACTCTGAGATCGGGTCAAAAAGATGAGAGTCTGGCTCACTATGCTCACTTGGAGATAGAGAGCTGCAGTGAGTTCTTCGTTGTTGTGCCTGATTGATCTCACGCCAAATGTTTTCTGCACATTATATCAATTGGTAGACAATGAGTAGGATCAGTATGATTAATATATACTAATTGATATATAAGATGTTGCACGTGTTCTTTGGATAGGAGACTATTTACTGAGAAGAAATCTGTCTCACAGGAAGCCCAAAAGAAAATTACAGTCATGATAGCAAGATATGTGCCAAGTAGCTTGCATTAATAAACATAAGGTCATAAATATAACAAAGCATTTAGGATGTGGAGCTCATCAGGATCTTCTACGTTTTTCAACATCGCATTACTCATATCCCAACCATATAATTACTTCATCCATGACAACTCAACAACTAAAAAATGATTTTACCATGTGAACGATAGAGATGAGCCCTGCACGACATCCAATTAATTGCAAACTCTGGTTTTCACAGGGAAAATATGCCTATAAACATAGTTGTGTTTAATACTAGTATTCGCAAAGTCATACATAAGACAACAAAAAGTTTCATCAGACTACATAAACTGCTTACAAATTTACATCATGTCATTGAAGCACAGGCATAGGGTATGGGAATTGACATGTATGCCAAAATTGTCAAGAACATACTTAAATTAACATCTGTTCCCAAAAAAGTTTGTATCCATTGATCCTCCATGTACGTAGAAATTGTTAGCAACAAGCAGAATCAAAATCCAAGCTTTGTAGAGAAAGTTATGTAGGATAGAAAATAGACTTGAGAATGGAAACCGTTTCTGTGAAATCCGTTTCCGAGGGGGGACTAAAGATTCAGATTCCCATGAGAGATGGGAAAACTAAGCACATGCATAATTCTTTTCCTGTTGTTAAATACACAATTAAACAGCAGAAAACCACTTGATATGGGAATTGGGTTCCATTTTCCACAGAAAATGGCCAACCAAACATACCCTTAGTTGAAAACCATACGAATAAATAAATAAATAAAACCACTGCAATTCTTATTGATTTCTTCCAAAATGGTCTCACATTGTGCGGTTCTAAAAGGCCGATACAAAATGCACGCTGGAAAAAAAAATGAAACAGAAATTATACCTCAGTAAGGCACACAACTTTTGTTGGAAACTCTACTGGCGATGCATTTTCCATTCCAACTCCAGGAAAGCTTGCGCCACTAGCCTGCATAACCATTTTCTGCAGCCAGACCAAACCCATATAAGTATTGATTGCGAGTCAAAAATAATGACAAAAGGTGTGATGAAATGTAGAATCGTACAAGGTTAAAGATAATAAGATACATACTGCAGGATTAAGTTCAACAAAAGACCATAGACAAGGCGAAAAAAATGATAAAAGGTGTGAATAAAGAATCAGTTAAAGTCACGTTTCAATAGAAGAAAAAAGAAGATCAAGGAGTACTCTAAGTGTCTATTGAGGTGTCAATTTTTAGATGGTATCAGAGCAATTGTGCCTCATGCTACCAAGAACTTTCTATAGATGGTAAAACACAATAATAGTCAATATGAGGTATTGGATATACCTGCATAGCTATATGCTGTTGCAATATGGTTTCCTGGTCTTTTGTTGGCCCATTGCTGTAAAGGGCAATAAATATGTGTTGACCTAATAGTTTCGTAAATGAATGAATTTACCACCCATGCTAATAAATAAATAATGCGAAGAATTAATTGTAACGGTTTAAATAGCCACTAAGAAAAATTTTATTTACATATACCAATGACATCCTAAAAGTAAACTTGAATGTGCTGCATTTCCTGAGAATTTAATTATTAATGAAAATACACAAACCTGTCAGTGGTGCGACGAACAGTTAAAGTTTTATCACCCATTTTAAGACCATTAAGAGCAGCACAAGCTACATCTGTCACTGCTGAATCCTGATATTCACAAAGTATATTAGATATCACAAACAACAGTGGGCTACGGTTTTTTTTTATTTTTATTTTTATTTTTTATTTTTTTTATCTTTTCTGATAGCAACCTTAATTTATAGAACACATCATTGACTTCTTGCAAAACGATTATAGAACATGTGAAAATAAACAAGACTACCGATTGCACTATGAACAAATAACCAAAATGATGCTCGAGTGCAAAAATAGAAGCGAGTAGATAATTAAAAAAGAAATTAGTAATGTTATTCTTAAATGATTTAAATAAATCAAAATACTGGAACAGGGGACTAACCCTGATTGCCATAGTTACAAACCTGATACACGCAGAAACCATAACCTTTCGAGTTCCCTATGTCCCTAACCAATTGACAGTAATCATCTCGATGAAATGATCTTTTTCTACAAAATCTCCAGGCAAGGAGAATACTGATCCTCCCAAGCAAACACCAGATATACGACGACATATAAAGGACGAAAACATGAAATTAAATTTTCTAGAAGATTCCATGTTTACTCAATCAACTACTATTTCATTTCACTCTAGCATATACAGCGGGAAACCGCATTTAGTTTAACATACATAAGAAGCTGCCAGCATTGAAGTTCCAATGAGATGGAACTCGTGATTTTACAGAACAAAAGGTCTCCAACTAACGGAAGTCATTTTATTTTCATCTAAGTTACCTCGGGCATAACCATGAATTCTCCAATGTGCTTTCTGGATCAAATCCCACACAAAAAGCATGGTACCTGTATCAATAAAGATACTGAGAACAGTTAGTAAAAATCAAAATTTGATGGATCAAATATGTTCATGGTAAATTACAAACACAGCCAATCAACCAGAGTTCATTACATTGGTGTCATGTGGGATCATGCACCAAATAACTTGCCCTAGCCAAACAAGGCCGACAACAAAGCATATAAGACTTCACATATTCAAATGCCCAATTTACAAGATCTGGAAAAAGACATCTCTTTGAAACTAGACTTTGATGCCCAATTGCATATACAGACTATTTGAAAGCCCCTACATTATGAAAGTTAAATTTGATTCAACCACAGTACCACACTGAAACCACAGAAAGACCTTGTAGCTAGGAAAGACATATTTTGCACAACATATTTAAAATGATCTTTTAGACATGAGGATTAAACAATATACACCAATACCAATGTCATATTTACACTATAATCAGAAAAATATAGACCAATTCTTACTTACCTTGATTAGAATTTGTGTTACATCGTCGTAGCTACTAACACATTCTTCACTCAGATTTCAACATAAAAACCATTCTTGGAATCATCTCTTATCTGGAGAAAGTGAAAAATGCCCTTTAGTTACACTAAACATAGAAAGCCCAGACCAAATGAGTCTGATTTAATGAAGAGTAGACATAGAAAGATCTCTACCTCAAGGTTTCGTTGAGTGGGATCGAGCAAATCACCAATTTTCTCATTATATATCTCTAGGAAAGAACATCTACACTGATAATTCATCTGTTTCTCTTCCGAGTTCTCTTTCTCCTAACAACCAATCATAACAACAAATCAGTACACATTTCAAAATTCAATGTTTTCTCTAGCAAATAAAATGTATAAAACAAACCCCACCTTCTGAAACTAAGAAAATAACATCTGGAAGATGCGTGGAACAACGCCTTGATTGCTACTAGGTAAGTGACCTTCAACCATTGTGCTCGGAGGACCCCACATCGTGTAAGTCTTCCCACTTCCCGTCTTTCAGAAATTTAATCAAACAATTGCAAGCCTTGTCAATCTACTTAAAAAATCAACTAAAAGGTCTAGCAAACTTTTACAAAAAAAAAAAAACACAAATCTGATCTCTACCTGTCCATATGATATAATTGAATTGTTAAAACCAGCCAAGCAGCTCTTAACCAGTGGAACAAAGCCTCAATCCCATTAGCCTTCAACTTTTCCCTCAAAGGCTTAGAAATCCTAAACCTCGAAGTCGCATTCGGATCCTCTTTTACAGCAGGAGCAACAACCACCTCTCCATTCTCCAGCAATTTCTGCTTCTTGACAGACTCCCCCACCAACTCAGTCTCAGTCTCAGTCTCCTCAGCGCTCCTCTTCTTCTTCTTCTTCTTCTCCGACTTCTTCAGCTGCGCAGAGTCATCGCTGCTTGGTTCCTCCACTTTGGGGCTCTTCTTCTCCTTGCTCTTCTTCTTGTCCGTCGATGTTGTTATCTCCATGGCGGCGGCGTCGCTTGTCTGCTTCTTGTCTTTCAAAGATTTCTTCTTGCCTTTGGGTTGCTCTTCGAAGATCATTGAATCAGTGATTCGGATTGAAGGCATTGGAATGATAAAATTAGGGTTGGGGAAGATATTAGGGTTTCTAAGTTGTTGTTCGTTCATCTAATTCTACTTCTGCTGCTAAGGAGAGAGATGCAGCTCTGAGGCAGTTTAGCAGAGAAGAGAACGAAATTTAGGGGGTTAGGGTTTGAAGCGCTATCCTAAATGTAGTGATATGAATATGAAGCGCTATCCTAAATGGAAGTAGCATAGCGCTTCGAAAGCGCTATGCAAGCACTTTAAAAGCGCTATAGTAGTTTTGGTAACGTTTTTTCCCATAGCGTTTTTTAAAGCGCTATCTAAGACATAACTAAGATAGCGCTTAACTGAAAAAAAAAATTAAAAGCGCTATTGTAGTGTTTTTTTTTTCTTTTTTTTTTTAAAGACAAATAAGCGCTATCCTAGTGCCCACTTGGATAGCTCTTTAAAAAAACGCTATCTAAGTGGCGTTACCTAAGCTAATATTTGTAGTAGTGATATAATCCAAGTAAAACAAGTATTACATTTTCTTTAGTTCTCTTCAAATACAAAACAATAAGTCTGTCAATCCAATTACTACAGAAGAAAATTTTTACTGAAAATTTGCAACTTCAGATCTGATTCCCTGAATAAAGGAAGAAAAGGGAAGGGGAGGAGAAAATTTGCACAAAACGCTAACACATTGTGTCCATGTATATAGACATAGCAGGTCCCATGAGATGACTGGTAGACGGGGTGATCAAAGATTTGAGGTGTCACACTGAATGCCAACACATTGTGTCTGTGTACGTGAACATAATCGGTCTGAGAGCAATGACTGGTGGGCAGGGTGACGCAAAAATAAGATATTATAGTAAGTGATGAAAGCTTTTAGAAAGGATCGTGCAGTCACATGGTGCCAAGAGAGCACGAAAAAGTTGTGAATAGGAGTGCCTAGGGAGCACTTGAAAATCACGAGTGAATGTGCCAAAGAGCACATGGAGTTGATGAAGCCTGAAGATCTTGTTCGTAAACCAATTGGTGGTGTTATTGATCACATAAGTTAGAAGTGCAATGTGTGAACGCGAAGGCAGTTTGTAAACGCGAAGATCAACAAGTCGGCGTTGAGGGGGTTGTTGAAAAAATAAACCCCGACTTGGTGTTGATATTTTCTAGAAGAATTGAGAAAAAGAGAAGAAGAGATTTAAAAAAGAAATTAAAAGAAGATGAATAGGTAAAAAATCCGTGGCTCTAAATATCTTAGTCAAGATGCCTAATATCCACCATTCAAAAGCAAGACGAGGCCAATCCAGGGTGACACTACAGATTAAAAAAAAATATAGGGGACATGGCTTCCTCCCGCTCCACTCTCCAGTTGAGGGTTATTATTATTATTATTTAATTTTATTATTATTATTATTTTTATAAAAAAACACTTTGGGGCTTGAGGGTAAAAAAAAATGAATTAATGAAAATAATCTCTACTATTCCATTACTTAAATTAGCAAATCAATATAAAATGCGCAACTTAGTCATTTTCTACTACACTTTGATCATAAATGAAAAAATACTCTAAGGCCACAAAGCGGCCCTTTGAGGGTAATTGAAAAAAAATGCCCATAGGCTATATCAATGGAGAAGAAAATTTTAGTTTTTTTTTTAAAATCCTTTAGTTTTAGTTTTTAATCTTGACCGTTCATTGTGCCTTCAGATGTGTATTATTAAGAAGTTTCCTATATGTAAGATTCCCTAAAAACTATATGCTTTCTATTTTTGCTCAACCTGTGACGTGAAAAAAAAAATATTAGACTCACTCCACAATTTATACGTTGAAAATATAAAGAAAAAGGTCCAGGGGTCCTTATAAACCTTTTTTAAAACCATGTTTGCTCTTTAAAATAAATATATATATATATAAATGTGAAATATGTGAAAACAACTAGTAATCCATACCATAATTACTAGTTTTATGTTTTTGTGCTTCAGAGTAAGGTTTATGCCTCCTATTTGACTTGGCCAGCCATGGCTTCGACACGGGTAATAAAGATCTTGCATTCTATGTTACCCCTCCCCAATGTTTAAAGGCAATCACTACTCCACACCACCAAAAGCACTTTCTCAAGTTCTTTTTTGTTTTCCTTACTAATCACACCACCAATAAATATGCATAACCTAACAGAGAAACCCAAACTTAAAACGAAAAATACAAAACATGGTAACTTTCGACTAATTTAAATCCTCAATTGAGAATGCTTCTCAAGCTTATCAAAACATGAACATTGTGTAGTACTATGAGTTATCTCTATAAGAACGGTGCCTTCCGAGGTGTGAAGTGGGAGATCCCCCCCCCCCCCCACACACACATACACAAGCAAATTGTTGATAAAACTCCAAAATGACATTTAAACACAACTTGAATCACTTGAAAATATTTTGAAATGAACAAGTTATCGTCATTTTACTAAAGTCGCGCAAATATGTATCGCAATAAAAATGGTATAGTATCTCTGACTTTTGGCCAACTTATGTGCTCAATCGAGACCGATTATCAAGTTGATTAAAACATAAAAATTGTAGTACTCTGAGTTATCTAATAAACACAACTTGAATCAATTGAAAATACTTTAAAATGAGCAAGTTATTATCATTTTACTAAAGTCGCGCAAATCTATCTTGCAACGAAAATGGAATAGTGTCCCTGACTTTCGGCCAACTTATGTACTCGATCAAGACCGATTCTCAAGTTGATCAAAACACAAAAGTTGTAGTACTCTTAGTTATCTAATAAACACAACTTGAAAATGTTTTAAAATGAGCAAGTTATGGTCATTTTACCAAAGTCGTGCAAACCTGTCCAAAAAGATTTGCTGAAATTTCCTGTTGGCCCAGAACAATGCGAGTTTTTGCAAAAACCTCCCATTGTTCTGGGCGAATAGAAAATTTCAACAAATTTTCTTACTATTCGCTTAGATCAATGCGAGGTTTCTGAATTTTTTTTTTTTTAAAGTTTACTTTGTTTTTGTGATTGAAATATTTTTTGAAGTTTTCATGAGATTACTTTGTTTTTTTGAGAATTTTTGGGGAGGTTGCGATTTGGGTTTCGATTTTTAGGGAGAATGAAGAGATTTTGTTAAAATAGTAGGGTTTGCACTCAACATAGCCAAGCCCATGTCCAAGATTGATCCACCTCTATAATAAGGAAGTAGATGATGTTGATGGAGGATGATCAAGTTGAGGTGTCATTGCTTCTCATCTTCCTCTCCCTTTTCAACCTGATGATGATGATGAGTTCTTTCTTCGGATGAATTTCGAGGATGAACTTTCGGATGAAAAGTGTTTTGAGGAGGATGAACAGAGGATGATGGTCAGCCCAAGATGAGAGAGATGCGGGCGGCGTGTGTTTGGAGGACTGACGATGATGGTTGATCTGATCGGTGTTGCTGTTGATGATGATTGTTGTGATGATTGTTTTGTTGAGGAATCCCATCATATGAGGTGAGGAATGTTCTAATTTTGTAAGACTTGTACTTGTTTCCCCTACATATTCTAACATTGAAGGAGATGGAAGAGATTTTCGAATGAGAGAGAATAGATTTCCGAAGGAGATGGAAGAGATTTGCAAGAGATTTGAATGTGGGAGAAGGAAGAGATTCGAATGAAGGAGGGAGGAGTCACATTTCGATTTGAATGGAGATGGGGAAAATGTTGGTTTTTTGTTTATATAGGTGGTATGAAAAAGTATAGTGGTGTGAGAAAAAAAGTAGGTGGTGTGAGAGATTAGAATATTGTGAGAAAACACTTAGGGCTCGTTTGGTTATTCGATGGAATGGGAATGGGAATGGTAATAGGAATGGTAATGGGAATGAAAATGGAAATGAGAATGGTAATGAGAATATGTATGTTTGGTATACTTTTAAAATGATAAGGTGGTAATGTAAAATTTATTTCCAAAAATACTCTCACTTAGTTAAAATGGGGGAGGGTGAGGAGGGTAAAAATGGTCATTGTATAACTTTGACCATTACAATGGGAATGGTAATGGCCATTCATAGGGGGGGAGGTGGGAATGGCCATTACAACCAAATTTGTAATGGGAATGACCATTACGATGGTTTTATGTGATACCAAACGCAGGAATGCATTTGACCCATTACATTGTAATGGTCAAACCATTACATTACGACGGTCAATGGGCTAACCAAACATGCCCTTATGGTGATGTGGAGTAGTCGCTGCCATGTTTAAAATGAGCAATAGAAAAAAATCTATAACATAATTTTTTTACCAAGTTGTACTTCATATATTGATAGTTCATTTATATCCCTCTTGATGTTGCACTGAGATCCATTCTACAGTTTGCAAATCTTGATGCATTATCAATGGTTGAGATTAAGTAGAGGGTACTTTCACAATATCATTCTTATATGCTTTGTCATCCTATACCAAGGATTGTGATTTCGTTTTTTCCAATAAGTTTTGGTCTTCTGATTTTAAGAAATATTTTGAGAAATATTTTGGTGTAAAGAAAAAACGTAACAATTTTGAGGATACATGGAATATATATTGAATTTCGAGTGTATATTAAATATGTGAAAAAATAATATGCAAGTAAATAAATGTATTAAACACATTAAATAAAACTCAAATACTTATAATTAGAAAATCAATAGTAGTTTAAAAATCAATATATAAGTAGAAGAAGTGATAATTAGGAAATTATGAGGTAATTTCAAAAAGTAATAAATAATTAGAATAAATGATAATTAGAAAATTTTGGGAATTTTTTGAAATTTCAGGTTTTTCAAAAAAATCCTCAAAAAGACGTAATTTTTAATAGCTGGTTTTTGTATTTTTACGAAAAAGCGAAATTTAAGGAAAAACATCGAAAATTTTCGAAAAATATAATTTTTTCTTTGGTATTTTTGTTTTCATAATTTCAAAAAAACATCCTTGTCCAACACATGGTACCATAAAATGAGCAAATAAAAAGTTTACCCAATTTGTTTTTTGAATAAATAAATAAAATGAAATAAAGAGTTTACCTGGCTTGGTCGTTGGAGGATCCAACACTGATGGTGGGGGAGAAGGTAAAATAAATGAATTGGAGAAGGGATATATCTCATATCTGAAATCGCAGTCGTTCGCTCGAACTCTCCCACCACGTTTTCCCTTGCAACAACTTCTAAGATCCGCAACTGCTACCTCCAGGCATTTCGAACAATCTTTTTGAGACAAGGCTCTAATGCACTGCACCATCCCAAATATAGTCACCGAGTTGTTGAAGGGAGTTGTTCCTAGGGAGAACTTTGAAGCATCATAAGCTGCTTTCTTAGAAATATTATTCAGCAGGCCTTCTACCGCATTATCAAACGAATCTGGGTTCGGGTTCGATATATTGTCTGGGTTTACAAGATATAAGAGGGAACTACTGCTAATACTGGATATTGAGAAAAATAGATAGTCAGCATAACGTAATACACAATTTTCAGAAAATAGCGTTGCTTCTTTGTCATTACGACAGTAATCTGTGATCTCTGACTTGGAGTTGTTTCCACAAATTTTACAATCTTCATAACCAATGTCATATCTACATTGAAGTAGGCCGTAGACTGTATCAGGGCTCTCGCCGACAATTCTGGTGTAGAAGTTATTGGAAGGAATGTCTGAAACCAAATAAGCCAGGGCCATTTTTAGATTGGATTGGTATGGACTTCCTTCTGTGTAATTGGAAGAAGCTGTCTTACAGAAAGGAAGAGACTCTGATGATCCTGAGGTGTAACATATAAGAGAGAAGAGAAGACAAGTTGAGAGAAGTGAATTAATGATTTGTGATGCTTTAGGTTGCATGGTTGCAGTGATTTTTGCAGTTGCTAAGAAGAAGAATATATATGAAGACAAATCCATATTCGGTTGGCTTGCCTACCATTCAAGTCATTGATTATTCTAGGGTCTAGGGGTGGCATGGGATGAATTAGACTTCATCTCTATCACATTCCGTTCGTTTGGGATTGAGACGGAATAGACTTTATTCGACCTCATTCCATCCCACGATTCAGTCATGATTTTCATCCCTATCACATTCCGTTCGTTTGGGATCGGGACGGGATAGACATCATCCCATCCCACGATTCAATCATGATTTGGTTAGCCTTTTAACATTATTTCAATTACTATTAAGGACTGTATTATAGTATTCGAGCATGAATTAAGTGAATAAAAAATGGCTCAATCATTTCATGTAAAATTGGACTCATTTAAATAAGCATAGGGGTGTTTAAAACTATCCAAGGAGTTGGATACTATAAAAGGTTTTCACTTCTAACCAAGGGTGGTGATTTCGTTTTTTTAGGTAATTTATAGTTTCATAAGACTCATAAACTACATATTGTATAAGAATCACTTGTATAACAAAATTTTAATACTAAATTAAAGTTATAACGGGTTAAAACGTACAAAATTTGATATTGGCTTAGTGAAATAAATAAAAATTTCGGTAACTTGAAAAAACAAATTTCGTTAAATTTTGACATTTTTTGAGAAATCACATTTTGTGCTTATAACTAAACACCAATTTGATGATTATTATAGTAACAATTTATTAAATGAACATAATATGAGTTCTAGATAGGTGGGCCAGGAAACATTCAACATAAACTAAGTACATATTCTAGGTGGGCCAGGAAACATTCAACATTAATAATGGTGTTGGAGGACCACTTACAACATTACAACCGGATAACCAACCATCCCCTGTTGTATTTCAATACCCCAATTCTAGCCAGCCCGCTCCCATGGCCTGTTTTCACAGTTTTGGGGAGCGAAAATATAATTTTACCCCCTTTTAACCACCTTCTCAAAAAAATGTTTAAAGAGAGGGGGGCAACATTGTATTTTTGCCCCCAAGGCTGTGAAAACAGGCCATGGGAGCGGGCTGTGTAGCAAAGTTCATTTCAATATACATATATAGCTTGACGGAAAATTCTAGGGGTCGAGGTAAAGGGAGCGAGGGATGGGTGTAACCACCCATCCTCCTCGTGATGAGCATTCGCGTGCATCTCTAACGCGATGCGCTCATTCCGAGGAGGATGGGTGGTTACACCCATCCCTCGCTCCTTTACCTCGCTCCCTCCCTCGCTCTGTATAAGGGCTCATAGCTTGACATTCCATAGTTTTCCCTCCACTCAGGTGGTTTAATTTTATTTTTTAAAAGGACCATTACTATTCCCTCTCCAGTAGAGGCGGAGCTAGGGGGCAAACTAAATGAAAAAAAAAAAAACGAAAAAAAACATGAAACTTATAATTTGATGCTACACAGATTAAGTAACAAAATAAGGTTCATTAATTGAAGCCTCATTAAGCAATTATATTATCACAATTTTTAGAAAACAAGACAACTTCTAGAAAATATTGTTTTTATTTTATTTTATTTATTTATTTATTTTTAAATTAAACCTTCAGTGAGGAGGGGCAACTATGGGATGTCAGACCTTTATTACTTAAAAAATTCTTTTACACTTGTCGGGGGTACATGACGACTTTACCAGAGAAAGGAAACCAAGTGAAAAACTACATCATTAAACCAATGCTAAACAACTCTTCTAACTCAAAAACCTAAAACTGCAAATTACAAAACTATAACCGAATCTTGCTACTTGTAAAATCTTGCCAATTTGACTCACCAAGCCAATCATACTGTCAAGAGACCTCACCCCGTGTCAACCATATGCAATCCTGCTTATTCAGCCAATAAACTCAACAAACAGCAAACAAACTTCTTGTAAGCAACCAGATGCTCAACAATCTATCCTGAAAAGCATCAAGATGCAACAATTTAATCCAGCTTTAGCGCAGCACACTTAAGCTTAGCTCGCAACAGCATGTTCGCACTCATCAACCCGACAACGGACAGCACCCAGCATCGCCACTGCAACGCAGCAGCCCCGCACCCAGCATAGCAGCAGGATGCTCTATTTCAGCAGGACACTCTGGTTCAGCAGCAGGACGCTCTGTTTCAGCAGCAGTCCGTCCAGTTCGCAGCCTAGGCCTGCTCCGAGAAGCAGGGGACACTCTGTTTCAGCAGAGTGCCCTGCCAGTACCTGGTATCAGCACTTACCATTGCCCAATCTTGCTGAGTCTCATCAAGCCGCAACATCACAGCATCGCAGCGTCGCAGCAGGACAGCCCACCACCATACACGCAGTTCATCACCTCCATGCCCAAGCTAAACAGCTTCCGCGCCCCGTCTAAACTGCTGCGCAGACTGCGTCCCACCCTCAATCTTCCGCACCATACCGCACCAAACTCTGCACCACCAGGCCGCAGCAAATCCCGGCAGTTCGCATTCAAAGCAGGCCTTCTCCAACGCTGAGAACAGGGGATACTCTGTTTTACAACAGAGCCCCCAAAAAGCTCACTGTTCCGGTACATATAACTACCCATCCTGATTATGACTACACGTCCCCGTGACGTATGTATGCTGTATGCCAGCGGTCAAGCACTGATAAATCTGTCACTCGCCTAGGAAGAGCACTCGCTTCGAAAGAGACAGTACTATGGTCTCGTTGTGCTCTATCTGCTAAAGCATCCGCCACCGCGTTGGCTTCTCTATAAATATGGGAGCAATCTAGCGTCATTTGTTCCACCAAACGCTTAATTTCTTTCAAAATATTCTCCAAATGCCATGGTATTTTAAAATTGCCCTTTAACCACCCACAAACAATTTCAGAATCCGCCTGAACAACCACCTGTCTAAAACCCAATGAGAGACAAAGGCGGAGTCCCTCGGCTAGGGCCAATATTTCCGCTTTATTATTAGAGCCTGCACCAAAAAACATTTGATTTCCCACAACACAAATACCCCTAGAGTCTCTAATGACCACACCTCCGGTAGCTATGTTCTTACGAGAGGAACCATCCACATTAAGAGCAACAAACTCTGGCGGAGGGGGATGCCAAAAAATAATTCTACTTAGCTTTCGCAAAACTGGAATCTCTTGTATCCCCAAAGCCCGTAATGGAGCCTTAGAACAACTGACTTGCTTAGGAGGAAAATGTGTTATTAGTGATTTTATCCAGTTTAAAAAATAGAAACCTTCAACCACTACACCAACAAGGACACTTGTTTTTATTCAACAATACATTAAGACCACATAATATTATATTAAAATCATAAAAATTAGAGATGCAATGATATATGCGTATAAGAGAGTTAATTTTTTTTTCCAAACTAAACGCTGAATGGATTTAAAAAAACAAATAAAAAATTGGGTCGTTGACCCTTTATATATATTCATTTAGTTCACGCACAAAGGTTAAGGGTAATCAAACAATGCCCAAAGGCTACATCATTGTTGCTGAAGCGTCCAAATTTGTCCTTGTGGATCTCGGACCTGCAAAACGAACAATGGTGAGCTAGGGACCATCGTTGTGATGGCCGAAGGCACTCCGATGCTTAAGTAAGGCGATGGTGCAAGGAAGAATGAAGAATAGATAAAATTAGCAAGGTGTATGCATATCGTTGTTCTTCATTTTGTTCACCTTTCATATCGAGTGCTCCCTCCCCAACTGTCCCCGCTATCGAGGGCGTGATGGAGGGAGGAGATCTCGCCCAAAATCTTATATGTGCATGACTGAGTCTCTTCGGCACTTGACTCTGTTTAGGACTCAATGCTTGATTGGGTTAAGAGCTGATTGGCGCGAACAAGTATCAGACTTGTGCCAGCTCAGAGATCTGTGTTTGGGCCTTATTGTCCTGGGCAAGCTCCAAGATACGTGCCACATGGGCGGGTGTGATTTGGGCTTGGACGCTTGACTTACAGGCCGAATAGTGGTTTAAGCATGGGCCGGCTTGGGACTGTGTTGAAGCCTTTCTCATGTTAGGGCTAACCTATGCCACGTGTATGGCTCTGATTGCATGACTGACTGATGTCTCATCAGTTGCCACCTAACATCCAAGTTGTTTTATCCTCGCATGAAGATTTGCTTTCACTTCGGTTCAACACCTCCAGCTCGCATGAAAACTTGTTTTCACTCCGATCATCTAAGCAGAACACATGTACTCCTGATAGTTTTCCCTCCTCTTAGGAGATTTAATTTTTTTTAAAAAAAAAAACCGTCTACGACTCCCTCTTCAATAGAGACGGAGCTAGGAATTGTAGCTAGGGGGCCAAACCAAATGTCTACTAAATGGTGAAAAAAATGAAACTTATAATTTGATGCTACTAATTAAGTAACAAAAGTAAGGTTCAATTGAAGCCTCATTAAGCAACATTATCACAATTTTAAGAAAACAACACAACTTTTAGAAAATATTGTTTTTATTCAACAATACATTAGACCACATAATTTTATATTAAAATAAAAAAATAGATAATGCAATGATATATGTGTATAAGATAGTTTTTAAATTTTTTTTCACACCTAAACGCCCAATGGATTTAAAAAAAATTCGGTCGCTGACCCCTTTTATTCATTTAGTTCATGGCCAAAGGTTATATAATTGTCCCCATAGGGGTAACCAAACCATGCCCAAAGGCTACATCATTGTTGTTGATGCGTCCAAATTCGTCCTTGCGGATCTCGAACCTGCAAAACGAACAATGGTGAGCCATGGATTACCATTGTGGTGGCCGAAGGCACTCTGATGCTTAAGTAAGGCGACAGTGCAAGGAAGAATGAAGATTAGATGAAATTAGCAATGTGTATGCGTATCTTTCTTCTTCATTTTGTTCACCTTTTATATTGAGTGTTCCCTCCCCAATTGTCCCTGCTATTGAGGGCGTGATGGAGGGAGGATATTTTGTCTAGAATCTTTCTGTGCATGATTGAGTCTCTTCGGCAATTGGCTATCTTTAGGACACAATGCTTGATTGGGTTAAGAGCTGATTGGCGTGAACTAATCTCAGGCCTGTGTCAGCTCAGAGATCTATGTTTCGGCTTTATTGTCTTGGGCCAAGCTCCAAGATTCATGCCACAAGGGCTGGAGTGATTTGGGCTTGGGTGCTTGAGTTACGGGCTGAATAGTGGTTTAAGCATGGGCCCGCTTGGGACCGCGTTGAAGCCTTTCTTGTGTTAGGGCTCACCTATGCCACCTGTACAGTTGTGATCGCATGACTGACTGATGTCTCATCAGTTGCCACCTAACATCCAAGTTGTCTTCACCTCACGTGAAGACTTTATTTCGCTTCGGTCCATCTCCTCTAGCTCACATGAAAACTCGCTTTCGCTCCGATCATCTAACTAGTGAGTCTCTATTCAGCAACCTCTCACAAAGACAATAGATGTTCGACTAACTAAGCTATAATTGGTGGACAACGCTGAATGGTTAAATTTGCTTATAGTGGAATAATAAGATGTATGAAGACAATAGTTGGAGTGCAAACTATATGATTATCAAGGTGTGTTACTGGCTCAAATTGGAATCTAATGTTCTCAAAAGGATTATCTCTTTGTGTCAAGGCTCGAGTGCATAAAGTAGTCATCCAAACGGATCCTAAGTTGTTGAAAGACTGGTATTCTTTAGAACAATTGAGAAGAAAATGAAGAGGTAAAAAATGTGAGGCTCTAAATATCTTAGTCTATAAGATGTAATAGATGTAGAAAAGTAAAATAAATGTGGCTCACAATTTGATTATCCATTCTTCCCACCATCTCAACCAAATTGATAAATAGGAAAAGGACCTTTGAAGTTGAGGCATCCCAGACGTGTGTTAGTTTAGATCTTTGTCTAAATCCTGTGGACTATCTCACAAATGAGTGTGTGCGTGTGAGAAATTAGTTATGAATGTATAATTGTGTCTGTGTGGGTTTTTTTTTTTTTTTTTTTTTTTTTTTGTCCATGGGGTCTCTCTTCTTCTTGTTGTTGTTGAGTTTCAAGGGGAGCCAAAAGGAACCAGCGGCTTGTGATGAGAATCTTCTCAATGTCAATCAAAAACAAAGAAAGTCACTTTCATTCATAAATTTTTTTGGGTGTTTAGGTTAAACAATTCATCAAAAAAAAAGTCACTTTCATTTATCAAAAAAATTTCTTACTGCCCTTTCTTTTCTCTTCTATTTCTACTTGTGAAGAAAGGAGGAAATGGCGACAATTTGGGTGTTAGGTTAAATTTTTTTTTAAGTTAGTTATCAAAAAATTAGACTTAATTAATCAAGGTAAGGGCAAAATGATCAAAAAATTAATTTTGACCAGTTAATGATGTGGACTTAACAGTTCTGTTAGAAAACGTGTGTTATATTCAATTAATTTTCAAAACGAAGGTCAAACTCTAATAGGTATAAATTAATGAGTGCCAAACTCAAAAAAACCCAAAAAAAAAAAAAAAAAAAAGAGTGGGTGTAGTGGCGAGAGGAGAGAGATTAAAAAATGGTGGGAGGAGAGAGATTAAAAAAATGACAGGAAAAAATTAAAAAGGAAAAAAGAGATAGATATTTAAAAAAAAATTGAGAAAAGGTGAGTATGTGGGAAAAGAGAGATTAAAGAGAGTGGGAATAAAAAATAAAATTAAAGTGTTTGAATTGGAAAATTACCTGAGGGTAAGTTTGTCAATTTAAAAAAATTAGATGAAATTTGTTAGTCAATATCTTTAAACAGACGGTCATGGGTGTTAGACTGAAATACAAGAACAAATGGGAGTCAAAGAGAAATAGACATAAAAAAGTGGGGGCCAAATGAGAAATAACCCTTTAAATTTTATTGTGCCAACGATACGGGGAATATCCTAGTCTATATTATAAATCAGGATGGATATTTACACGACTGGGGTCATTCATGAAAATTGAAGAAAAAAAAAAAATAGGTTTGGATATTTGTCCACAAATTCAACTTTGTATAAAACACTCATAATGACCAATTTTAGTCATTTGAGTTTTAATAAATTTTGCTCATGATTGTTCATTTTTCATGTTTATAAATTTTGCATATGTATATTGACATTAAATTGGATGTAATTGATAAGGTACTATGCTTAACTTTTGTAAATTATTAAAGTTATAATACAAAACTTAAAATCGCCTAAGCGCCCGCCTAGGCCCCTGGGCACTAGGCACCCGCTCGCCTATCACTTTTTATAACACTGTAAAAGACGACTGAGACTTACCCAAATATAAAAATCTAACGGATCATATAGAACTTAAAGCACCAACAGCGCATGGGTTCGATTCTCATACCCAACATTTTGATATTTATTTATTTTTCTTCAATTGTTGATGGTGGTGATTAGGCATGTAAGTTTTAAACGTAAGGTTTATCATATTTTGATAAATTTTAAACTTTTATCGTGCCAACGACACGAGAAGTACCCTAATATATAAATAAATGTGAAATGTGGGAAAACAACTAGTAATCCATACCATACTTGTACTTCAGAGTAAGGTTTATGCCTCCTATTTAACTTGGCTAGCCAAGGTTTCGCTAATATATAAATAAATGTGAAATATGAGAAAACAACTAGTAATCCATACCATACTTGTGCTTCTAAAAAAGGTTTATGCCTCTTATTTGACTTGACTAGCCAGGGTTTCGACACGGTTAATAAAAATCTTCCATCCCATCGTTACTTTCCCCAATGTTTAAAATGAGCAATAAAAAAATAATCTATAACATAATTTTTTTACTAAGTTGTACTTCATATGTTGATAGTTCATTTATGAGTGAGGCTACAGAGCGAGGAAACGGGCGAGGAAACGAGCGAGGGGAGGGAGGTGGCGGGGTGGGAGCCGTCCATCCCGCTCGGGATGCCTGCCTCAATTTTTTGTGCGCACATCCCGAGCGGGGTGGACGGCTCCCACCCCGCCACCTCACTCTCCTCGCTCGTTTCCTCGCCTGTTTCCTCGACATTTAGAATTCCCCTTCATTTATTATATAAATTTAGAGTGATTCTATATGTCGAGGAAATGGGCGAGGGAGGGTGGAGCGCACGTGGTTTGTAAAAAAAAAAAAAAAAAATTGCGGGAAATCGAAAATTTGGGGAGAAGCAGGAGGGACTCATTCTCAAGCTCAAACCTGAGACCTCTCCCTCTCCCCATTTTCATTCTCAAGATCATACACTCCCTCTCCCCATTTTCCATCTCGACA
Organism: Berberis thunbergii; assembly: GCA_003290165.1. Lineage (NCBI taxonomy): Eukaryota > Viridiplantae > Streptophyta > Magnoliopsida > Ranunculales > Berberidaceae > Berberis > Berberis thunbergii. The sequence goes on from QNQO01000975.1 coordinate 284,788, forward strand.
CTCTCTCCCCCAACGAAGTTCTCCCTCTCCATCATCGACTCAAACGAAGCCAGAGAAGAAGAAGGAGAAGAGAAGAAATCCCTGTCGTAGGCCAAAGAAGAAGAAGGAGAAGAGAAGAAGCTCACTCTTGTCCCAAGGTAAGTCTCGCCTTCATTTCTAGATCTAGGGTTTTTAGATCTAGGGTTTCTTATTTTAGATCTAGGGTTTCTTTTCGATTTAATGGCCTGTGTTATCTATGGCTTCAAAATGTGAATTTTTTGGGGGTTGTTTTGTTTAGAGTTCAAGCTCTTGTTGAGCTCTTCAAAATTTTGGGGCTCTTGTTGGTGATTCCCTTGCATCTCCACTGCATTTCGTCTCTTTCTTGCTAATGGATGTTTTGCCTTGTCTCAAAACATAAAAATGGAAAACTTTTGATCCTTGGTTCGCCTCAATTTTAAGAATCTTAAGGTTTTTGTATGCTCTGTCTTTAGTATAGAACTGATTTAAGAAATCTGCATTAATTAATATATTACGATTCAATAATTTGGGAATATGTTAAGTTGTTGTATTTCCTCTCAGTCAGTGAGATTGCATTCTAGTTAGTTAGTTTGATTTGGCATTGTTATAGGGATTGTACGTATGTTTTAAATTTGGTTTTCTCAACATGTGCTACTACTACATTTTTGAAGTTCCGTTAGTTTTGGATGTTTATATTATGATCTAAGAGAGATCTGGAGAGTTTGCTGCTAATGCTTGCGTAGCAGAAAGTTTGATGATTAGATGATTTACTCAACTCAACATACTTAGCCATACCCATTTGAATGTTTGCCTTGAATTTATTGCTTGTATTTCATGCATTGTATATCCTTGGTACTATCACTATCTATTAGATAATCACCCTGGAATTGACTCAATGTTGCTTCTCATCTTGCAGGAAGTGGAGGTTATATTTATTTATATGACCCACTTTGGTGGGCAGGCATGATAACAAGTAAGTTTTCTTGTAACGTATCTTCACTACCAAATATGTTGCAAAACAAATTGCATTCTGATTGTTTGATATTTCTATGATAGCTAAGTAATTAAAGTGTCACTTTTTTTGAATTTCATGTGTTCAATGTGATCATCTACTTGTCTGACTTTTGTGTGTGTGTGTGCAGGGGCGGACCCAAGATTTTAGTCGAAGGGGGGCGAAATGGAAAATACTTATTAGTTGATAATAGTAGTTATCAATGGTAAAACTAATTTTTTTTTTACCGAAGCTAGTAACTAATAAAAAAATTCAACTATAAAAAATACAATTTTAAGCCAAAATAAGGTCACTATTGATAACCTTAGCAAAGAGCAAACAAGCATAATAACTAGAATATATAACTAATATCACAAAAGAGTTTGTCTAGGCAGCTAGACTTTAAAGCCATTTTTTGGCCAGGCTAGAGCATTTTTTCACTTTTACCCATTCTCTTTAAAATACAATCACAAACGTTATCTATAGAAGAGATAAAAATGTAAAAAACTTAAAACCTGACTAAAAAGTGGCTATAAAGCTTGGTTGTCTAGAATTGAGAATCATAAAATAATTATGATAAGTTCTAGATGAAGCTAAAAAAAAATTGAAATTTGCGAATCTAATATGATCATAATACAATTTCAAAGAAAAAATAGTTTATATGAGGCTCAAATTTTATACGAGTTGGCTAATGGTATATATTTTCATTGAATTCTATCGTTATTATTTTAGATATTAATTTTAAATATTTTTTGTTAGGGGTTTAATATTACTTGTGAAAAACAATTCATTTATTTAATGTTAATAATTTTTTTATTAAACTAAACATTTTTTAATATTTACAATTACTAATAAAATTGCATTGAAAATAAAATAAAAAATGCAGTCGAAGAGTATCAAACTCAGGTCTTTTACTAAAAGTGATAAACCTCCAACCACTACACCAACAAAGATATGTTTGAATATTTTCATAAACAATTAACATATTGTATTCTACATTATATAATCGATTTTTTAAGACTAAAATATATATACTAAAAATATTTTAAAAGTTGAGGGGCCCCTTAGTAGGTCATCCCATGTGTGTGTGGAGAGAAAGAGAGAGAGGGGGGGGGGGGGGGGGGAAGAATTATACTGGATGGAAATTCTTGGTTTGGATGGTGCTCATAGAAGGCCAGTTGCAGAGGATACTGCTTCAAATACCGAATGGAAAATTTTGGATCTATAATCATTTGAACTATCACTCAGTTTTCTCATCACTTGACTAAAAATAAATAAACAAGAGTGCTGCTTCTAAGCTCCAACAGCAGGATTGGTGAGCTTGGTTGCCATGAAATGTGATATACTGGTAGGCTTTCAGAGATGCTTGTTGTCAAGTTTTCATATGTTTTGGCAGATACTACCCGATGAGTGCCTTGTTGCCACCACTCTCCGAGGATTTGTTTGCCAATGAGATAGATTACATGTTTTCTAAAGGATGGATTCCCTGTCTTGAACTTGATGAGGTATGATCATTTGCTCATGGAAGTATATAAAGATTTGTTGGAATAAGCAAACTCATTCACATCTTTGTATGAATTTTCACTGCAGGTTGGACATGTGCATAGAACCAGATGCCAGGGTACTATGATGGAAGATATTGGACACTGGAAGCTGCCTATGTTAGGGTGCCACAATCCTGTGCAGATTCTGAAAGAAATTCGTAAGTGCAAGAAGATGTACCCCAATGCTTATATCCGTTGTTTGGTGTTCGACAATCAACACTAAATCTAGTGCACGGCCTTTGTCATTCAGAAACCCATCACCACCTCCTAGGCCTTTTTTTGGCTTAGTTTTCTGATGAACTTGTTTCAGTAGAAGTAAAATAAGAAATGGATGTTTGTTGTAACCTCCATATTAAGCAGTTGTAACAAAACCTTTAAAGATGGAGCAATGGAGGAAGGCTATCTCACTGTCATATATTTGCTTATAGCCATGAAAACTATTTTTGTTCATTACTTTGTGTACTTTTAGCAATTCATAATACTATATCAGGCAATTCTATCTCCCTTACTTGTTTATTATTCAGATTTTTAAAGTGCATTTTGATTTTTGGTTCCAGGATTGGAAGTAGTATGTTAATTGTGCATAATCAAGAACCAGAACATTTCTTTATCTTTTTATCAGCCGAAGGAAATATCCATTATTCTCTTGGATAATTGCCAATGTACAATTGCACAATATCCAATCAATGGACGACCCCATTTATTTTAGATAACAAACACAGGTTTGAAAGCCATAGCAATTGGTGATTCCAGTTGCAATTGCGATTGCTCTTCTTATCAGGCCACGCTTTTGAACCCTGTGGGCATTGATCATTGAACCAATTATTCTTGACAGCGTGAGAAGGAGAGCGAATGGCAGCATGAGAAGTAGAGTGAAATACAACCTCATACCCTTCGGCTTTGGACGACTTTTGAGATCTTCACTCTTCCAGGATCAAAACCTCAAAAATAGTTCAAACTACGGCATGGACAATTCAAAAGGGTGGTGCTTATGGGATTGAAGCAAAGCCAAACCCAAGTAATAGGCGACCTTCATTGCTTCGTATTAATATCTCACTACCTGTGTACTTCTTTTCATCCAATGAAATTTAATATGATTCAAACAAATAAATTCAGTCCGTCTTTGATGTACAACTTCAAAAGTTTGCTTCCTCATTCTTAGAGGAGTTCAGGTTATATTCAACAAGCTGAACAATATTTATACAATGTGCAGATTTTGTGTACAGATTCTGTTTTTCGAACAAAAGAATTACAATCAACAATTAATCATTCAAATTATTTTTGTATTCTCAGTAAACTGACTGATCTGTGAAGCAGCCTCAGAAGCCCAGTTTACAACAGTGTCCAAGAGAAGTTTTTGAGAACCTTGAGTTCCCAAAACCAGAGATCCACCGCCAGGACTGAAGAAAAGATGAGCAGAGTCAGAGTCTGGTACATGTTAAGTGGCCACCCTGATACTTCAGCCAATTTCTTCAGAAATGGGAAGGATTCACTCTCAAGATCACGATTCCTTATTGACCAAGCTGTTACCCAATGGACACTGGATGGAACCAGATCAAATTCCTCCCTTAATCGCCTACCCAAGTCTGGCATGTGACCACCCCCATATAATATTGCAATCTTGTTATGCCCTTCATTTATCGCTTTTTGCAATGTCTCTGTTGCAACTCTGTTCCTCTCGCCAATAATAACAGAACTCTCTTCTATTTCTGTTGTTCCCTGTGTGAACCTGCATCAGTAATACATTTTCATCACTTCACTGAGATTAAACTAGTAGACACAAAAACATTACAATGGAACAAATCATTTGATTATTGCACAGATTCATGAACATGTGGGACGGAAAAAAGAATGAGCTGTTGCTTTTGGTTAGTTCCTGATAGTAAGTAGCAACATTTGCCGAACTACGACTAAAAAGTAGAGATAAGTAAATTAAAAGTAGAGAATGAGTTGTTGCTTCTGGTTAGTTCCTGAACTGTTTACACTGATTTCAGGAAGCAATTCTATCAGTGTAAACAGTTCATAGAGAACATCATTCTTACAGAATTCAATCAGCAATTCTATCAGCAATTACAAAATTCTATAAGATAGCAATTACAGAATTCTATAAGATAGCAAATGCTCAGAATTCTATCAGTGTAAACAATTCATAGAGAACTGACTTCAGGTCATTCATTGCATACACAGTTGTGATAGTCTAAACAATGTTTATGATAATACCACATAACATTAATGATTATATATGTAAGTACTTACGCATTTCTTTGATTGGTGGATCCGCCTTTCTTTTACAAGATGTGCATGAACATATTATCAGCAATAATACAATGATGATGAGCAGAACACCAGCACCAATACCAAGAATAAGAACCTAGTTTGGATGTTTTGCTTCAGCAGTAGTCTTTGGCAAAGGAGTATGCTGGGAATTTGCAGGTGAACTAGCAGCAGGTGGAGCTGTAATCAGATAATGAAAAAGTTTATCAATAGGTTCATAATAACTAATCAGGTGATATCTCTAGATTTCAGAATCTAATACCTATAATAGTGTTTGCCCCAACAATGTAAAGCAAGACAAAAACACCAGGTAGAGGAGAAAACCTAACAATTACATTTGTTTTCAGTGTGCATAATTTCATTGGTCTTAGGTTTTTTGGTTTTGTCTTTACTTGGTCTTATGTTCGACAAACTGACTTTAGGTTTGCATAGAGAACTGACTTTAGGTTTGCATAGAGAACTGACTTTATGAGAAGCAACATTGAGTCAATTCCAGGGTGATTATCTAATAGATAGTGATAGTACCAAGGATATACAATGCATGAAATACAAGCAATAAATTCAAGGCAAACATTCAAATGGGTATGGCTAGGTATGTTGAGCTGAGTAAATCATCTAATCATCAAACTTTCTGCTACGCAAGCATTAGCAGCAAACTCTCCAGATCTCTCTTAGATCATAATATAAACATCCAAAACTAACGGAACTTCAAAAATGTAGTAGTAGCACAAGTTGAGAAAGCCAAATTTAAAACATACGTACAATCCCTATAACAATGCCAAATCAAACTAACTAACTAGAATGCAATCTCACTGACTGAGAGGAAATACAACAACTCAACATATTCCCAAATTATTGAATCGTAATATATTAATCAATGCATATTTCTTAAATTAGTTCTATACTAAAGACAGAGCATACAAAAACCTTAAAATTCTTAAAATTGAGGCGAACCAAGGATCAAAAGTTTTCCATTTTTATGTTTTGAGACAAGGCAAAACATCCATTAGCAAGAAATAGACGAAATGCAGTGGAGATGCAAGGGAATCACCAATAAGAGGCCCAAAATTTTGAAGAGCTCAACAAGAGCTTGAACTCTAAACAAAACAACCCCCAAAAAATTCACATTTTGAAGCCATAGATAACACAGGCCATTAAATCGAAAAGAAACCCTAGATCTAAAATAAGAAACCCTAGATCTAGAAATGAAGGGGAGACTTACCTTGGGACAAGAGTGAGCTTATTCTCTTCTCCTTCTTCTTCTCTGGCCTACGACAGGGATTTCTTCTCTTCTCATTCTTCTTCTCTGGCTTCGTTTGAGTCGATGATGGAGAGGGAGAACTTCGTTGGGGAGAGAGTGTCGAGATGGAAAATGGGGAGAGGGAGTGTATGATCTTGAGAATGAAAATGGGGAGAGGGAGTGTATGATTTTGAGAATGAAAATGGGGAGAGGGAGAGGTCTCAGGTCTGAACTTGAGAATGAGTCCCTCCTGCTTCTCCCCAAATTTTCGATTTCCCGCAATTTTTTTTTTTTTTTTTTTTTTTACAAACCACGTGCGCTCCACCCTCCCTCGCCCATTTCCTCGACATATAGAATCACTCCTGGTGGAGATACTGAAAGAGGTGAATTATAGTAGTTAAGAATCTAATGGATGAGATTTACCCAAACATAAGAATTTAACAGATCATATAAAACTTAAAACACCAACAACACATGGGTTCGATTATCATACCTAACATTTTGATATATATATTTTTTCAATTGTTGATGGTGGTGATTATGCATATAAGTTTTAAACGTAAGGGTGATCATATTTTGACAAATTTTAAACTTTTATCGTGCCAATGGCACGGAAAGTACCCTAATATATAAATAAATGTGAAATTTAGGAAAACAGCTAGTAATCCATACCATACTTGTGCTTTAGAGTAAGGTTTATGCCTCCTATTTGACTTGGCTAGCTAGGGTGCCGACACGGTTAATAAAAATCTTGCGTCCTATCGTTACCTTCCCCAATGTTTAAAATGAGCAATAAAAAAATAATCTATAACATAATTTTTTTACAAAGTTGTACTTCATATGTTGATAGTTCATTTATTATATAAATTTATATGTTGCACTAGATCATTTTACAGTTTGCAAACTTGATGCATTATCAATGGTTGAGATTAAGTAGAGGGTCCGTCCTTTAACAATATCCAATGAGACAAGGATTCTTATCTGCTTTCTCATCCAACCATAAAATGAGCAAATAAAGAGTTTACCCAAAAAACAAACATACATAAAGAGTTTACCTGGCTTGGTCGTTCGAGAATCCAACACTGGTGGAGATAGTAAAAGAGATGAATTAAAGAAGGGACGTATCTCATATCTGAAATTGCAGGATTTTGAAAGAACCCTGCCGCTGCCACCACGTTTTCCCTCGCAACAGGTCCTAAGATGCGCAACTGCTGCCTTCAGGCATCTCGAACAATCATCTGGAGACAGGTCTCTAGTGCACTGCACCATCCCATATATAGTCACCGCGTCGAAGGCAGTTTCTCCTACGGAAAACCTTGAATTCATCAGAAACTGCTTTCTTAGACAGATTATTCAGCAGATTTTCTACCTTAATATCAAACGAAACCGGGTTCCATATATTTTGTGCGTTTATTAAATATAAGAGGGGGGAATAACAGTAATATTGGGTCTTGCGAAAATCGGTTTGTCAGCATAACGTAATACACAATTATTAGAAAATAGCATAGCTTCTTTAGCCGTCGGACAATCTGCTGTTATCACTGGCTTGGAGTTGTTGGCACAAATTTTACAATCTTCGTAAGAAATGTCATATCTACATTGAAGCAGGCCGTAGACTATGTTAGGGTTCTCGCCCACAATTCTGGTGTAGAAGCCATTGGAAGAAATGCCTGAAGCCAAAGAAGCCAGAGTGTCGTTTAGATTGGATTGGTATGTACTTCCTCGACTGTAATTGGAAGAAGTTCGGTGGTCACAGAAAGTGTAAGGAGGATCTTGTGCTTCTGTAATGTAACATATTAGAGAGAGGAGAAGACATGTTGAGAGAAGTGAATTAATGATTTGTGATGCTTTAGGTTGCATGGTTGCAGTCATTTTTGCAGTTGCTACGAATAAGAATATATAGGAAGATAAATCAACATTCGGTTGGCTTGCCTACCATTCAAGTCATTGATTATTGTAGGGTCTAGGGGTGGCATGGGATGAAATAGATTTCATCTCTATATTCATTCCATTCGTTTGGGATCGATACAGGATAGACTTTATCTCGACCTCATTCCATCCCATGATTCAGTCATGATTTTCATCCCTATCACATTCCGTTCGTTTGGGATCGGGACGGGATAGACTTCATCCCATCCCACGATTCAGTCATGATTTGGTTAACCTTTTAACATTATTTCAATTACTATTAAGGACTGTATTATAGTATTCGAGCATGAATTAAGTGAATAAAAAATGGCTCAAGCATTTCATGTAAAATTGGACTCATTTAAATAAGCATAGGAGTGTTTAATTAAAACTATCCGAGGAGTTCGATGCTATAAAAGGTTTTCACTTCTAACCAAGGGTGGTGATTTCGTTTTTTGAGGTAATTTATAGTCTCATAAGACTCATAAACTATATATTGTATAAGAATCACTTGTATAACAAAATTTTAATACTAAATTAAAGTTATAACGGGTTAAAACGTACATAATTTGATATTGGCTTGGTGAAATAAATAAAAAATTCGGTAACTTGAAAAAACAAATTTCGTTAAATTTTGACATTTTTTTAAAAATCACATTTTTGTGCTTATAACTAAACACCAATTTGATGATTATTATAGTAACAATTTATTAAATGAACAGAATCTGAGTTCTAGATGAGTAATTCTAGATGTCGAGGGTTTGGGCGAGGGAGCCTCCCTCGCACGTGCATGAGTAAAAAAAAAAAAAAAAAAGAAGAGGGAAATTGAAATTTGGGGCAAAGAAGAGGGAGGGAACAAAGCAGAGAAGAGAAAGTGGGTTGAAGCAGAGAAGAGAACTCGACAGACCTCGCCACCCTCTCCCCATCATCGAGTCAACCGACCGAAGAAGGCGAAGAGAAGAAGCTTCGTCGTCCCTTCCCTCGCCGAAAAGCTCAGTCTCGAAGAAAAGCTCTCCCCAATTTCGATTTTGCTTTTGATTTTTGGCTCCATCTTCTCCCTCCCCATCGAAGAAGAAGCTTCATCCTCCCTCCCCATCGTCGACTCCACCGAGAGAAGCATTGTGAGAATAAGCTTGGTTTTGGTTTTTGGCTCCATCGCATCCTCCCTCCCCATCGAAGAAGAAAACCGATTAGCAATTTCGAAGCTTCGTTTTGGTTTTTGGCTCCATCGCACAAAGAAACCAGAGAAGGTAAGTGCCTCTCTCATTCTTCTTCTTGATTTCTTCTTGTGGGGTTCTAGATTTAGATCTAGGGTTCCTGACAAACTTTTTTTTTTTTTTTTTTTTTGTATGTGGGTTTTTAGATCTAGGGTTTCAGGGGTTTTCTTGTTTTGCTAAAATGTTTTTGTATGTAAGAAGAAATCAAGAAGAAAAAATCACATAGAAAGGGCAAGAAAATCTATAGGATATGTACTAAACTTGATAAAATTTTACTTGTTCACAACTGAAAGAGTCAAGTTAATGTTGCCATAATCTCATTAGGCACCAGTGCACCGCACTTGCTTGGTTCTATTAGTATAATGCGTAGAATAATTGTATTAATTTCTGTCTTTGATTCAACAGCTGGTCAGTTCGAGAAACTAAAAATTGATCAATTGTAAGGTTTACTTGAGGAAATATGGCTTGAGGTTAACGGGTACCAAAAGGATTCTCATAGAGCGCATCCAAGAGCATCTCGGGTAATTCTAGACATTTGTAATACCTAGTCAATGTAGGAGTTATTATAGACTCTGCTTGCTTATTTGACTCCTTTTTTTAATCAACTATGTTTTTTCAGGATCATAAATGGAGGTGGAGAAGAGAAATACCCAGTATCCAGCTTTGTGTTAAATTGCAAAGGTTGATCCAATGCTGGAAGAAATAGAACTACTTAAAGTTTAGTTTAGATTTTTATTATTCCTTCTCTAATTGACAAAATTGTGTGCAGGGGATGCATGCACTAGTGATGTGGTTATGTTTGAACAGAACGTGTATGAAATGTAAGCTTTTACCCTGTTTCTTGGGAATTCATTACACCAGACATCTAGTACAGACTGACCCTTGGGTTTGTTTTTGTGTTTAGCTATATTTGAACAACTAATAGTACTATGACAACATTGTCGACATTTCACCATGTATGTGCGTTGGTCAAGATATATCAAGTTGATCAATTTCATATATGACATTTGATTTCACTTGTTGAACAGTCAAGGAAAAGGTCCACAATAAGTTTCAGAAGATTTTGAGTACATTCTTCTTGGGCAATGCCAGGGTCCACCCTTGTCTACTAGATAGTAAATAGCCCAATTGTGAAACCATGGATAATGCATCAAAATGCAAACAAGATCCCGATATATCGCGTATAAGCCTCCTCTAAATCACAAAGATAATCTTCATTGTCAAGATTTTTCACAATATGTTCAAACATAACATGATATGGTTCGTTCTTGCTTTTCTTTTTTGTAGTTTACACTTTACATCCTGTGCATTCTTAAGCAATGTCAGTAAAATACTATAAATGAGAATAACTTGAACTTTTTAGTAACATTTACTTTGATATCTTTACATACACTACACCAAAAGGGCCATTTAGCTACGCCGAGCTGCCCACGGTTCTAAACCGTTGGTGCATTTGCCACGGCCAAAAACCGTAGCTATAAGTACCAACGGCTTAAAACCGTGGGTACTAAACACCCTGGCCACGGTTTAAAACCGTTGGTATATTTGGCACGGCTAAAAACCGTGGCTAATATTAGCCACGGCTACAGACCGTGGGAATTATCTGCAACGGCTCCAAACCGTTGCAAAAAAAAATTTAGCAACGGTTATGAACCGTGGCTAGACCTAGCAACGGCTTAAAACCGTTGCAACAAAAAAATTTAGCAACGGTTTGTAGCCGTGGCTAGGCTTAGCAACGGCTCAAAACCGTTGCAACAAAAAAATTTAGCAACGGTTTTAAACCGTGGCTAGTTCTAGCTACGGCTAAAAACCGTTGCAAAAAGAAATTTAGCAACGGTTTGGAGCCGTTGCTAAGCCTAGCCACGGCTAAAAACCGTTGCTACATGAAAAGCGAAAAAAAATTGGGGGGCTATTTTTGGCGCTCGACCTTCCCTCCTCGACTTTCATCGACAAATATTTCACAAAATCGACCTGCGCGCTCCTTCTCTCCCTCGACCTGCTTCCCTCCATCGACCTGCTCCCTCACTCGACTTGACTTCGCCCTGCTCCTTCTCGTTCCCTGCTCCCTCCCTCGACTTCCCTCCTCCCCTCCTTCCCTGCTCTCTAGGGTTCTCGCATCCTCATCCAATTTCAGAGGAATTGAAAAGGCACCCCAGGTCTTCTTCTTCTCCTTCTCTATTACTAGGGTTCTTGCAACTTTGTAGATCTCGGTTGGTCTTCACTAGTTTGTGATATACTAGTTCTATAACACAGCAAACAAAACATGGGGGTAGAAAGAGAAACCCCATCCGTAGAAGCTCTGATTTGTCTCCAGAAAAGAATCTGCGACCCTTCTTCTTCCATCTTCCCGTTTTTCTCCGATTCACCAGATTCCAATTACAGGTATGTTCTCTTCTCCCCTATTCAAAATAAAATCCCTAACATTCTCATTCAATCTCATCGTCTACTTCATCTATCACGCTATTTGCTATGAGCTTGTGATGGATTTTTTTGATTGAAGAATAAGGTCTTAATGATAAGGGTTGGTTTCTTTTGTCATTTCCCAGCAAGTTGAAGTTCATTATCTCCAATTCAGTCACAGAGGCATGCAACAACTCTTTATTGTTGCTCGGTCCCCGTGGTTGTGGTCAAAAACAGGTAAAGTCGATTATTTTCCATGTTATTGCAACACTCGTAAGAAACTCATTTATAATATGGGGAAAAAAATCTACTAGTCATTCATGCTTATTTATTTATTTATCTATTTTTTTTAATGATTTCAGGTGTTGGATCTTGTTCTCAATGATTTAAATGCTGAATTTGCAGATATGATCTCAGTGGTATGTGCTTGCGTGCGAATAAGAATTTCATGATTTTATTTAGTTTTGCTTTCAAAGCATATTTGATTTGGATATTACCATCAATGCCAACTTGGAATGCAAACCCCAATTATGTTCGACTTATGATTTTGAACCCAGATTGATGCATGTTACGAGGTCGTCTATTTTGATGTCCAGCTTGGGATATTTGACATTGGACTTTTTTTTTAGCATATAAGGTGCACTTTTAAAAAATGTTATTCTTCCTTCTTTTACATAAAATAGACGATTCTATGAAGGCTTATGTCAATTTAGGGTCTAAACTGAATTATAAGTTAGACGCAATCAAGTTTCATATTCTATGTTGGTAGTTTGGTAGGGTCCAAATTGAAACATCCTTTTCTTTTTAATAAAAAAGTTAGTAGTTCTGTGATGGGTATCTCAGCAAGTCCTCTAAATTAAGAAAAACTTACAAAACTTATGTATCTGATTCAGGTCAGACCGGATGTAATATTACACAGTGACGACAATTGTGCACTCAAGGTCAGTAGTTCACCAATTCTCAGAGTCTGAAATTTGGTTTTGCTCTTTAAAGCTATCTCTTAGTGCATATTTTGGTCTTTCTTCTCATAAATCCTTCCCTTATAAGATCTTTCACCTTGAATTTGTTTCCATTAACCTGAACATGAATTTTCCAGGAGATTGCTAAACAACTGTGCTTGGAAAATCAATTATCATTCTCAAAAATGGTACACAACCTTCTCGGATAGTTAGCATACGCTTTAGATCTTAAAGGGCAAGGATTTCTAACCGTCATACAACTTGGCTTTTGTAGGCTTCAGCTGATGAGAACTCACAGTTCATGATAGCTGTATTAAGGTGGATAGTCGGATTTGTATTCTTTCATCTTTTATGATTTCATTGCAACTTAAGTTCTGATAGCTTATTTGTTTTTATTTAGTTTTGGTTTTTTGAACTGGGTCTGTTTGCTCTCCCCCCAGCCCCCCTTTTGTTGTACTTTCTATTTTTCTGTTTTCTTTCAAAGGCTTTCTCGTGGATGGTGTACTTATGTGCATTTACATGCGTCAATTTTTCTTTTTTATCAGAGAGTATGGTTTAGCTCACAAAACTTTAGTCTTTGTATTGGACGAGTTTGATCTCTTTGCTCAGGTATGCCTTAATAATATCCACAGTTTTCATAATTACTATTTTTAGAGCATCTTAAATGCATATGTAATAATCTATTTGTATAGTATAACTGTTATATGACCGTTGCCAGATATGATAGGAATATCAAAATTTGATTTTAAGCCTGCATGAAATACGGGAAGTTTCAAAGAATGAACATCAATTAATAATAAAAAAAAGCTTCACTAGAGAATCTAAGTTTTCTCATAAAACTCTAACAGAACTTTCTCAAATCCTCGTTCAACTAAAATAAAATAACAAAACACAAGTTTTCAACTAAAATAAAATAAATTGACTTGAGAAACGGAGTATATGCAACTTACCTATAGTTTTAATCTATGGCATTGTTGTCACATAATTTTATGAGGTATCCTAGTCTGGATTCTGCATGGCCAATCTATGCCAAAACACAAGTTTTCAAAATTAATTTGGTTCAGAATAATAGAATGAATGTTATTACTTGTTCTGCGGAAAAAAAAAAGTGATCGTTGGATTCTTTGCAGGAAATGGAAAATGAGATTCTGGGTCTTGGATTCATTGATGAGTGAGGTATTTTTCTTTGTCAGGTTTTGCAGATTCTGATCCATGGTTTTTGATTTCATGTATTTTTAAATTGTGCATACTTCTTGTATTGTATTTCTAATGTCGTGTAGTTTATGACAGAAGGGAGAAACAAAGAGATTTTTTTCAAGTGTCACTGAAATCTGACCACCTCAACATAGGGAAGTTATATAAGGTTTTCGCTCCAAATGGTTCTTCTTGAATGAAAGTCTAGAATGCGAGAATTGAGAATTTGAGTATTGGGTCTTCCTTATAATCTTGGGAGATCTAAGAAATCAGGTTCTGGTCTATTAGTATGGAAGAGTTTTCAAATTTATTTGATGGGTGGAGTTGGGAGGAAAACAAATTATTTGAATTGGCTTTGGCAATTGTCGATGAAGACAACCCAAATAGGTGGGAGTTGATTGCTGATATGGTAGGTGGGAGAAGTGTTGGGGAGGTTGAGAAACACTATGAGATTCTTGTAGAGGATTTACAAGCTATTGAATCTGGTAATATGGACTGCAGCTTTGGAGATCCCCTGCTTTGTGTATCAGTGGAGTGTGTTCGATCCGCTTGGACTGATGAAGATCAGAAGTAAGTCATTCCCTTAAACACCAACTTGTTGATTTCAATTGTTTATATGGGCTTGTTTTGTTTTGGTTGGTTTCTAATTATTGATTGAATTTTTACGTTACAACATCTAGTTATGCTGCTGTTTTACAGGGTTTATAAGATGCATCTTTTCATTCTATCTGTATGGACATAATTGCAATCTCAACAAGCAATTAGTCCTTGGTGGTCATTATATCTCCAGTTGGATCTGCCAGTGACTACCCCCTTTTGTCTAAATGGGTCATTTATGGAGAGGTATTGTTCAGTCTCCCTCTCATCTTATTAAACTGTTATGTTAGGTGTTCTTGGTGGTCATTATATCTGAGGTGTTTTTGTTCCAATCATTTGCATTCAGTTAGGTTGCAACGGGGCATGTTCTGGTCCATCCGACGATATTTCTCCCATATATTCATTATGGGCTACTATTATCAGTCTCTAATGAGTTTCTATTGAATTTCTGTAGAGCGTCCTCGAAGATTATATTTTATATTCTCTGCCCTTGTTCAGAGTTTTTATGTGTTAAGTTTCTCTTTGTTGCTCCCCCTTGTGAGTTCCTCACTCTCAAGGGTCTGTATTTCCCTTTTTATTTAATGAAACTCCCTGTCTCCATTTTGTTTTATTGGTTAAAAAAAAGTGGTTTGAGTGCTTGCACAATTCTAACCAGAGTACAATATGAAACTTTATTGTAAATTGGGGCATGCCTTGGGGACAAGGTGGTTTTAGCTGGTGTGTGTAACTGATATTTTAGTTTACTTTTTTTGTTTTCCTTGTATTTTTGGCCTCTCAATACTACCATATTGTCACTCGCTTGTAAGGGGGAAGAAAGGGATTGGGTGAAAGGTTATCTCATCAAAAGGGAGATTGAGGTGTTGAACGGTAATTTGGCACTTTGGGAGACTCAAATGATCAGAATCATTGTTCTTTTGTAGTTCTCCTTAGCCTACTTACTCTATGTTTTTGCAAAACAAATTCATGCTTGTACGACCTTTTTGGAAGGTTTTAGGATGTTATTTTGTTGCTATTTCTTTGGTTAAACAACTAAATGTTTTTTTTAAGGATTTTACACAATTTTTGTTAGAATGCACTTTCTATAATCAGTTATCTTATTAGCATAAAAGACTAATCAATTATCTTTGTATTGAAAAGGTTCAAGAGAAGAAAGTGAAAAAGGTATGTGATATGAACATAGAGTCTTCAGATTCAGCAACGAATGGAAGAATTGCTGGTCCGGATACAACTGCATCTGATCTTGTATTCCCCCCTGGCGGATTCCCTTCTCTTCATTTACCGCTGGTAGTTGTACTCAACACATGCTACTGGTCCTTTTTTATTCATATGATAAAATATTGGCCATTTACTGAATATATATATATATATATATATATATATTTATATATATATTGTGTGTGTCACATGCCAATTCCTGCGAAATGTTTGGTGGATCTGAATTCAAAAGATGGTATTGCATCAGCTAGAAAATAGTTTCTTTTTCCCGTGTTCAAGTCATTGGATATCCATGCTGCAGACTGCAAATTAAATGTGATTACTATGAGATGTTTGGTGGATCAAAATTTTCAAGAGATAGTGTTACATCATCTGGAAAATTGTTCTCTTTCCTATGATGAAGCCATTGGATATCCATGTTGACAACTGCAAAGTTAAAAAATGCTAGGCCTTACGTTTTTGAGAATCACTCTTGGAGTCTCCTGAAATATCATTTTCTGTATATATTGTATATATTCTCCTTTATAGATATATTACATTTAGTGAATCCTCATAAACTACATACCATGATAAGTGAACAATTTTTTTTTTATCATCATGTGCTTTGTCCACTACACCAAAAGGGCTATTTAGCTACGCCGAGCTGCCCACGGTTTTAAACCGTTGCTGTATTTGCCACGGCCAGTAACCGTAGCTATACGTACCAACGGCTTAAAACCGTGGGTACAAAACAACTTGGCCAACCGTAGAATTTTTTTAATGATGGTTAAGTATTAAGTTCACAAATTGATTCAAATAATTACCATTACTTGATGAATAGACGAGTTTATCCACCTAAAATTTCTCCAGCAATAGTTTAGTTCTCAACTTTGTTATGTGCAAATCTGATATGATTTTTTATTGTTATAGGATAATCAAGGTAGAATGGGACATGCATCATCTATGTCAGCTGAAATAGATTCAAAGCTGTTGGAAGTGGCCCTAAACGCAAGAAAGTTTGGCAACTTGAAGGAGGGAACTTCTGAAAAGTCACCGTGCCAAAATGAGGAGATGGGTAAGAGCAAAGGTAAAGCTGAGATGAGTAGGAGCCCATCTGAATCTTTGAGAGAAGTCAACAAGGATGTTGAAAATGTTGAAACAAGTGGTTCAGATGCCAGCTCCACCGGAGGGAAGAACTCTGGGGAGCAAGTGTTGTATAATGGCGGCTTCTCAAAGTTGGCTGATCGTATCAAAGAAGGTACATTCAGGAGAGTCGAGGAAAATGAGAAAACCACAAACAGGGAAGAAAAACAGCAGAGGAAAAGGAAACGGAACATCATGAATGATAAGCAGATTACAATAATTGAGAAGGCTCTTTTGGAGGAGCCAGATATGCAGCGAAATGCAGCCTCACTGCAGTCATGGGCAGATAAATTAAGTGCTCATGTATGTATAAATGCAGTCTATGCAAGTTGTAGAATATTTCTTTTGGATATATTGTTTGCTGAAGTATCTGCTCTGTACTTTTCAGGGCTCTGATCTGACAGCTTCTCAACTGAAAAACTGGTATGGAATGTCGTTTCTTTTTCTCTTGACAAGTGATAGTTGTGTAAAACCATTTCAACAGCATGTGAAAATATTTCCGCTTAACTAACTAGAGTTCCACATTGTTTTTACTTTGAGTTTGTTCAAGATGAATTTACTCTAATGTGTTTTCATGTTTCCATATCTTTTAAAGCTATACTTGTCGGGATAGGATAACTTGTTGAGGCTCTTATCTATGTTTTCCATGTGGGCTTTTGCTTGTCAATTTTTTCTCGCAGGTATCTTGTTGTTTATAAACAAAAAGGATAATATTAACACACATTTATTGATTGCTATTCTCTCAATCAGATGATAATTTCATTATGTACGTAGATAATTGCTTAGGTTACATTATTGACGGACTGGACAGCCTCAATGGTTTTTGTCTTACAGATAATAGTTTCATTTGGCATGTCTAATTGCGTGGCCGAGCAGTTTCCTGGAGCTTTCTCAGGGTATTCTCTGCAGGTATGGTTTTGTTTTTTTTTTACTTATTCTATCCTTTTCTCCCTCTATTTTATATTTGGAACTTCTAAAGTGTTTCTGCTGTAATGTGAAGCTCGGCTTGGTAATGAAAGTCTTAGTATACCTGTTGCAACCCTTAGGAATAATTGTAAACTCCTTGGAAGCAAGTTTACTGTGGAATCATTTCTAACTAATCTTGACACACTTAATCATATTCTTCATGATCTCCTTTTAGAATTTAAAGTTTGTTGTTTCTTGCTTTGTTTTGTTAAACAAAAGAATGCAGCCATTCTCCAAAATATGATACAATAAATGTTTTTGATAAGTATGTTTGTTAGACAAATCATATTACCCTAAACTTATTCATGATGCATTTTGCCTCTTATTTTGGAATCCCATTTTCATCCATTCTATAGGAATCCCATTTACTAAAAATTATTTATATCACCAACAGACCCCACTTACTAATATTGGGCTGCTTTGTCATGAGGTATGTTGGGCTGCTTTGACTCTGATCATTTATTTTGTGCAGTTGTTGCTAGATTGATAGACGAACACACACTAGGGAGAATATGTAAATGATTATGCGGGTATATGAATTTGTGAATGTATGGATGCTTATGCCTAACAGAGTCAACAAACTCAGTTTTTTTTTTAATTCCCATCTTCCTTCTTATCCTTCTTCTTCTTCTTTACCACATCAACTTTTTCCCTTACCTTGTTATAAATTCATCACATTCTGATTGTGTTCTCTTATATGATTATTAACATTGAAATCCTTAATGTAGTCTATTTTGTTATTTTTATATGATTGAGCTTGTAATTTGTCAATTGTGAGTGGAGTTGTGAGTATGTAGCATGTCTAGTTAATGTAGCCTGAGTTGTTTATCTTAGATAGTGAGGCACACATGCATTTTATTTGCATTTCTACAAATTTCTGATACATCCCCCATCCCCCAATTGCTGATGCTGTTGCGAGTTGCTGCTGCTGCTGCTGGTTTTGCTGCTGCTGGGACGCTTGCTGTCTGTTGCTGCGTGTTCTACGCGCGTCTGCTGTTCTCCAAGTCATTCCATATGTGAAGGTTAGTTGATTTAAGTTGATTGCTTTAAGTTTTGTATTTTCATTGTTTTTAGTTTTTGAATTGCAATGGGCACAAGTTCAGCTTGTTCTGTTAATAACTTAAGCCATATTCCCTTCTTCCCATACACTCTACTTTTTATTAGACAGAAGTAGCAGAGTAGAGACCCATTTATGTCTCTTGAGACATCAAACACTATTGCCAAGTACCAAAAAGGAAAAACAAGAAACAAAACCAGAAAAGTGATGAGAAAGTCTTGCATGAAAATGGCTATACACTTCAAACCAGAATTGCATCAACTGGGTTTTCCTGGAAATAAAGTGTTTTATACAGCCAAGCACATTCAATGCATTGCAGCAAAGTTATATGAACTGTTATATGGTCTTTCTACCAAATCATGAGACTCGCTTGTCCCAATACTTGAATGCTTCTGGTGACAAAGTTATATGAACTGTTATAATTAGCAACTTAGCATGGGCCTTGCACTTTAGTGGATGAAATGTGAAAACGACAATATCAGTATTTCTGTATTTGTGCTTAATGAAAGACATGCATGTATACATCTCTAAGTAGAAACACTGCACTTTTCACTTCAAATCACCTAAAAAAAAGTGTGTTTATTTTTATTTTTGTCTTAAGAGAACTATAGTTTGAGATTGTTTGTATAAATTATTATTGCAGGTTTCTGGATTAAGTGTTGTAAGGAGACCTTCATTTATGCTAGGAGTTGACTATCTAAGGCTCTACTATCTAAGGCCAGCACTTGTCTTTTTCATCTTGTATTTCTTGGCCTTTGGTATATTGGGGTTGTTGCTCACATGGCTGGAAAGAAGCCTGAAATCCTGACGATTGTTCAAAACTGTGCAGTAAGTGTTGGAGGTACTTTATTAATTTGTAACATTTCGTCAATTTGCATCCATCTAAAAACCGAGCTTTTTGCTTTGCAGGTCCTAAGTATAGTATGTTGTGTATTTTATAGTCACTGTGGTAATCGGGCTATACTGAGAGAGAAATCTTTTGAAGAGAAAAATGCCAGCTGGTTTTCTTCTTCATTTTGGAACAAAGAAGGAAGAAAAACGTGGCTAGCCAAGCTCATTCATGTTAATGAGTTGAAGGATCAAGTATGCTCATTGTGGTTTGCTCCAGTTGGATCTGCCAGTGACTACCCCCTTTTGTCTAAATGGGTCATTTATGGAGAGGTATTGTTCAGTCTCCCTCTCATCTTATTAAACTGTTATGTTAGGTGTTCTTGGTGGTCATTATATCTGAGGTGTTTTTGTTCCAATCATTTGCATTCAGTTAGGTTGCAACGGGGCATGTTCTGGTCCATCCGACGATATTTCTCCCATATATTCATTATGGGCTACTATTATCAGTCTCTAATGAGTTTCTATTGAATTTCTGTAGAGCGTCCTCATAGAGCCTACCAGTGGTAACACAGGAATAGGATTGGCTTTCATGGCGGCAGCAAAGGGTTACAAGCTCATCATTACAATGCCAGCTTCAATGAGTCTTGAAAGGAGAATCATCCTCATAGCTTTTGGAGCTGAGTTGGTCCTTACAGACCCAGCAAGAGGCATGAAAGGGGCTGTTCAGAAGGCTGAGGAGATTATGGCAAAGACACCCTTTTGTTTTGCTGTATCTCATCCATTCTCTATGTTGAGCTACCTCGCTATTTTCCTCTGCTGTACCTTATGAATGTAATATGAACACATGTATGAGAGCTTAATAATACATATATTTTTGTGTGAAAAATGGATGCCTAGTGACTGCTATTCCATCATTTTCATTGTTAAGGTCAATCTTTATGGATATTTTGAAAATGTTTTCCTCAGCCATTATTATCATTATATTTATTTTATTATCAGTAAAACAAAGTGAATTTTATTGCAATAAATAAAAACGGGAGGGAAAGTCATTTGATAGCAAAAAATTAAAAAAATTAAAAAAATTAAAAAAATTAAAAAAAAAAAAAAAAAAAAAAAATTTGCCACGGTTTTAAACCGTGGCTAACTGTTGCAACGGCTAAAAACCGTGGCTACCTTGCCACGGCTTATAACCGTGGCTAAACCTAGCCACGGCTTAAAACCGTTGCTACTTAACTAGACACGGTTTACAACCGTTGCTAATATCTACACCTTGTCACGGCTCAAAACCGTGGCTATATTTGATACGGCTTAAAACCGTTGCTACTTAATTAGACACGGTTTAAAACCGTTGCTAATATCTACACCTTGTCACGGCTTTAAACCGTGGCTATTTTTGCCACGGCTAAAAACCGTTGCTATTATCCTAGCAACGGTTAAACCGTTGCTAATTTCTGAAAATAACGCCCCCCATCCAAACATAAAACCGTTGCTACAATGTTTAGCAACGGTTTATAGCCGTTACAAATGATTTTGCGACGCCCCTGTAGTCCACGGCTCTTAGCCGTGGCAATGGCTTACGCCCACGGTCTAGAACCGTTGCTAATGGGGGTTTTTGGTGTAGTGATAGTTGATTTAGTTTAGAGGGAGTCTTTGCAATACTCTGGCATGAACAACTTTGGCATTATGCAAGTTTAGCTAACTACATAAAGAACTGAGAAACAGATCAGCTAAACTGCTTCTTGATAGACATCAAAATAATCATGGAATATGTGGCTTTGGGGAAGGTTAACAAGTGTTTCATACTTTCATTTATCAAACCATATTTGTCGAAAGGTTACACAAGTTACAAAGTTACCACAGTGAGTCCGCAATTTTTTGATGCAAAAGCTTTTGAACGTTTTCCACTTTTATGTGCAGAGTTATGTATGATGTTCATGTCTGATTTTTTTTTTTTTTGGCAATTTCTTAGAAATACTTCAGTTCGTTATGAGCAAATTAACTATCTATGATAATTCCTGCAACAAATGCTTCACATTCCAAAGATATATTTTTGGTACGATTTTTTTTCATTAATTAACTATCTATGATAATTGTCTTAAATTTTTTCAGTAGACTCTAATGACTTTACTGCTAATGTTAATTAACCCAACAGAGCTGATACCTTTGGTTGAGAAGATTGCATTTAGTCATCAATCTCAACATTTCTATGCAAACTACCTCTATCAACTTTGCAATCACTATCTTCATGAAGAGTTTCATTCAGCCAAAGACTGACACTTACTTTTGAAAAGACATATCTTGCATTACGAGCAAGTTATTCTTCAAGCGGGAAGTGTTTGCATAGAAACAATGTATGACATGCTTTTAGTTATTTCATAATCTTTAGTTCAATTTCTATGACTTTAGGATCTTCCTCTTCTTTATATTGGATGTTTTTGAAAAACTCATTGAGCAATTTGGTGTTGTTGAAAAGGTGAGGAAAGAGATACAAAAATGCTACGAACTGATACACAGGCTTGGAAGAGGGGCCATCTACTTTGCTTCCTCTAGAATGGGGTCAGATCATCCACATTATGTTCAGACACTAGAGTTGGCAAGAGAGGCAAGTAGGCCATGAATACAGTCTCTGATTTTGGGAGTGATTTAGAAGTCTGGGTGTTGTTCATAATTGAGTTTTACAACAGTTTTGAGGTCTGAGTATCTCTGATTTTGATAGAAAAGTGTGGGATTTAGGATCATTTTAGTGAAATTCAGGGAAAGTTGGGTTTTTTTTTTGTGATGCAAATGAGATAGATCTGGGAGACATTTTTTGTGTGAATCTTACAAAGAGTTAGAAGATTCTTGTTGAATTTCCCCGGTTTTGGATTTTTTACATTCTTGTTGAATTTTACCAATTTGATGATTATTATAGTAACAATTTATTAAATGACAGAATCTGAGTTCTAGATAGGTGAGTCAGGAAACATTCAACATAAACTAAGCACATATTATAGAGAGTCAGGCCATGTCCAACACCATCCATCATCTTAGAGATGCGCATCTCAAAGATGATGGATAGTGTTGAGCCTGACCCTTTAGAAAAGTCGTAAATTAAGCACAATTTTGAAGTTTCTATGCTGGATGGAGAAATGAATGTGCATGACGAGTTCCCAAAAGACTTTGACAAGTCCAGAAGAAACTACAAGTAGGGAAAACAGATGGGAAGACAAAGACCAATTTGGGTTGACAAATAGAAAGAGGTTGAAAAAACAGGAGTCTTCTGCCCACTATGCTGCTTTAGAACAATATGGCTTTGGATAACGTATTTACTACTTCACGCAAAACACAAGATAAAGATGGAGGCAATGAGATGAGGAAACAGGAAAAAGAAACAATATTATTAATTACCTCTCACTATACACTTTGAACACTACATCTTAAATGCTTTCTTTACTGCATCTTCGTAGTAAAATAAGGGCGTAAGAAAAGTAGTTCATTGGAAAAATAGTGGGAAAATGAGAAGTGCAACGAGCAAAAAACAGTAGAAAAAATGTCGAAAGAGAAGAATAGATCATACGAAACAGTATTTGGTCTAATCTTCCGTTGGGAAGGTATTAATAAATAAGTAACTTTTCTTCTTCTTCTATGCAAGAACCTAGCAATGTTACTAGATAAGTACAGAAGAATTGACAAGTTTGGAAGTCAGATTTGGACACTCCACCCATAGATCATTCAAATTTCTTCACATATACTTGGAAGGTTCCCATTTTGATTTTTCGCATAAATGCAAGAAACAGGGATTGGAGGGACCCCACCATTTTATTAAAGAATAAAACAACCCGGGACGGATACATCCTAACCCTTAACAACACAATGAGAAACGAAGCAAGATAACCAGTAGAATCCCACAATGGGACCTAAAACCTGACACCAGAAAATAAACCATAAACCAGCTCTAAAACTACCTATTACACTGGAACTAGAAAGACAGAATTACCTGTTGCATCTGGGTAATCAGCATGGAGATCTTTTTCACTGGTCTGAGCTCATTTAGTATATATTTCTTTTTCCAATTCCCGATCTTTGTCATTGAAGCATCACATATTGGAGTTTGAAGATAGTCAATATGTGAGAAGAAGGGGGTTTTCATATATATATATATATATTTTGAAAGACACTCCCCTACAATAGAGCCATGTGTCACGGGCTTTCTTTTCACAAGTACTTTTTGTGCGGCATTAGCAAACTTTTTCCCGATTTATCAAAGAAAGTTAGTCAGCCTTGCCCACAAAAGACTTACTTAGACTTTGGAAAGCTAAGCAAGCTAAGAACACACAAGAGAGCTTAAGAGAACTAGAACTTGTATTGCTTGAATTCTCTGAGGCGATTACAACAAATGAGGCCTTAGCCTATTTATACAACTCCACCTCCTCAATGGATGGTAGTGATCAATTTGATCTAACGGTCTACAATGAACTTCTACACACTTCCTTAGAAATATCTAAGGACTAGAATCCTATGGAACTCTATGAAATTTTATGGGAGGTTCCAGAGAACTTTCTCTAGAACAATGTGGAATACTCTACAATATTATGTACACTTGCCAACCTCACTTGGCTAGGCAAGAAGATAGTTGTGACATTCTCCCCCACTTAATCAGGCGACGTCCTCGTTGCCTTCAAATCCTCGTATGCATGGATTTGCTCCTTGAATTGCCACAAATGTTGGATTGGCTCCCAGCTAGCTTCAATTTCTGGCAATTCTTTCCACTTGACGAGTAGCTCATGTGTGGGAGGTTGGTTGGAATGACGCACCACACGATCTAACAAGATAGTCTCTGGTTCCTTGTCATGTTGGATCCTCATGCTCATTGGTGCTCTTTGTGAAACTCCTCTGTTTGGATCATCCTGATCTTCCTTATACTGTTTCAGTAGGCTCACATGGAAGACTGGATTAAACTTGATATTCGGCGACAACTCGACCTTGTAGGCTTGCTTTCCCACTTTTTTGACTATGGGAAAAGACCCTCATATCTCCTGATAAAGCCACGATGCAGTCCAGAAAGTCTGGCATGAGCATGCATGTTGACAAGCACAAGGTCTCCAACCTGGAACTCTCGAGGACGTTTCTTCTTGTCGGCCCACTTCTTCATCCTCTTGGATGCCTTTTTCAGGTAAGCTCGAGCCTCACCAGCTTGATCATTCCATCCTTTGGCAAACTTATAGGCTAATGGACTCACTCCAGTGTAGCCAGTGGCAATAGAACTCGGGGTCATAGGTTGTTGTCCCATGACAATCTCAAATGGGCTACGACTCGTCGCTTCACTTTTCTGCAAGTTGAAAGAGAATTGGACAACATCTAGCAACTTAGCCCAATCTCGCTGGTTGACACTCTTATAGTGCCTAAGATATAACTCCAGTAAGACATTCATCTTTTCCTTTTGACCATCCGTTTGAGGATGAAAGCTAGTAGAGAAATTAAGGTCGGTACCTAACAACTTGAACAACTCAGTCCAAAATTTCCCCGTGAACCGAGTATCCCGATCACTGATGATAGATTTGGGCACACCCCAATACTTCACCACATGTTTGAGGAATAAATGTGTGGCTTGCTCGGCTGTGCATTCCTTGGGTGTGGGAATGAAGGTGGCATACTTTGAAAATTTGTCCACGATCACAAGTATCCAATTGCAACCTTCCGATGCGGGCAATCCAACTATGAAATCTAAGGAAACACTCTCCCAAGGTCTTTCTGGGATGGGGAGGGGTTCAAGTAAGCCAGCAGGTGACTGTTGCTCCAATTTGTCTTGTTGGCATACAAGACAAGTCTTCACATATGCTTCGATATCATCCCTCATATGTGATCAATAATAGGAATCTTTCACAAGAGCAAGAGTTCGATGTATACCTGGATGTCCCGCCCACTTGCTATCATGGCATTCTTTCAAGACTTCCTTCCTTAGGTTGTCATGAGGTGGAACATAGATTCGCCTTCCCTTAGAGTATATCAAGCCATCATCTACCCAAAACCGTCTTGTCTTCCCATCTTGGTAAGGAGCTAGTACCTTAATATTCATTAGGGTGCAAAATGTGGCATGACTAAGAACTCGTAAGACCCGTACCTTGTAACACATGCCTTCTTTGATTCATCTCCTTCGGCTATGCGGACTTGATAGTATCCCGAGCACAAGTCAAGCTTGGTAAAGTATCTTGCATCACCAAGTTGATCAAAGAGATCCGCAATAAGTGGAATCGGGTACTTGTTCTTGATAGTGACCTTGTTGAGTGCCCGATAGTCAATACAAAGCCGTAGGGATCCATCATGTTTCTTTTGAAATAAGACCGGCGCACCATATAGAGCTTTAGAGGGTCATATATAACCAACATCTAGTAAATCCTTCAATTGTCTTCTTAGCTCCTCGAGTTCAGGAGGTGCCATACGATAAGGAGCAAATGCGGGTGGCTTTACTCAAACTTCTAACTCAATAGCATGATCCACCTCTCTCCTTGGTGGAAGCTTCTTAGGCAACTCGGCAGGCATAACATCATTGTACTCCTTGAGGACATCTTGGATGGCCTTAGGTACATTCACCTCTCCATCCATGGGATCTTCGTCTTCCTTGAGGGTAGCCAAATAAGTAGGCTCATTCCTCTTTACCCCTTTAGAAAGTTGGAGAGCGGACACCATTATCTCCTTATTTATCTCCCGTACCACGGGCACAACACAAAGTTGTTTCTTCTCCATGATGCACATGGTGTTGGCATATGGGACCAGGAACGCTTTCACCATGTCCAAGAAATATATTCCCAAATGAAACTTGTGATCATCAATTGGAGCAATAGTTATGTCAACTTTACCTCGCCATTGTCCAAGCCGAATATCGGTGCCACGAGCTATTCCTTCAATTGGGAGACTTTTAGCATTGACTCCCTTGATATATCCTTTCTCCTTTGTATATTATAGGCCAATTTCTTCAGCAAAGTCTTTGGCCATGTAGACTGTGTCGGCTCCGATATCCACCATGGCTTTCAAATGCAAGATAATGCTTGCTAGCATTTTCAGCAAGGGATCTTCTTTTCACACAAGGTTTTAATAAAGCATAAAAAAGCAATCACCAACAATTGAGAGCACCACAAGGCACTTGGTGACAAGCATTGGTCTGTGCCTGTATTGAAACGGTGTGTATGAAAATTTCTGGGTTACCTTGTTTGGGTGCTTCTTTTGTGTCTTTTTGAGGTTTTTTGACACTTCTACCGCCCTTATGTGGATGGTGTTTGTAATTGTCTTTTAAAGTGAAGGGGTAAAAGGTGTAAAAAAAAAACCCCAAAAAAGCACTCAAACAAGACAGCCTAGAATTACTCGGCGTGCAGATTGCAAAAAATAAGGGTTCTCTCGGTAGAGGTCTCCACCTATGTAATAAGTCGCCTAAACTAACAAAGACACTCCATTTTGAAAAAATATCCCTATCCACGTAATGGGAAGTCAGATTTGGACACTCTCACCCATAGATCATTCAAATTTCTTCACATATACTTGGAAGGTTCCCATTTTGATTTTTCACATAAAGGCAAGAAACAGGGATTGGAGGGACCCCACCATTTCATTAAAGAATGAGAAGTTCTACATGGCGAGGAAATGAGCGAGGGGAGGGAGGTGGCGGGATGGAGACCGTTCATTTCCCTCGGGATGTGCATGCCAAAAAAGACGGCACACATCCCAAGGGAGGTGGACGGTCCCCATCCCGCCACCTCCCTCCCCTCGCTCATTTCCTCGCCCACTTCCTCGACATTTAGAATTTTTGTTAAAGAATAAAACAACCCGGGACGGATACATCCTAACCCTTAACAACACAATGAGAAACGAAGCAAGATAAATACTTAAATAGTAGAATCCCACAATGGGACCTAAAACCTGACACCAGAAAATAAACCATAAACCAGCTCTAAAACTACCTATTACACTGGAACTCTATATGGTAAGACTACTCGTATGATTTCAATGGAGCATTTCGTCAAAACAATTGTGCCATATTCCAAACATGCATGAGAGGATTCGAGATGCATTTGGGATATGAAAAAATCATTCTCGAGTGGGTCGGTGAAGATCTCCATGTACCAAGTTAAAGCCTGAAGTTTTGATAATGTCACACTTATTCAGATTTCATCTGGTGCTACAAGTCATTGAATATTTCTTCTTTCACATTCTTCTCGTTCCTCTTCTACTTTGAACCTTGATCAGGAATAGAGCATCCACAGTGGCTGTGGATGCC
The DNA here is from genome assembly GCA_003290165.1 of Berberis thunbergii. Lineage (NCBI taxonomy): Eukaryota > Viridiplantae > Streptophyta > Magnoliopsida > Ranunculales > Berberidaceae > Berberis > Berberis thunbergii. The sequence goes on from QNQO01000975.1 coordinate 312,548, forward strand.
TCTCAAAATGCCCAGCTTTACACATCTATGATCACAACAACATCATCAGTAGTAAAGTTGGGAAAACTTTGGCTTGAAATGTGGCCTATGTGGTGCAGGCCAAATAAGGCCTGTTTTGGAGTTAACAAACGACTTCAACGAATGAACTATGCAGATAAGGGTCATCATGCGCGAGAGAGATTCAAGCATGAGTTGTGCTTATGCTATAATTTACAGCGCCTACTCAATAGGTAGGCTTAATGTACCTACATAATAGAAGTACTAACCTTCCTATTGTACAAGTCCCCCCTCCTCTTGACGTGTTATTATGTATAAATCATCCACAACTGTGGATGCTCTAAATTGATAAATTGTCACGATCAAAAAGTTCCTTAATGTGCGTAGCGGAGATGCAAGGAGGTTGGCTTAGTTTTATTCAGAAAAGAGACAAACAAGGAGTTGTGAGTCCTTATGCCACTAACAGAGTACAGTCAGGAAAGGAATTCAAACCTAAAGGAGATACTCTCTAACAACTATTACTATTAGTCGTTACGCGAGTCCCTCTTGCTAAGAGAGACTTCACTTCACTATCCTTTACGAACCCTTGTAAGAACAACAAGTGAGGTAAGGAAGTGAAAGGGCATTCCTAGCCCTAAGATCTCTTTCTTTCTATTCTACCGAGAAATACCGTAAAAACAAATTTACAATACGCAAAAGCCCCTTACGAGACTTTGAAGACTCGCTGACGATCATCTTTCATGGGGTATTCATGTGGTTCTTCTCGTTCATGTTGTCATAGGGGCATTCCTCCCATTTTCACAGCAGCTTTCCTGAAAGGAAGAGATCGGAGAATCATTTTGGTTGATGGGAGAGGGAGAGCCGAGAAAACCGCGGATTACGCGCAACGTATAAGTGCATCGGTTATTGTAATCGGTTGCCGCTCTTCTTCTCTCCTAGGTAGAAGACTAAGGGATTCTTTCAACAAGTGAAAATTAGCGCCTTCACATGCCTAGTAGACAGATAGAATACATATAAGACAAAAACATGGGTTTCATACAAGATTCTACTTTTATCTTACTTCACGAAGGGAGATCTGTCTTTGGGGCAAAATCTCTGGTTTCCTAGCTCGATATGGAATTCTAAAACACGACTTTCCTTCCTATCCTAAACCTAAAGTGAGAACACCTCCCCTTAGTTTTGTCTTTCTGGGCTTCTAGACGAAATAGCGTAGTAAAGTAAGAAATTAGATTGTAATTTTGTTTATTGTTGAACTTATGAGCGCAAGGGATTCCCTTGCCTCACTGGATGAGGGGAGCCTGACTGGTTACTCCTTCATTCACAGTTAGGTAGTCTCCCTTCTTATATGCACTACTTCCTATTTGATTGTAATTTATGTTCTTACTTGAAGGTTGGTCGTAGATTAAAGCACTAGCCTTAGAAAACTCACAACACAGTAAGGAAATAAAACTAGGATATAAATATACTACAGGAAGATAAGCTGATCAGAATGGAAGATGAACCATTCTGATCAGTAATTGAAATCATAAGAGTTATCTTTCTTTTTTACTAATAAGATAGGTGCAGCAAAGGGACTATGTGATGTTTGTATAAAACCAGCTTCTAACATGTCCTTAACCAATTGCTCAACAATTCCTTTATGCATATGGGGAACTCTATATGGTGCTTGAGATGGTGGTGTAGAATTGGGTTTCAATGGGATGGTATGATGAAGGGCCCTTGTGGGAGGTAGAGTAGTGGGAGGCTGAAATACATCTTGAAAAGAGGAAAGTAATGTAGTGATGGATGGAGGAATATATTCATTAATAGGGACTTGTGTGATAGAGAAAAAATGATCGACCTAGGAAGGAGTGTGAATGTTTCTCGAGGAACTTTTGGACAATTTAGAGGGTTGTATGAGGTGAATTGAAGCTGAATCAGGTAGACCCTATAATGTGGTATGCTGTCCCTTATATTGGAATGAAAGTTGAAGGGATTGGAGGTTAATGATGATGTTTCCTAGTGGTTTGATCCAATCACCACCCCCTAGGACATGTCATACCCACCCAAAGGAAGAACCCTAACAGACCCTTCAAAGTGATTGTTTTACATGCTCCATTGCAAGGGTTGACACACAACATTGCTCACTAAATGTTCTCCATTAGCTACCTTAACAATCATTTGGGGTGTGAGGATGGTTGACCAATTGGTTAACCAACAAGTTACACAGTGTTTCCCTATTTATAGAGAGGTGACGCCTAATAGAATTTGGAATCTCTCAATGGGATTACTACACGTGTCCATCTACAGTGTTTTTAACTAACCATTCAACATTTATTACAAAATTACCCTTCTCCCCAAATTTGAAACTCTTTTACTTTCCCACCTATTTCTTGCCATTCATTTCTTCTCTTCCCGCCAGTAATTCCAGTTGTGCTCGTGACATTATCCACCCTAATGGCTAATGCTAATGCCAGTGTCACTATTACAATGTTGGAAATATCAAGAAATGTCCTCGATATATCACGACTACTCTTGTCCTAAAAGCAGGTGATAATATCCGTCCCAAAACATCATGATGTTTATCCTAGAATCATGGGTTTGATATGTCTCTCAATACAGACATTCTAGGGAGTGAGCCTCGAGATAACTGAAACTGCCTTGAGATGCGCAGCATCGCTTATCTCGAGGGGATGGGTGGTTTCACGCATCCCTCGCTCCCTAGAAGGGCTCCTCTCAATAACAACAACCCGATCATTATTGTCAGGATAATAAGGGAAAGGCGAAACCACTGCTTTCATGAAGAGCTACATTGGATTACAAACCTTGAGACTTCCATATCCTCAAACTTACGAGTATGCATGCTTATGTTGACTAAGCTCAAACGCATCCCAAGCAGAAAAAACTCCAGGAAAGGCACTTGGAAGCTTCTAATCCCAGCATACGCATAACTCATATATGGATAATTTATTTGAACTTATTCTAAACTTGATCATTTAGAAGAAAAAATAGGCCAAAGGATGATATTCAATATTACAGAATACAATTATTTTCAAATAAAAATCAAAACTTTATACAGAAACATACACTACACTATCATACATTTGCATTTGGTCCAAACTTCAGTTGTCCTTAGCGAGGACATAATTCACTAATCGTGACCCCATTCACAGATCTTTGTGAATTTTTAGTCAACGTTTTATCGGACTCGAGGTCACCAGAAGTGGAAGTGGTCATTGTCACATCTGATTCTGTTTCTATTTTGTCAACAAAATATGCAGGTTGAGAAGGAATGCGACATGTTACACTGTAACTATTGAGCCAGAGAAAGATTTCAGTCATGCTGGGTCTAACATATGCATCTTGTTGAACACATAATAACCCTAACTGTATGCATTTCAGAATTTCACTTTGAGACCATTTTCCATCTAAAGTTGAATCCACAATCTTTAATGCTATTCCATCATTCCAGTAATGCCACGCCTGTTGGAAGAATCAATCATGAAATTTATCTCGTAAACTCTTACACGGTTGGAGTAAAAAAGATTATAAGCACTTACATAGCTTAGAAGATTCATTGGACCGTGAAAGCTGGAATTTTTTCGACCTGATACAATCTCTAACACTAGAACCCCAAAGCTGAAGATATCTGATTTGGTTGAATATTGTCCTTGTACTGTGTACTCAGGTGCCATATATCCACTGCAATAAATCGGCGATAGATTAGGTCATTGTACCACTCTTCAACAACAAAAGGGTCTAAAAATAGTTAAAAAGTTTGAAATGTAAGTTCCCATCAGAACCTAATTTCATTCTTTCCAAAAGACAGACCTGGAAAAAAAAATCCCTTTTGCATAATATTTCATTCATATACTTTGGCGAAAGTATAGTTGATAGCTTGTATCAAGAAAACAGAGCTTAGATACCAATGATTAGTGAACATAGTTGAAGATTTACACAATTAAAGGAGTTACTGTAGTAATCCTCGACTTACTAAGTACCCGCTATTCGCTTTGTATTCTCTGCGACCTGACTTTCTCCAAAAATCCTTGCCAATCCAAAGTCTGAGATTTTAGGATTCATGTTTTCATCTAATAGAATATTGCTCGCTTTCAAATCCCGATGTATAATTCTGACTTTGGAATCTTGATGAAGATACAATAATCCATGAGCAACTCCAGTTATAATCTTGTATCGCTTGTCCCAGTCCAACAATAGACACTTATACCTATCTGCATCATCAAAATTGAACTCAAGATAAGTATGAAAGCTATGAACAGGATACGATTCAATGTTATAAGAAACTTAGTAAGAAATTAATCAAAGTATTTTACTTTTATTTAAGATGGGTATCCTAGACTTTTTATCATAAAGGCATTCAACTAATTTAATTGGAGGAGACGTGAGCTAAGTCAGGGCCACTCGATAACAGAATATCTTGATATAAAGTATTTATTAATCTAAATGATTATAGTTATTAAAAAAAAAAAAAAAAAGGAAGAACCTCAAGAGTCAGATAAATAATTGGGAAAGCAAGCATATTTTGGTATGCTGCTTTAAAAAATGTATGACATTGTATGATATATTTACAACTTCCTCATACAAAACACAAGATAAAGAGCCAGGCGATGAGATGAAGAAACAGAAAAAGAAACAGTATTACAAATTAACGTCCAGTATACATGCTAAGCACTTTCTCTTCTCGCTTTCTTTTCTGCATCATCGTAATATAATCATGGCGGAATAATATAATGATGGCGCAATTTGAGAAAAGTGGTACATTGGGAAAATAGTAGGAAAATTATAAGAGCATTAAGCAAGAGGAGTATAACAATGTTGAAAAAGTGGAAGAGGTCATATACCAAACAGTATTTGCTCTAAGCTTCCATTGGACAGATATTCATAGACAAGTAACTTTTCTTCTTCTTGTATGCAGAAGCCCAGCAATGTTACTAGATTTCTGTGCATAAGCTTAGCAACCAAAACCACCTCAGTTTTCATTTCTTCTAACCCTTGTCCCGACTGTTGAGCAAGTCTTTTCACTGCTATTTCTTGCCCATCAGGTAGTTTACCCTACAGCATAAATATTTTCCAGCATTATGAATGTACAAATATAATTCTTAAATGCAAGGACAGTTGCTGGCATTTTCTGTAAGGGATTTTCTTTTGACGCAATGTTTTAATAAAGCAAGGAAGAAACAATTACTAAAAGTTGGGTGTGTTACAAAGTATTTGGCACCGAGCCAGTACAAAAAACATGTAATCACATGGTGCCAAGCGTACATTGGTCTATGCCTATATTGAAATGGTGTGCAGAATAGGGATTCTCTCGGTAAAGGTCTCCACCTTATGTAACAAGTCACCTATCTAACAAGGACACTTCATTTAAGAAAAAAGAAAAACAAATAAAAATCCCATGTCCATGTGTATTGGGAATTCAGACAAGGTCACAGGTTGGGAAACTCCACTCATATATCATCCAAGTTTCTTCACACATCTTTCGAAGTTTTCCAATTTGATTTTCTGCGTAAAGGCAAGAAGCATGGATTGGAGGGACACACTCCCCCTCCCTCCCCCACCGTAAAACACATCCCTCATTTTTATTAAATAATTAAAACAACCCGAGGCAAACATATCCTAACCCTTAACAACACAATGAGAAACAAAGCAAGAATCCCATGTACAATGGGAACCAAAACCTGACACCACAAAATGACTATAAACCAGCTCTAAAACCTGACACTGGAACTAGTTACACAGTACCCGTTGCATCTGGGTAATCAGCATGGAGATCTTTTTCACTGGTCTGGAATTTAAAAATAGTCACACAATATATGTTAGAAGAAGAGGGTTGAATTTTTTTTGAAAGATTCCCCTTATAATAGAGCCATGGCTTATCTCACCTTTTTTAGTAGGTTCAACCTGCACTTCGTATATCAAAGTTGGCTTAGATTACTAGACGATTAGCGCTTAGGGGACTTCCAGTAGTCCGCCTGGGGAATATATATTTTTCTTTTTGGAGCCTTAAACTATCTGTATTGGGGTGGATATGATTTTTGGCAGGTTGGAGATTATCCTAGAAAACTAGCAATCCAAAGGTTTTACAATCAGAAGACTGAATCTGTTCAACCAAGCTTTGCTTTCCAAGTGGATTTTGAGATTTGGGGTATAGCAACATGCTCTCTGGAGAGCTATCATTCAACAAAAATATGGCCTAGAAGCAGGAGGTTGCTTTACAAGACAGATTCACTCCAATCATGGTTGTTCATGGTGGAAAGGCATTATGCAGCTGAAGAATCAGTTCTAAGTTCATATATCTTTATCAAGGTCCCACTCTCAACTCTCCAAGCTGGGATCTCAAGCTTAGGAGAGGAGTAAAAGACGAAGAACTCACCTCCTTTTACTTTTGGAGGTGCTCAACCATATTGTTTGTTCTCTGATATAGATGATAGCTGGTGTTGGAATGACAAATCAGGAGATTTCTCTATCCTGGATTCGCATCTTAAAGTCCAATCCCAAGCCATTGCCTCTAGTCAGGAAGTTCCTTTCCCATCCCCTTTCGGTCACAAAATATTATGGAGGAAGGTGAACCCTCCAAGAGTGAACTTCTTTGTCTCGCCCAAGAGCAAGGGAAAACTCCAGCAATTGACAATTTGGCAAGAAGCCTCATGATCCCTAAGAGGTGTTAGGAGGTGCACCCTCTGCCATCAGGAATCTCAATCCATTGACCAAATCCTCTTTCCTTGCCCCTTTTCCAACAACCTTTGGTCTTCAGTCTATGGGGAGGCTAGATGTCAACCTCCTATAGCTTCCAAGGTCTTTCAGTGGGTGGGTAAGGCTTGGGGGAGAAACGGCCTATCTGTTAAGGGAGTTTGGTTATGGAATAAGGTCCTCTTTGCTACTATCTGGACTATTTGGAAAAAGAGAAACCAGAAAATCTTCAAAGGGGTAACCAGAAATATCCCACACCTAACCAGACCAATAAAGTCCCTTGTGTGACATTGGCGGTTATTTCAGCGTTATCATAGACCAACCCTTTCGTGTGTGCATTTTTTATTGGGATAGCATTTTTTATCTTGAAGTTAGTGGCTTCTTTTTCTTTCAGCTAGTTGACCCCCTCAGTCACTGGCTACTAGGGTTGAAAATTGAACCGACGGTTCTATTTTTCACCTAAATTGAATCGATTTTAGTCGGTTTCAAAATTTTCAAACCAAAACCGAACCGACCATTAACAGAATCAAACCGAACAAATTCCAATTTATGCAAACCATAACCGAACTGACTAAAACCAAAATAAACCAAACTGACCGACTATTTTAAACATATTATATTATTTTTATATAAAATATATATTATTTATTATATATATTCGGTTGGTTCGATTTTGTCGTTAAAATCACATAGAAACCGAAAGAATAGGACTGGACAACAGTTCAGCTGGTGACAAGAACGCCTATAGGGCCTTGGAGCTGGCAAAAAAAATTGTTTCCTTGTCTTCAAGCTTGCTAAAGAGCATTTAGTTCATATTAGTGTTTATGGGTGTACATAAGAACAACACAGATACATTTGTCGTTGTTTAACATGGGTACGAACGTTGGACACATTGGCTTAAAAAACCACCAGGGATACGTATATAGGTTACAACGTGTCATATTTCGATCCCCTTATAAACGTCATCTGGATTGTCCGAAATGTATACACAAAACATTATGATTTTTTTTTATTTGTTATTACTTGAGCCAACTTGTTTTGCTGAAAATACATAAATAAAAAATAACATGGTACACCAAACAAATGGGTATTTTGAATTGAAATAGATTAAAGAAAAATTATAAATGTTCCCAGATCTGTACACTGAACTGCAAGAACTGTAAGGGAATATGATTTAAAGGTACTAAAATGGCTTAATACCTTGTAAACTGACCCAAATCCTCCTTCTCCAAGTTTACATGAATTAGAGAAATTTTCTGTTGCAGTTCTAATAGTAGATAGATCAAACATAAGTGATACTGTGTTTGTAATCTCAGATTCCATGCTTTTGATCCCATCTTCGTTGTATCCTACAAGTTGATGCAAATATCAAAGAAAATAATCAGCAAATTTAACTAAAAAAATAACAAAAGATCAGAAGGCTTTCCAACAAGCAAGCAGCATCCATTAACTGATTCAACTGAATTAAGCTATATTTTTCCAGATTGGGAAACTTACAATTAGTCAAATCAGCCAAAAATTTAATGGTAAGACTACTGGTACGATTTTAAGGAAGCGTTTTGTCAAACAATTTTCCATATTCCAAAAATGAGGGGATTTAGGATATGAAAAATCACTCTCGAATAGGTCGGTATGTTAGAAATGGACTCAATCATTCACTTACGAGGATCTCCGTAGCCTTGCCTATATGATGATGTCCATATCCCAGGTTAATGCTTGAAATCTAGATTATTATAGATGAACATAGTGACTGTGTCTTCAACTCTAACTTTTGAAGCTCTCAAATTCAAGTTATTTACAATCAAAACCAGACTCTCTCAAATTATACCTAATCAAGGAAGCACAGACTCTTAGAAAATTTTGCCGTATCCATGTCCGACACATATCCGACACTGACACTTGCTCGACAAACCTCTGACATGACACATGGTCATGTAGGCAGATGTATGACACATGGTCAATGTGGTCAACATGTCGGATACCTCTGATACACACAAAACTTGGTCAGGGCTCAGTCAAGACTGGGCAACCGATTTTGTTTTAATTTTTACTTTTGCATGTGTGCAAATAATCACCTAATTTAATAGTTGTTGATCCAAGTGAAAAACTCTTTCAATTGAGAATTGAGATTCAAGATAAATAGGGCAAAGAGCCACTAAAGCATTTTATGCTTCTTAATCTTTGCACCTCTTATTCTCTACTTTTTTTTTTCTTCTTTATATTTTTTCTACTTGAAACAAAGATAAAGACACTCTAAGAAGGCACTTTATTAGATTATTAATTTTGTTTATATAATTTATTAAAAAAAATTAGTATGACGTATAGACGTGTCTCCGAGTCCTAGTTTTTTAGAAATTATCTAGTTGGCGTGTTGTGTCCGTGTTCGACACGACACAAGTGTCTGTGTTCATGCATCCTTGTACCTAATTATACCTAAGCCCCTAACATAATTTATTTAAACCCCTCAAGCATCAATAAACTATAAATAGACCCTTACAAAACTAACTTTTGGATTTCTCCTGTTGCCCTCCACATTTCAAACTTTTTACAATCAAACCAACCCCTCTTAAAAATTGAGTAATTATATCTAAGCTCATAACATAATTTTTTGAAGCCCCCAATTATCAATGAATTATAAATAGGCCCTTACATCTAAATTTTGGATTTTCCATTTGGCCTCCGTAATTTATACTTTTTGCTATCAAAACCATCCCATCTCAAACGTTGATTAATTATACCTAAGCCCTTACCATAATTTGTTTGATGCCCCCAATTATCTATAAACAATAAATAGGCCCTTAGAATAGTGAGAGTGTAGTCTTTGGTTACAATATTTTACCACATAATATTCTTTAACCTTTTTAATTAATTAAATTAAAAGTATAAATAATTTGAATGATTATTTTCTTCGATATCTTTAGTCAAAACTCCTAAAATTTTGGTTTTTACTTATTATTGAACTTTTTGAATAAACTAAAAATATCCTAAATAAATGAGCATATCCAGAACCTAGTTTTCATAATGCCATGTATTTGGATTTCAGTTGGTGCTACAAGTCATTGAATATTTCTTGTTTTATATGCCTCTCCTTCCTTTTCTAGTTTGAACCTTGATCAGGAATAGAGCATCCACAAAGGCTGTGGATGTTGGACAAATCCAATAATGTGGGCACACATATGTAATATAACGTGTATTGCTATCTTAAAGTGTAGTCCATTTAAATATGTGATCTAATAGGGGTATTGGACTATAAGGTATTAATAAATAACATGGTGTAAATAAGGATGTAATTTCTAATTCAATGAGGGGCAGAATTGGAAATTCACAGCCCGTAATTTGAAGGGTTGTGACTTATGGACATTATAAATAGGATGGGTCCCCGATTGAGCGTATGCGTAAAAAGAACAAAACTTTGGAATTATTTTCTGTATCCTCTCAACAGAGATCTAAGGGAAAACGCTTGAATCAATCGGAAGATCCAAACAATCCAAACTCATCACAATCAACGGGGAAATCGCTATGGATCGATCCGGTATGTTTCTGTTCTTCTTATTTCCATTGAATCAACTAGAGTCTTAAGCGTATGATTTAATACAACAATTTATATGGTGCAACCAGAAAACTTTGTGTCTGGAGACCCAAAGAATATGGTTTGCAGACTAAAGAAATCCATCTATGGGCTCAAGCAAGCTTCCCGTCAATGGTACTACAAATTTCATCAAGTAATTGTCTCGTTTGGTTTTAAGACAAATGTTGTTGATAACTGTGTGTATCATAAGTTCAGTGGGAGTAAGCATATCTTCTTGGTTTTGTATGTTGATGACATATTGCTTGCCACTAATAATATAGACATGTTGCACGAAACCAAGAGATTTCTATCAAAGAAATTTGAAATGAAAGATCTTGGTGAAGCTTCTTTTGTCTTAGGGATTCAGATATACCGGGATCGTTTTCGGGGTATTCTTGGATTATCACAAAAGGGCTATATAGAAAAAGTGCTTAAAAGGTTTGGCATGCAAGATTGTAAACCAGGAGATACCCCTATATCTAAAGGAGATAAATTCAGTCTTAAACAGTGTCCTAAGACTAAACTTGAAGTTGTAGAGATGCAAAAGATCCCCTATGCATCCGCTGTTGGGAGTCTTATGTATGCTCAAGTATGTACACGTCCAGACATAGCATTCATTGTTGGAATGCTTGGCAGATATTTGGATAACCCTGGGATGAGTCACTGGAAAGCAGCTAAACGGGTTATGAGATATTTACAGAGAACTAAGGATTACATGCTCACATACAGAGATCAGATCAGTTGGAGATCATAGGGTATGCTGATTCTGATTTTGCTGGATGCCAAGATAGTAGAAAATCTACATCAGGCTACATTTATCTGTTAGCTGGAGGAGCTATTTCTTGGAGAAGTGCTAAACAGACACTCATAGCTTCTTCCACCATGGAAGCAGAATATGTGGCGTGTTTTGAGGCCTCCAACCACGGATTATGGCTGCGTTATTTTGTCACTGGGCTGCGCATTTTGAATGACATAGAAAGACCACTAAAGTTATATTGTGACAATAAGTCAGCAGTTTTATATGCCAACAACAACAGGAGCTCGTCTAGGTCAAATCATATTGACATAAAGTTCCTGGTTGTGAAGGAGAGAGTAGAGAATAAACAGATTTTCATAGAGCATATTGGGACACACTCCATGATTGCGGATCCGCTTACTAAGGGATTACCACCCAAGGTCTTTCATGAGCACACCGCTCATATGGGTGTTATGTCACATGAGGATATCATGGTTTAGTGGGAGTTTTGTTGTTCTATGATGAATTTTTGGACACATTGGTGTAATTTAGTATTTTCTGCAGAAATAAAGTCTTCAGTCAATTGTCTGTTTATTATATGTTTGATCTCATTAAAGATTAAAGTTGGACCGGTTGGAAATAGACATGTTTGGATCACATCACATGTAATTTCCATGCTCTACATCCATGTTTGATCTATGTCATTTGATTATATTGGTATATGTGACTATTGATGGATTTCGTTACGCTACTTGTGACGCAAATCGCTTTAATCCTATATCAATATAGTCAACGGACGAGATTGTTTCGAAATACCTTTACTTGTGATAGCAAGTTTTGAGCTAAAAGGTTATACACATTAACAGTAACATATGTGGCCCAAGTGGGAGATTGTTGGACAAATCCAATAATGTGGGCACACATATGTAATATAACGTGTATTGCTATCTTAAAGTGTAGTCCATTTAAATATGTGATCTAATAGGGGTATTGGACTATAAGGTATTAATAAATAACATGGTGTAAATAAGGATGTAATTTCTAATTCAATGAGGGGCAGAATTGGAAATTCACTGCCCGTAATTTGAAGGGTTGTGACTTATGGACATTATAAATAGGATGGGTCCCCGATTGAGCGTATGCGTAAAAAGAACAAAACTTTGGAATTATTTTCTGTATCCTCTCAACAGAGATCTAAGGGAAAACGCTTGAATCAATCGGAAGATCCAAACAATCCAAACTCATCACAATCAACGGGGAAATCGCTATGGATCGATCCGGTATGTTTCTGTTCTTCTTATTTCCATTGAATCAACTAGAGTCTTAAGCGTATGATTTAATACAACAGTGGATGCCTCTAAAAATTCCCCACTTTACACATCTACGATCAAAACAACCTCATAAGTGGTTGGTGTAACTTTGATTTGAAATTGTGGCATATGTGGTGCAGGCTAAATAAGGGTTTTTTTGGAGTTCACAAACAACTTCAATGGATGAACTATGCATAAGGGTCAGCAGGGTACACGAAGGGTTCAAGCATGAGTTGTGCTTATAAATTTTATGCCTTAAGCGCTTAGTCAATAGGTGGGCTCAATGTGCCTACATAATAGGAGCACTAACCTTCCCGTTGTACGAGTAAAGTTTTTCCCATTCGACGTATTATTATGTATAAATCATCCATATTGTCATCCACAATTGTGCATGCTCTAAGTTGATTTTGTTTTCTTTTCAGTGTATCTTCTTCTTCATATGAAGCTCCATGAACATGTCAACCGTTGACTACAAAATCTCAAGTATGCCTTTCCATGTAAAGATTAATCAAAATTTTAATTTTCTGTTACTTTCCAATCATCAGAAAAGAGATTCAACAACAACAATGAGACTAAGTAGATAATCCAGATTTTATGATTTAACATTACGATTTAGAAAACAGTCGTGCTAAGTATACAAACCTGTGTCCCTAGCATTTTTTGTTTAGAAAAACTTTAATAGCAGAGAGGAGAAAAAATACCAAATCTTCTTTTGACGTTCTTCCTCCGTATAAAGCAAATGTAGATGGAGAATAGTATTAATGATGCAATAACAACTGGGATCACTACAAGGATTATAATTCTCGAATGCTTCCTGTTACCTGCATCAACAAGTAGTCCACAAGTTCACTGAATTACTGTGTTGGTAAATCTCTACCATTTAATACTCTTATCACATAAAGTTCAGATTGATCATGATCGAATGGTTACAATCAGCATCCATGCTTCAAGGTAAATTTTATTTGTGTAAAATTGACTCATGATAAAACAAAATAGAGTTCCAAGACGATTTAGCTCTGGTTATAGAGTTATCTTCCTATTGTGCCACTTTTACATAACTGGATAAGGAAGTTTTCCAAGAAACGGATAAAGAACCCTTCATTGTATTTATATCAATTTATAAATGTCCGAGGGTCCTCAAATCTCGGTTCACATTCCGAAATAAACAAACGAACAAAGAGAAACCTTATGATCTGGCAACTAGGAAGCACGGACATGACCTAGACATGGACACATACATGGTGACACGAGGAATCTAAAAAATTAAGACAGACACGGAATAAGTTTGACTAGATTAAAAAAAATATATTGAACACAAATAAGACCTTATATAGAATAAAAGATAATCCAAACTCATAATTAATGTAAAGGTTAAATCCAAAACATTCAACATTATTTGCATAATTCAAATTTATGACTCATGTGTCATGTAACAGGTCGAAATGATTTCAACGAAATATTAACATTAACATTCAATTCTTCATACTTCAAGACGCTTCATTCTTTCAATTACTTAGTCTACTATACTAGTCATATCCAAAAAAGTTAAAGAGAAATAGGATTGGGGTTCATTTTGCTTATTTGTACCCATTTTAAAATTTGTTTAAAATAGTGTTCAACCAATGTCAACTAGCGTTTGACCAGGTCAAACATTTCGAACACGTTGACTAAGTGTACGACACATGTCCAAGGAGTGTTAGCATCCAATAGCGTCCAACAGTAACTTTGGATTTTTTGAAGTGTTCAAGTTTAGACAGGTCACAAACTAAGCTGCATGATAAAGTGCCCTCATTAACTTTTTCCGAGAAATGAAATATTATACAAAAAATATATATAATTTACAAAAAATGGGGACCATGTTCCCCAAGATAGAGATCTCCTGATTCACATCGATTAGAAATGTTAGTAAAAAGATTGAGATTGTCTATACGTGGTGTTAGGTATAAACTCCCTACTCCATATCAAATTTACTTAAGGCTTAACACCTAGAATGTATCTCAGATATCCCTAATTTACCTGATGTGACAGATTATTTTCTTATAAAGTAGAGACCAAATCTCTTAAGGAACAGAAGAGCTGAACTCTTGTAAGAAAAAAGTAATCTACATTGGGACATGTGTATCATTAATCGGTGGTGGGATTTTCTAAACTGAAAAGCCGTTGTTAAAGAAGGCAGATTTATCATACATCACGTGAAAATCGCAGTGAGATAGATGGGTTAACTGAAAAGAATGAACAAAGTAAGTTCAAAGTTTACCGTGTGGGTCGCTTGATCTGTTATTTGTCCTTGTAGTTGAACTGTCTGGTAGTGCTAGAGAAGGTGACTGAAAGGATGGATAAAAGGGATATGTCTCATATCTCACCTGACAACTTACTGACAAAGCTCTACCACCTATCTTTTTATCAGCACACTTGGTAACACGCTGAATCATATTTTGCAAGCATGTCAAACAAGTTTTGGGAGACAGGTCTCTAGTGCACCGGGCCAATCCATATATATACACAGAGTCATTAAAGGAAGTTCTTCCAGTTGAGTACTTTGAAGCATCAGAAGCCGCTAAAGAAGAAAGATAATTTATCAATTTTCCTGAAAGCCTACTAAAGAAAACTGGGTTTGACGTCTCAAAGTCATAATTACTAAAACATAATGCTGGATCGGTAGTTGCGATTGAGAAAAATCGGTAATCAGCATAATGTAGCCTGCATAGTTTGTTTGATATCACTGCTTCCCTTCGATTTGGACATAGTTTGATGATATCCGACACTAAAGTTTTAGCACAAAGACGACAATCTTTGTAAGAAGCATAAATTTCACACTGCAGTAGGCCAGAGACCCGGTTAGGGCTAGAACCAATGGTTATGTTGTAGAAGCCATTGGAAGTAATGTTGGAAGCAAGAGTACTAAGGGTAACGTTTAGATTGAATTCGTATTGACTTCCCTGTGTGTAACTCCGACCAGTATTGTTGCAGAAAGGGTATTCTTGTGCCTGGGTGATGAAAGTTAAAAGAGAGAAGAGAAGACATGTAACAAGAATTGAAAGAATGGCATGCGATACTTTAGCATGCATGGTTGTAGTTAAGAAAATGAAGAAGATGAAATATGAGAGTGAGGAAGGTTCAGATGTAAAGTCCACTTAAAGCTTACAGTTAGAGCAGTTGTCCCTTTATGGCAACTTGCCTACCATTTATGTTGGTACAACCACCCTGTTTATAACAAAGATAGGACTAACACTAGCATTATTAGAATCAAAATTGTGTAAAATGCAATTTATTACACAACTGTGACTGAATAGGACTGTGGATGCACTGGGTAGTGCTACGTTGATATGCTTCCCTAGTTGGAGGTACCCTTAAATACAATCTTTAGTGATGCATTGAAATACAAAGTTTGGAAAAATTCAAACCATAACAATTGGGTTCAAGTTGAATTTAGGTTGACCCAACAAAGCTGTTTCTACCCAAAATGCAAAGAATGGTCGCACTACTCATATCAACTTTCAGAATAGACTGTTACACATTTAATGGCAACTTGCCTACCTTAGGTCCATTTATGTTGGTACAACCACCCTGTTTATAACAAAGATAGGACTAACACTGGAAGATGAAAGATGAGAGTGAGGAAGGTTCAGATGTAAACCGCGAAGGATCGATCATATGGTATGACAATTATCTCTTACAATACTAAAGCTGTAAGTTCTTTGGGAAAATAGACAACGAAAACAGGTTTTTGCAAAATGCAAGCAAAGTTGAATCATTCAGTGAGAAAACTTATGGCTGTGTTTGGTTCACACAGTTACCGTGGAAATGAACTATTTTCCATGGAAATTGGTGAGCTTCTAGCGTTTGGTTGCATCAAGTTTCCAAAGAAATGTACTTCCCAGGAAACTCATTTCCTTGAAACGTGTCATAAAAGCTCATTTTCATTTCTTTGGTACCCCAAAGAATTGAGTTTCCCTGGAAGTGAGGGGAATGCAAATGAACAATGAGTTTCCTTAGTAGTACTGTAGTAGTAGTAGTATCGTAAATAAGAACTCCGTAACACCTTAGCTTTGGTCACAAGCATTTTTCAAGTAAGATTGTTTAGCAAAATTTGTGATTTCGTGGTATAAATATGTATATTTAAGTAACAAATAACCTTTAATAAAATACTATTAAAATAACAACGGAAATTGTGTGTAGCCAAAACAATAAAATCCCATTTCTCAGCAAAATTACAAGTCACAACCATACAGTGAAATCTCACATTTCCACGGAAGAGACTTTCATGGAAAGTTCTCAAGGAAAGAACTTTATTCCACGGAAATGTGTTTCTCTGCAACCAAACACAGCCTAAGAGTCAATAAACAACCTGACAAAAGTCTTTTCTCAGTGAACAAGGGATCTCTCAGTCAGGTATTCAGTGTAAGAAGTGTCTTGATGATGATACAAGTGAGCTTGGCGGATGGTATGATGAAAAGAGAGGTGGCTATTGTTAGGGAGAGCTGTTGGAGATGAGTAATATCCCTTTACGAATTCTTAGAAGTTGAACTGATAGAATTTGTTAGATTTAGGTTTGACTTGTTTACCATGAGATATCCATAATATAAATACAAAATGATGCTTTAAGCAAAACCATGCTTGTGGACTGGATATCAACTATATATTTGCTCTTAACGAGCTATCATTTACCACCAGATATGGGTGCTTGCTTGAGCCACCATCACAATCTAGTCATCCACCTTCAGACCTCCATATCTCCAAACTTCCAAACATGTGTATGTTGAGAAAGATCCATTGTGCACCCAAAACACCAAAATATTCTATCCAACGGGTCTCTCATTCTGAAGAATAATACTTCTAACCCAGAATATAACTAGTCTACAGTTGATTAGAATATATATAAAAAGAAAAAAAGCTCACTACATATAAAACACCTGGATATGGTCCCTACGTCGCTTATCCCTAACGAGGATATATATCAGTAGATGTGACCTCATTCACAGATTGAGGGTCACCGGAACTGGAAGTAGTGTTTGTCACATATGATTCTGTTCCGATTTTCTCAACAAAATATGCAGGTCGAGAAGGAATGCGACATGCTACACTATAACTATTGATCCAGACAAAGATTTCAGTCATGGTGGGTCTAGAATATGCATCTTGTTGAACACATAACAACCCTAACTGTATGCATCTCAAAATTTCGCTTTGAGACCATTGTCCACCTAAAGTTGGATCCACAATCTTTAATGCTATTCCATCATTCCAGCAATGCCATGTCTGTTGGAAGAATCAATCATTGAAAGTATCTCATAAATTGATCTGGTTGGCATAGAAAATAATAGAACTGTTGAGATCAGCACTTACATAGCTTAGAAGATTCGTTGACCCGTGAAAGCTAGAATTTTTTCTACCAGATATAATCTCTAATACTAGAACTCCAAAGCTGAAGATATCTGATTTTGTTGAATATTGTCCTCTTATAGCGTACTCTGGTGCCATGTATCCACTGCAATAAATCAACAACAGATGACTACGTTACCATACTAGTCTTCAACAACAGAAAGGGATTGAAATTGACAAATAAATATAGATTCTGAAATTCGAAATTCTGATCAGAACAAAATGACATTCTTTGCTTAAAATTTATTTTTGCTTTATATTTCATCTATTGTGGCGTGTTACGTAACATGTGGTTGTTCCCCTCTTGATGACTCACCTACGGAAAGCATGGGGTTTCTTTGAATGAGGCATTTTCTGTTTACGATGGTGAGTCGTCACCTTATCAACATGTACGAAGAAAGATCTCCACTAACCTAAAGAGGACAGCGAAGAATTTTTCCCTCATGAAGTACCATAGTTGGTGTACTTTTGTATTGAACACAATGTACAAAGCCAACTATTGCATTTACATGCATTTTTTGCATCCACCATATTCATTGCAATTAGACATTTTAATGCGGCATTTTCTAGGGGTTTGTTTTATTCCTATAACTCATCTAATATTTCCCAATTAGTTGGGTGTCTTTCTTACCATCAAAAGAGCCGCCCATAGCATTATGCATCTATGACCTGCAGAGTATCCGTTTCTTGGCATTTCATCAGACATACTTCATTGGTAACCTCCTCCAACCATTCTAAATAATTGTACTGAAGCAAACAAGCCGAGAGTGTGCCTAGCTAAGGTCATTGGTCCAACATATATAACTATAAGGAGTAACTGCCAATTAACTTCCATTGATGAGTCAGAGAGTTATCTATGAAGATAATAACAAATGCAAGCACATTCAATTAAATGTTTCTATGCACATGAATTTCAAAAGAAACATGAGATTCATGTCAAAATGATTCAATCCAGGGACAACCTTATTGAATCCCTTTACTGAAGCATTGCCCAAATTGGCTTTCCAGAAATTGGTTAAAAATCAATAAACCAACTAAAGTTCCATTGTAAATTTGTAATGAGATGAGAGGACGCATTATGAAGTGTGCAGTATTGGAATGGAATGTGTTGTAATCTTTTGTAATGACCTTGACCTGTAATACCATTAATCAGACTGTCTACCTTTGAGCAAAAAAGGCCTTGATATCATAAGACTGCAGGTCAAAACTTAATAATCATGGTGCAACCATCACCACTCCATGGACTAGGTACCTTTTTAGTGGGGTATCAGTTCTACTCCACAATCAAGGTTTCCATATCAAGGTTTTTACGATGGAGTGTTAGCATAGTGGTGCACCACCGTAGTTCTTTAAGAATGATGTGATTTTTCCCCAAATTTATGGCAGGCAAGGAAAGTTTTGTGAAGCATGTGGTGGCTTTCCACCTGATGGATCACCTATTGATATGCGGAAACGATTTGGAGCCTAAATGAGGAATTAATAATAAAAGATGAAAAAGAAAACAAGACTACCGGAGTTTTTTTTCACTATTATTAAAACAAGGAGTCCAACCTCTCAAGAACAACTCTCTTGAGGCTCTAATCTTTGCTATCTTCCAAAGATTATAATACTTTCCAGAACAAACTCTCGAGGCTCTAACATCTGAAAAAACAAGCTCTCTTGAAACTCCTACTTCTCAAGAACAAACTCTTTTGAGGCTCTAACTTCTCAAGAACAAATTCTCTTGAAGCTCCAAACTTTGCTATCTTACAAAAAAAAAAATATAACAATACTCTCGAAAACAAACTCTCAAGGCTCCAACTTCTCAAGAAAAACTCTCTCGAAGCTCCATCCTTTGCTATCAAATTAACTAAAATAGATTCTAATACCCTTGATAACAAATTCTTTGAGAACAAACTCTTGAGGCTCTCTCTCATGAGAGCTCCGCAGAACAAACTAGGAATCTACATCTCTCTAGTCTGGATCTCCTCGATTTCTTGTGTTTCCTGAGATGCCTTGAACCTACATACAAATGCATTATATATAGGATACGCAAGTCCAACCACACAAGAAAAGCATACTCCTAATAGAAAAGTATTTCCATATTACTTTCCTTGTCCCATAAGGAGAACTTTCTTGTTTTAGCCAAACAAGAACACTATTCCTAATCGGAAAGTATTTCCCTATTACTTTTCTTTTCCCAAAAGGAAAACTTTTTTTTTATCAAATAAAAAAAAATTTCTAATCCTAATAGGAAAGTGTTTCCATAATACTTTTCTTGTCCCATTGGAGAAACTTTCTTTATTCTAATTTCTTAATTGATTTAGAAAATTTTCCTTGTCTTAATAAAAAAGGAAACCTTATCAAATAAAAAATTTCCTTAATCTATATTACAATTTAGATAGGTGTTTTACTATTCATTGCTGACTGGGACAAGGTTAAATCATAAACATTGGAGATAAAATATGCTTAGGATTTGATGTTGAAAAATGTTGAAGGTTGAGATTTATTTCTTATGATGACATGTTTGTAAATATAAAACATGCAGAATGGCAAAGAGAATGAAAAAATTGTGAATAAAATTAGTGGAATGTACATGTGGCTGAGAGAGTAAGTATTGTGTTTTCTTTTTTTTCAAAATAAAAATATGTATAATATTTTCAAAACCAATGATTAATACCATCACTTTCAATTTCAAAATATGTATTTTATTTTAAAACATGAAAGTATCTTAAATATTTTCATGCCCAAGTATAATATTTTTCAACGAAATGGATGAACATTTTGATAAACATTCAAACAAAGACCTCAAACATTCAATCGATTCTAATTTTATCCGAGTTTAACTATAAGAAAATTAGTATTTTTACCGTAAAATAGGCTTGTACCTAAAATAATTAAGTTTACATTCTAGACTATGGTTTTTTTTATGGAACTGATTTAGGGCAACGGTGGGGATGGTGATGAGGGTGTCCAATGCATGATAATTAACAATAAAAAAAATACATGGAGTGCCAACGACACGGGTAATATGCTAGTCTATATTACAAATCAGAATGGTATTTGAGGTTGAAGATAAAAGACGCCTGAGATTTACCCAAATATAAGAACCTAACGGATCACATAGAACTTAAAGCACCAAGTTAACCTTTATGTCTTACCTTTAAGAGTACATGGGTTCAATTCTCATACCCAACATTTTGATATTTATTTATCTTGATATTTAAAAAAATTTATTTTCATATTAAATTTTTATCGTGCCAACGACACAGGGAATACCTTAGTTAACTACTAAAGCTCCTAAAGGAAGATACTCATGTATCACCTATGAAAACATGAGGTATCCTTATACGGGGTAGATGGTCATCAACCATGGGAGTAGGGATGGCAACGGGGCGAATTCGGGCAAATCCATCCCCGTTCAGCTGGAGATCACGGATCCTTGAATCCGCCTCGAATATCCATTTATACAAAATTATAAAAATCGTCCCCGATCTGGACGAATATCCGCCCCGCCTGAATATCCGTAAAAAAAAAACATCTTACAATAACACCAGATCCTCATCATATAGATCTAAAGATCCTCATCAATATAGGGGTAATAGATTTTCTTATGATCTATGTTATCACAGGAGCAAGGCGAGGCATGAAGCTTCAAGCAGTAACGGAGCTTGGATTTTTGTTGAAGGGGACGGTGTGATGAATCATAGTTAATTAATGATAATATATTAATTAATTACTAACTAACTATACAAAACACCAATTGCTAAATAAGATTTCATCTAATCTATTGAGGAAGAAATTTGATCCATCTAATTGGATTATTTGTGATTTGCCTCTATAAAAAATATAACTAATTAGAGGTTACCCCATCACAAGGATGCACGGATACGACACGGCGACTCGGCAATTTTCAAAAAATTAGGACTCGGCGAAACGGTCAAACTTTACTTTTTATTAATTTTTATATTTTTATAACTCATGAACATAAACAACCTAAAGTTAAAATTGTTTAAAATTTTTACTTTTGAAGCTGGAAGATGAGAGCTTAACAAGAGAGAGAAAATTTACAGAGATGCCCGGATAGTCAAAATTTACTGGGGAGTGTATCTAATTTACAAATTGTTTCAAAATAGTGTGTACTTGTGTATCTAAGAGCAAATTAATCATCAGAAACGGATAAATCAAATTACTGAGAAATTATATAGCAAAATACCCTTTTTTATGTGTATTGTACCTAATTTAGATTGAGAACAACCTTGATGATGCCTGATGTACCATCAAATGAAAATGTCAGTCAAGAACCCTCAGATTGAGTACGGCGTGAAGATGTACTCTAATTAAAAAACCCCTCCCCCCGACTAAAGGAATCGAAGAATTGGCAACTGCAATTGAGTGCAGTAGAACTTGGTGTTTCTTCAAAAACTACTTCCGAAAACCAGTAGAGAATAACAGGAAAAAAGAAAAAAGAAAACCCAAGAAAAACAGAAAAAAAAACACTGGCTGTGTCAAAGCCGTATCCTGGCCGAGTCGGGGCCGTGTCGGTCTCAATCAACGTGTCTTGACCGTTGACCGCGTGTCGGATATGTGGCGATCGCGTGTCGGGCGCGAGTCCGTGTCCGACACGTATTCGACTCTCAAAACGGGGGTTTTTCGAAGAGTCGGTGCATCCTTGCCCCATCATTAATCACTATTACAGTCTTTCCTAGGACTAGCAGTCCACATGCGTCGACTGTCAAAAGACTCATGTTGATTACCAAAATGCTCTTTAAACAATAAGCACAAAGAACCTCGAAATACAAACATGTATCTTGAGGAAAAATTAATAGATCCAATTTTTTATGTATCTCAAAAAAAATCTTATAAATAAAGTACAAAACTAGACCTTGAGATACAAATTTATCTCGAGAAAATACTTTGAAAAAGTCCTTCCTCAAAGCAGATAATAGAGGTTGGTGTAATTGTCGGACTCGCAGTAAAGAGAGAACAAAAAATAGGAAAGGGGAAAGGCGGGGTCATCGGCGTCACAGAAAATAGAGGGAGAAATGAAGGCGTGGGCGGGGCGGAGCTGCGTCGTCGGGGTCGCACGGATCAACGTACCACCACTTGCCCCCACATTAAAAAAAAAAAATCAAAAATTTCATGGTCTCATCTAAACTCAAAAAATTTCACTTACCCCCTAGATTTGTCCCTAACACCAAGGTCTGTCTTCAGAGCCTTCGCGAGGAAAGGCACTGCCGTAAGGGAGCCTTTTTAGAAATTTTAGTGTAATAACCTCCACCAAGAATTGCACTCGAAGGTTGGGGCAAGGTGGTTTAAAGTAAAAATATAGCTTTGGCGGAGCCCACGACAACATAGCTTATGTTAGCATCCCACTCTTTCTTACATTGTTCTATATTTAACATGGTTTATTAATTGTTTACTTGTTTTTTAAGATGCTACAATGGTCACACTAATACTTAACACAGTCTAGGATTTAAACTATGAAAGTAGTTATTTATGAGCGTTTTGACTTACTAAGTACCAGCAATTCGCTTTGTATTGTCTACAACCTGACTTTCACCAAAAAGCCTTGCAAGTCCAAAGTCTGAGATTTTAGGATTCATGGTCTCATCTAATAGAATGTTGCTCGCTTTTAAATCCCGGTGTACAATTCGAATCTGAGAATCATGATGAAGATATAATAATCCTCGAGCAACTCCAATTATAATGTTGTAACGCTTGTCCCAACCCAATTGTGAACACTTATAATGATCTGCATCATCAAAACTAAAATCAAGGTCAATATGAGATGCCACTATAGTGGTAGGATACATAAAAAATTAAGACAAAATATTGAAGAAAAAAAAACAATAGAACTGGTTATTAGCAAATGGGTCCCCTGATCACGTTGGTTGTCTAACAAATAGACAAAAATCCCTCGGTGGTCAACATAGTATTGACTGTGTCAAGGAACATTTTGGTCCAAACAGTCAAACAAGTCAACATGGTCTTAGGACCAAGATTCTAAGCTGGACAAGTTTAGACCAAAGTCTAAGTTGGTACCCCCCCCCCCCCAAAAAAAAAAACCTTTAGAAATTAATTAGTGATATTATTCATGTTGAACAACCATACTCTCTCAAAATTCAAATTTATGTTTCTTATGCGAATCATCTTTAATAAAAATAATAGTGTAATTTGAAAAAAGTGGTGCCTCAAAAAAAATATCTTAGGAAAATGAGAAATGTTAAGAAACAAAATATAACATCATTAAAATGTGGAATAGATCATACCAAATAACATCTGGTCTAAGCTTCCATTGGGAATGTATTCATAGATAAGTAACTTTTCCTCCTCTTCTATGCAAAAGCCCAGCAAGGTTACCAGATTTCTGTGCATAAGTTTGGCAAGCAAAACCACCTCAGTTTTCAGCTCTTCTAACCCTTGCCCTGATCGTTGAGCAAGTCTTTTCACTGCTATTTCTCTCCCATCAGGTAGCTCACCCTGTAAGATATCTTCATACATTAATGACTGTAGACACATGCTCTTCTTGAATGCAAGTTTATAGCTTGCTTTCTTTTCCAGTGTGAGAATTTCTTATTCACACAATGATCTGTTAAAGACAGAAAAATTACTGAAGCTGGGTAGATTACAGCACTTAGGGTGTGTTTGGTTGCATGGAATCCTATGCCATGGGAATCCATGAGGGGACCCCTACATTTTAGGCTAAATTGATATATCACTCCACATCTACCATTTGACCACCATTTGATTTTGTGATCAATGGTGGGAATGGAAGTCCCATGAACATGGGAATCCCTCTCCTTGGTCCCCCCAAGGCATGTGATTCTCATGTTCATGGAACTTCCATTCCCACCATTGATCACAAAACCAAATGGTGGATGTGGAGTGATACATCAATTTAACCTAAAATGTAGGGATCCCCTTATGGATTTCCATGACATAGGATTTCATGCAACCAAACACACCCTTAGTGTTAAGCCAGTACAGAAACTATGCAATATCAATTGGTGCCAAGTTAGGAGTGTTAAGTGTGTGAGATTAATGGCTCTCTCTGTGCAAAGCTATCCACTACAATTTCAAACATAAATGCTACAGTAGCAAATGGCATTCTATATCAACAGTGACCTAAGCTTTGTATTTCTGCTCGACTTTCAATGTAGTTGTGATCAAACGAATTTGAGAACAATCTTGAGGTGGCAAGAGTTAACATTGTACTAGTCACTTCAATTAACTGTTTTGTGGTTAATCTTTAGGTAGCATGACAAAATTAGAAGATCTAGTTAAAATCCTGGAAGATGGAAAGTCGAGGCTAAGCACCTACTTTGTCTAGGACACGGAGCGGGGCAAAGCACTTGCCTCTGCTTCAAAAGTGTGTGTCGCAACGAAGTTGAGGCGGAACCATAATATTTTTGTAGTTTTATATAGTTTGTGAGTCATTACATACTAATAATAAACCATAATTCAAATAAGAGTATAGGCAATAACACGACAATTAAGTAACCAATCCATAAACAATAACATGATAATAGGCAGCCAATCCTTAACAAAAATACTAATAATAATCATCTTCCCATAGTCTCTTTTCCACAAAAGTTCGCTTAACATCGTCTTTCTTTACAACTTTCCAGTTAATCATCTTCCCGTAACCCTAACCCACCTCAGTTCTTGAAGGTTTTTCTCTTGCGCTAGTAGTAGTAATGTCAGGGTCACCCAAAATTGGAGGAGAAGTCATGCTATGAACTAAACAACTATAAAATTAGGAATATAATTCCAATTGATCACATATTCAAATGCTACATTCATATCATGATAATTTGTGAAATAGTACATGATAACTTACGAAGGAATACATGATAATTTGTGAAGTCGAACAAAATTTGTGAACATTCAATGAAAATAGAGTTACAATTAAAATCAAAATATGTCTTCTGCAATTTTTATATCCTTCCAATTATCAAACTATCACCCAAATAGTTTAACCAAATTTTCCGCGCTATGCTGTGATGTCGTGAAGCAATTTTTTTCCTAAAGCGAAGCACCAGGCTCTCAAAATTCCACCCCAAGCGCAGCAGCAGCAGCGCGCCAGACAACATAGCTAAGCACATGGTTGAGAATTAATGCCAAAGCAAGATATGAAGTCTTCAAACAAGTTTTTGTTCCTTAACCCCTATTTTTTTTGTTCTGGTAGCGCAGCACTCCTCCCAACTCACAATAATTGAAAAAAAAAAAAAAAAGGAATGCCATCTAATGAGTTTCTAATGTGTAAAGATGACTAAGAGTTCGGATTTGAAGTCAGTCAACCAAGCAGACTGTTAGTGTGAAAATATTAGCCTAAATGATCTATTGAAAATTCCGCCAGCCAAAGCAGTAAATTGTGATGACACCTTAGGATTCGAAAATATCCATGCCAAACATGTATTGAAAGACTTCCATTAAAAAGAATAATTGGTTAAGGTAGGGTTGCCCCTGAGCTGATAAGGACTCACCTCGCTCCTTGTTAATGGGTTCACCCTCCCTTGGTGTTTCAAAGTTGACCTTACATGTTTGACAGTCGTCTCTGGAAGTCTGCCTGGGGACAACATATTTATCTTTCTTTCGGAGCCTGAAGCCATCATTATTGGCGGTGCTATGGCTCTAGAGATGGGTTTTAATAGGTTGGAGATCATCGCAAACACTAACACATGCAAAGTGCAAGGGAATACCGAAACATTGGGATTACCCTCAAGAGCTGTCCAGCTGGTGACAAGAATGCATATAGGAAGTTGAGAGCTAGCGAAAAGCTCTGCTATCTCGTCCTGAAGCCAGTCAAAGAGGATTTAGTTCACCCCTCCCCTTGATTGTAAATCTTGTAACATGAAACATATTAATGTGTTTGGATCTCAATAGCGACACAAACAAGTGCATCAGTGTCTTATACGGGAACGGGGTGTGAGTCACGTCGGCTTTAGAAATCACTAAGAGGGGGGGGGGGGGGGGGGTGGGGTATTGCAGATTTGTAATTATGAAACCTAAGATTGAACACAACTAACTAAGAAAATAATAAACTAGATAAACTAGATAATTCTCTTAAAAGGATTCATTCAAAACCCAACTACAACATGCCCTTAGGCCTTATTTATAACTATTGCTAACCAAGACTAAACCATACTTTCTATAGGAGCCTTGTACCCAAAATTACTCTTATAGGCATATACGACATGACCTAAAACTAAAATAAACTGAAATTAATCTAAATTAGAAGTGGCTCTTAATAACTCCTATTTCCATCAGTAATGCTAATCAATTACTAATATTGCCTTATGGCCATAATATACATATAAAAAATGATATATGAAAAAGGTTGATGATGTCAGCATAGTGTGTCCATTGGATTATTCAATCAAGAAGTATCAAATGGAAACACAATTATTTTATTTTTCCAAATGAAGTGTCCTTGTAACATAGCATTAGTGCTGAAAACACATTACTTCAGAATTCAAATGAAATAAATCTTGTATGGGCCTACTTAAGTCCAGTAAAATAAATAATAAACAGAAGAGCAAAACTAGGATATACCAAAGAAATGCCTTACCACCTTACTAAAATCGATTTATGGAAATTATCAATGCCACCATAAAGGTACAAAAATGGTTATCACCTTGTAAACTGGCCCAAAACCTCCTTCCCCAATTTTATAATCATTGGAGAAATTTTTTGTGGCAATTCTCAGAGTAGATAGATCAAATATACGCGATTCCATACTTTCATTTTCAGATTCCATGCATTTGATCCCATCTTCTTTAGTACCTGATAAAGGTCAATAAAATTCAACAAGTATAGTCACCATGTAATAATGATGACCTGTGCAGCAAATTAAATTTTAAAGGCTTTTAAAGATCAGAAGTTTCAAACTAGCACACGAGTTTTCCAACAAACAAGCAGCACTAATCAAACTAGTTTTTTTTTAACCTCACTTTCCACTAATACTTCACTCATGGTGTAGATTAGAAACTTATAGAGTGTGAAAAATTTATAAATAACCTACATTACAACTTTTGATCATATTTCACAGGAAAGTTTCATCAAACAGTTGGGCTGTATGTATTCCAGACATGAGAAAGTGTGACGGACAACAAAAACAAACGACAAAAGGATCAGGAGAAGAGAAACTTACCAAATATGTTCTTCACGTTCTTCCTCAATTGAAAGCAAATATAGATGGTCAATATTAACAATGATGCAATAACAACTGGGATCACTATAAGGATAATATCCTCAGACGGTTCTTTACCTGCATCAAAAGTTTTTCAATGAATTACCCAGTTGGAAATCTCTACCATTTGATACTCTCGTCAATGAATTTCAAGTTCAAAACTTCAGTCAGAACTCCATGACCAGGAAAAAAACTCCTCGTTGTGATTGGAAAATCATTAGCTATCTTCTTTTGCCTCCACTTCTTTTATTGTTCATCTTCTATAATGACTTTTGCTATCTTTTCTCTTACAATCTTCAAATTGTGCAAAGAATTGATGAATAGTACCTTATCTTGCATATAAAAATTTGACCCTCTAATTTTGATTCTTTATGCAATCAATGAACTAATTATCTTCTCTAATTCATCAACGTCTATTGTGAGCTTTTGAATGCATTCATAGAACTACAAAACACATTAGAATGAATAAACAAAACATCTTCTGATCATATTCATTCAAAAACAAACAAGTTTGTTTTGTTCTTCTGGTACCTTGTATTGCCGTAAATTTTATAAGTTGTATACTTCTGTTGTTCTTTTGTTTTACAAAGCTACCAAGAGTGATCAAATGTATCTATTTCTTCCAAATTCAATCAAGTTGTTTACTGTCATTTTGGATCGTGTATCTCAGCATAAATGTGATAAACATATGGTTTCAAATTTATGAAATATAGAAAACAAATGAACGAAAAAAACTACAGTGAGTCATACCAATATCTTTCATCTTAAACATTGCAAAAAAGTTTTTCCTTGACTACTTCCGGTTTGAGACAAAGGGGAGAAAAAGTTAGAAACAGAGATAAAACGAGAGGGAGATATGCTTGCTCAATTTTAAGTCAACCTTGAGCAACACCCAATTTGTTGATTTTGGGGGGTTTTACATTAAAGGTTTTCAGCAAGAATAAAAAGGGTGAGAGATCGTTGAGTGTTATATGTATCGTTCGCCATCAAATGGGGTATTTGTAGTCAAACATGGATATCCCTGCTAAAGATAGGCTTCAATCCCTACTTATAAAGAAGCATTCAAAATGTGCATTTCCATAGATCCCTCCTTTCTTATACAATTAATTTTCACGTAAAATGGATTTGCATATCTAATGCACCAGCAAGGGTTGTGCTTCAGGCAGGAGGGGGTGGAACAATCCTAGTACTATAATACATATATATATACAATGAAGCACAGACTCTTCAGAAACTTGCCGTATCCGACATCGACATTCGCTCGATAAGCCTCCGACACGCGTCAGACACATGATCAACGTGTCAGCAGGTGTCAGACACACGCCTCCGATATACCTAAAACTTGGTCAGGACATAGTCGAGACTCGACAACCGAATTCATTATATTTTTTCCTGTTACATATGTGCAAATAATCACCTAATTTAATGGTTGGTAATTCATTTGAAGTGAATGACTCTTGCAATTGCGATTCAAGATAAATATGACAAAAAGCCACAAAAGCATACTCTTCTTAATCTTTGCTTCTTATCTCCTCTACTTCTTCACTATAATATTTTTTCTCTGCTTTGTTTTTCTTACAATAGAGTGTCTTCTTCTTCGCCTTTACACCTCTTCTTCTCTACGTTTTTTTCTACTTGCAACAAAGATGAAGACACTATAGGAAGACATTTTATTATATTATTGTTTATGCTTATATGACTATTAAAAAATATTATGCCGTGTCGACATGTCCCCGAGTCCTAGTTTTTGGGAAATTGTTGAGTCGGCGTGTCGTGTCCGTGTATATATATATATATAAATTAAAAATCCTTCAGTAAAGAAACTCACTAGGCTCTGACCATCTATTTTGGCTGACAACTAACCTATATTAGATACCCAAATACCAAATAGTATGATGCAAAGAGACTTTAGCATCTATTCAATAAAAGTTAAGATAGCATAAGCTGATTAAAAAGATAAGAATGTGCAGAGAAGTTTACCGTGTCGGCTGCTTGATGTGTTATTTGTCCTTGTGGTTGAATTGTCATTCACTATTGGAGAATGTAAATCTGGTAGTGTTAGAGAAGGTGATTGAGAAGAGGATGCATAGAAGGGATATATCTCATATCTTATATCACAACTTATTGAACTTTCCTTTCCACTCCGACAATTATTCGCACACTTGGTAATACGTGAAATCATCGCTTGCAAGCATGTCGAACATGCTTTGGTAGACAAGTCTCTATTACACTGCACCAATCCATATATAGTCACAGAGTCATTGAAGGCAATTCTTCCAGTAGAGAACTTTTTAGTATCAGAAGCTGCCTTAGAAGAAAGATTATGCATCAAGTATCTTGACAGCATATTAAATAAAACTGGGTTTGATGTCTCAAGGTCACCACTAACACATGATGACTGATCAAAGATTGCAGTTGAGAAAAAATGGTAATCCGCATACATAAGTTTACAATTATCAGAACTTATAAATGCTTGCTTAAGATTAGAGCATTGCTGGACAATCTCCAAAGCAGAGATGTTGGCACAAATGCCACAATCTTTTGAAGAGACGTCACCTCTACATTGCAGTAGACCATAGACAGCGTTAGGCTTAGTGCCTGAAGATGTCATGTAGAATCCATCGGAAGTAACATTTGAAACAAGAGAAGTAAGCACGAGGTTTAAATTCGATTCGTACTGACTTCCTTGAGTGTAACTAGCAGCAGCAGCGTTACATAAAGGGAATAAATCTTGTGCCGTGGAGGTGAAAGATAGAAAAGATACAAGAAGACATGTAGAAATCAGAACTGAATGAACAGTAGTGTGAGGTATTTTAACATGCATGGTTCTAGTTGATAAAATGAAGACAAAAGAGAGAGATACGAGTGAGGAATGTGAAGTGATCAATCGGTCAACCAATGTTTTCGTTCATTTAAAGCTTACAGTTAGAAAACGTGTCTGCCTTTTTAGCAACTTGCATTCTTTAGATCGATTTATGTCGGTACAACCAACATTTCAACCACTAATTTAATGGATACTCTAGAATTTTTGAAAAATTTCCCATTTTTCAACTCTGGGGCTGATTTTGTTTTACTACTAAAATAGAAACACTTCATATCTTTGTTGAAAATTCCAAGTTAGAATTTAACCAAAACTCTCCAAATTGAACTATTCTAAGAACCTAGATCACTGCACATTCATTCAATAATTCAACAATAGTTCCAGGAAAATATAAAAGAAACCCAAAACAAAAAAATGTGTAGATAAAGGATAGAAGATGGAAAAACAAAGAAAGCCCAATGTTACGATCAAACCAAATTCATTTCATCCTGATTCATGTTAGGCACTAAGTACCACCTGATAGAGGTGCAAAGTATAGCAAATTACTGCCCATATCTCACTAAGTACAACAAGATCAAGACAATAACTAGACACAGATAATAATCTTTTCTTCTCCACCTAGCCAAGATCACACTTGACAATTTCTTCCACTTGTTCTTTTCATGATCTACAACCATTTTTCGCATTTTAGCTTCATCATTCGCAGCTTGCATTTGACTTGTGCAATCCTTCTGAATCAGCCTCCGTGCCCTGATCACCAAACTTCCTGGCTTCATGATAATCCTTCAACTTGACCACAATAGGAATCCAATGGCCTTGAGAGTACTCGAACCGGACTAATGAATCATTGTCCTGCAAACCCATTTGTTTGTAAATCATCTGCCTCCTATCATCAAGATCAGCTAAAAGAGCAGTAAATTCATCCCGTTCACGCGATAAAAAGAAAATGTGCAGATAAAGGATATAAGATGGGAAAATCAAAATCACTGAAACTGAACTCCCAAACAAACCTCATTCTGGTCCCGAGATCGGGGAGTTTCCCTTAGCATCCAATAGCGTGTGTCCAACCTGGATTAGATTCAAAGGCGTCCAGTGACGGAGCCAGGATTCTTGTTGAGGGGGGGCGGAGTGATGTCATAATTAATTAAATATAATATAAAAATTAGTTACTTTAACATGAAAAACCGGCGAGGTTGCTGCCTGGGGTTAACAACCTTTTTGAAAAAGGTGTTTAAAGAGGGGGGCAAAAATACACTTTTGCCCCCCTCTTTAACAACCTTTTCCCCCAGACAGCAAACCAAGCAGGGGGACCCAGGCCCTGTAGAATTACTACTATATTCATTGATTACTACTATAGCAAAAAGGGGAGTACAACAAAGACAGTCATTGAAGATGATTACTACTTATAGAAACACAACAGAAGAGAAGGGTTTGAATCGTTGATTACTACTACATGAAGAAAAGGAGGAAGAGATTGAGTTGCTTACGATTTTTTTTGTGGAGATGACCAACACAGTGATTAATGAAGGCACCTGGTACCTAGAAGAAGAAGAATAAGGTGGTTTGGATCCTACTAGATGAGCTCAAATAACTCAATAGTTATAGATCTTTGAAGATGATGAAATATAGGGGTTTCCCTCATCTTATCCAATCGATGGAGTGTGAATAAGAAACTGTGGATTTTGGTTTCTTTGAGGAGCAATTCTAGCTGGCTTGGGAAACCAGTCTGGTCCCTGCCTGGGGGGCGAAAATACA
Source organism: Berberis thunbergii (assembly GCA_003290165.1). Classification (NCBI taxonomy): domain Eukaryota; kingdom Viridiplantae; phylum Streptophyta; class Magnoliopsida; order Ranunculales; family Berberidaceae; genus Berberis; species Berberis thunbergii. The sequence continues at coordinate 344,981 of QNQO01000975.1, forward strand.
TTTTTGCCCCCCTCTTTAAAACACATTTTTGGAGTATGTGTTTAAAGAGGGGGGGCAGGCAGGGAAACCACGCTAGTTTCCCAGGTCCGCTAGAATTTCTGTTCTTTGAGAGATTTGAGGGATTTAACCTCTATCTCTAACTCTAAAAGTAGAGTTTGAATTTGATATAAAGAAGAGCAAATTAAAAACTAATTGGGAGACAAATAAATTATTAGAAAAAAAAAATCTCAAAAGTAAGTGGGGGCAAACTTGCCCCACCTGAATCCGTGCCTGTCCACAAACCTGCATACATAAATTAATCAAACCAACCATATCATGCAGGCCAAAACAAAATTTGTGACATCAACCAAACTGAAACACTAACATTACTAGTTAAAGCGATTCAATATACATCATCGTTACTACTACTATCGAAACCAAATCGAACGGATGCTCACTGCGCCACCTCGATGGGTGTCATCTCAACAACGGGCCCAGTGGCAGCCTCTTTACGGTCAAAGACCTTCGCAATCTTCTCAATGGGTATCAAAGGCAGATAAGCTGAGTCCCCATAGCCACTTTTAGGGATTTGGGGTATACATTAAAAAAAAAATCTCAAAAAGTCAGTGGGGGCAAGTGCCCCCACTCGCCCCTACGTGGCTCCGTGCCTGAAGGCGTCAAAGTTTTCTTTGAGGAAACAATAGTGATCGAAGGATGACGTTGACGAAAAGATTTCAAATTTGTGTTGGTGGTGGTATTGATGGAGTCTAAAATTGGGGGATAAACGACGCCGAGGAACTCTGTGTCCATGGCGATGAAGGGGTACCCATCGATCAAGTCTTGAATGAGGTCAAATTCGGACTCTAGGTTGTCCAACCACACGGCTCTAATGGAAATTGGCTTGTCTTTATGAGGTGGAGGTGGAAGTGGTGGTGGAAAAGCCATGGCCATCGATTCGGTCGCTCATACAGATAGACATAGAGAGAGAGATTGATATTAGGGTTTTTTAGGGTTAGAGGTTGGTTTTTATATAAGGGGTTCTAGGGCTGAGTCCAAACCGAGCCCTCCGCCATTAAACAAGATCGCCTCTCTCTCTATCTCTTCGACTCGCTTGCTTCAAAGAACACAGAAAAAAAATTGAGGGTCTACGAGGATTCGGGAGAGATGATACTACAAGGGTTTATGTAAAGAGAGCAGAAGAATGCAGACAGAAATGAGAGATGAGAAACGAAACAGAGATAATGAAAACGGAGGAGTATTCCCTCCACTATCCGTCTCTTTAATGCTACGAGCTGGCAGGGAGTAATCTCTAGCTTTCCACGTGTCTGGTTCAAGTAACATAAGGTTGAGATTTATATGCTATCAAATCAGGCGTGATAAGCACGTGAAGGGCATTTTCGTCATCCAAAATAGGCGGAATGATGGCACATGAGGTGTTTGACAGTCAAGGCACGTTGACCACTACTAGTCTTAGGGAAAAGTGCAATATGAATGTCAATTGGGGGCAAAGCTGAATAAGCTATATATTATTAGGAAAAATTGCAATTAACCCTTTTTTCATTGTTAAATATCATGTAGTGAACATCCCCTCCACCATCTCCAATTTCGCCTTCAATCAGTTTTGAAGTGCAAGTCATATTTAAAGTTAAAAAATATATTATAAGCTTTAGGGCTAGACTCAGTAAAAATTTGAATCAGTTAGGGGGGAAAAAATTAAAAGCCGAGAGTAAGTTATCCCCAAACTTTGAATTCGCCAAAGCATCAAGTTCAAGGGTTTTTGTTTAAATGTACATTAAGATGCCCTGGCTCATTTATTTTTTCTCCTCTTGGTATGATCAATTCGTCTCATTACCGTGAAAAACAATGAAAATACTAACAATGTGAAATGCATTAGACGTCTCATTACTCTATCCACCACCCACAATCGCCGCCACCACCACGATACCAAAACCCCAGCCACTACCATCATCATCACCACCACACCCACTAAGATAGAGTAAGATTCAACAAGGAATTTTCAAGAAAAATACTAAATACACAACCACAATCATCACTATCATCACCGCAACCAACAACCACAATCGTCATCATCACCATTGCCATCATCACTACCACCTACAACCACTACCATAGCATTGATACCACAAGCTCCACAACCATTACCATCGTCTTTACCACCCACAGCCATATCCACAATCACCACCACCACCAACGAAATAGAGTAAGGTTCAACAAGGAATCTCAAAGTCAAATACTAAATAGACAACCATTGTCATATCTTCACCATTTACAACCATATCCTCAATCACTACCACCACCAATACAATATCACAACTACAACCAATGTCATCATCACCACCAACTAATGAGATAGAGTAAAGTTCAACAAGGATTTTCAATCCAAATACTAAGTATAACCGAAATTAAGTTTCTTAGCTTTAAGTTGTTCATTTCCCAAACTATAGTTCCACTTCACACAAAAATCACATAAAAGTCAATTTTCATGTTACTCAGCCAAAACCAAATTTCATGTTACAAACATAGTCCACATCACCTAAAAGCCAGCCGTGTGGTGTGTTTGTTCTTATAAAAGGTCGTCACTGATAATGGTAGACCTCATTTGGATTAAGGCGGATCTCGACTTTGGATTATCTTGTCATATCTCACTTTTATGAATATTAAAAATTAGAAATGTCTCCCCGGTCGTCACGGTTAGGGTAACCGTAAGTCTTTCTAATCCTCGTTTCTGGAGACCGTGAAAATAGAAAACTCCACGGTTTGAATTGACCGTGTGGATGAAAGAAGTTTTTTTGAGGCACTTGTTTCCAGTTTACAAGGCTAGTTCAATCCAATTTTTTTTTATACTGACGGTTAGGCCAATCATGATGAGGTAATTGTAATTGACCAACAATTAGATTGAGGTGACGAGGTAAAACTAAATAAGTTAAACGTTGGGGCTTGCCTTAATCCAAATCGGGTCTGCCATTATTAGCCTTCTTATTAAACACTTGAAATCTTCACTCTTTAGACTCTTAGCCAATTAAATCTTAATGTGCTGGAAAAAAAAATGGACTGACATTTGCCATAATGAGCAGGTGGGTTACTGATTGTTGCCATAATGATCCTTTAATTAAATCCAGCTAGGGCTCTTTTGAGGCCGGGCTGAGATTTTCGATCTATTAGAAGCCTGCTGGGGATCACGGATGTACTTTGAATTGTCATCTCTGTTCATAGGATATCCCACCACAACCAAAGGAACCAAGGAATCTTAAGCTCATTCGCAAACTATTTTGAAACTAGAATGAATTCAGTTTGTATTGGAAACTTTGTAATCCCAAGTTCTACAAAGGGAAGCATTCCCATAAGCAGATTTTGACAATTCGTGTTTTGGCAACAGTATTTGAACCTACACCACAGTATTTATTCATTCTACCATCCGTTTCATTTTTTTTTTTTACAATTAGACCTATTTTAATAGGAAAATAGACTCCAAACACCTAACAAATTCCTAATTCGAAAGTACTACTATATAATATGACTTCAAACTAGCCTAAACCACAAAAAGTACAACTTGAAAATACCATAATTTCAAAAATTACACAAATATATAATTTGTACTCTAAAACAAAATATTCTAAAAATCAATCTAAATTTCCTATATTGATCGGGAACAAATTCATGAACTTTCCATCTGTGGACATCTTTGTCAACATCAAGATTCACCTTTCCTTGCTTTGATCAAAATACCACTTGTCCTAACGAGGATGTATATACCACATGCCCGAAGGCTACATCATTATTGCTATCTAGAATCGTGGCTACATCATTGTCCTAACGAGGATTTATGTCACTAACTGTGACCTCGTTCACTGATTCTGCAGTTACTTTGTCCACAGAAAAGGCATCAGGTGGAGAAGGAACTGGACATGTTGCAGTATAATTGTTGAGCCATAGAAAAATTTGAGTCATGTTGGCTCTACGATGTGGCTCTTGCTGAACACATAACAATCCTAGCTGTAAGCATTTCAGAATTTCGCTAGGTAGCCATTGATTACCTAACGTTGGGTCGACAATATCTAATGCCATTCCACCATTCCAGTAATGCCAAACCTGTTCCAATAATCAGCCATGAATGTAAATATCTTAAAAAGAACAATGCATTTTAACACCCCCCCACCAACACACACAAAAAAAAGAGCCAAAACTGTTAGCATAAGTACTTGCATAATTTAGAAGATTCATGGAATTGTGGAAGCCAGAACTTTTTCTACCAGATACAATCTCTAACACTAGGACCCCAAAGCTAAAGACATCTGATTTGGTTGAGTATTTTCCATGCGTTGTGTACTCTGGTGCCATGTAGCCACTGCAATAAATCACACTTCGATCATTTTATATGTTGTTGTCTTTTCAAACCTTTATTGCCTTTTGCAAAAATAACTAAGATGATACAGAACAGATATATATGAGATGAAATGATATTGTAGGCGAATAGGTTACTTAAGGCCTATGCAAATAGATAAGTTGAAGTTTAATTAGCGCTTACTAAGTACCAGCAATGTGGTTTGTATTGTCTTCAACCTGGCTTTTACGGAAAAGCCTTGCTAATCCAAAGTCTGAGATTTTAGCAGTCATGTCTTCATCTAATAAAATGTTGCTTGCTTTCAAATCCCGATGTACAATTTTGTCATGGGAATCTTGATGAAGATATAACACTCCACTTGCAATTCCAAGCAATGTTCTAAAAATCGGTCTAGGCGGCCGCCTAGGCGCTAGAAGGTGGAAAACCGCCCAGATTAATGGCTGGGCGGGCTGTTTGGGCGGCTGGGCGGGCTGGGCGGGTCTAGGCGGGTCTGGGCGGGGTCTGGGCGGCCTAGGCGGACTCTAGGCGGTCCGGGCGATTTTTATTTTTTTTAATTTTTTTTTAAATTTTTTAAAAATTTTAATATGGTTAATTGTGTTCTTATTTTATTTTATTTCCTACTTTTTAATAATAAACTATTTAATTATTTTTTATTCAGTATATGTCTAAATGTAGCAAATGATGATTACTTAATGGAATTCTCGAATGATCTGTCGGTACCAATTTTACTAATGTAGATTTTATCAAATATAACTGAGGTTATTTATGCAATTTGAAGAAAAATAAAAGAGTACACATTCAAATTTATATAAAGTACTCATCATGACCAACTTCAGTCATTTGAGTTTTAATAAATTTTGTTCATTATTGGTAATTTTTCATGTTTTTAAATTTTGCATATGTATACTGGCATTAAATTGGATGTAATTGATAATGTATTATGCTTAACTTTTGTAAATTATTAAAGTAATAATACAAAACCTAAGACCGCCTAGGTGCCGCCTAGGCGCCCGCCTAGGCACCCGCCTAGGCCCCCTGGGCGCTAGGCACCAGCTCGCCGCCCGCCCAGCGCCTAGCGATTTTTAGAACACTGATTCCAAGTATAATCTTGTATCGTTTCTCCCAGTTCAATAATGGACGCTTAGATTCATCTGCTTAAGCATGAAAGAAACTGTTAACGCCCTAAAAATTTAACTAAATCGCTGTTCACTCTAATTGCTTTAATTGACAGTAGAGGAATGATGGACCTTGTGTCAAGCAATGTTAATTATATATGTATATATCGAGCAACCAAAAATGCTAGGAAACCAGGTTTTAATTATATGTTTTAATTATGCACAAGCTATTTTTTTGTCAAGGCTTGTGAATGATAGAATGGGCTACAGTCCCGATACTACATGTAAATGGTGGTGGTGGTGGTGGTTGTGTGTGGTGTATGTGCGAGTGGGGGGACTCCATTTACTTGATTTCCCATATATTTAAGAGAAGTAAGGCATCATTCAAAATATAAAGTAGATCATACCATATAGGATTTGGTCTAAACTTCCATTGGGAAGGAACTCGTAGATAAGTAATTTTTCCTCTTCTCGTATGCAGAAGCCCAATAATTGTACTAGATTTTTGTGCATTAGCTTAGCAACCAAAGTCACCTCAGTTTTCAGTTGTTCTAATCCTTGCCCAGAATGTCGAGCAAGTCTTTTTACTGCTATTTTTCTTCCATCAGGTAACTCTCCCTGCAATATATTTTCAAAGCTTTAATGAAGGTCACAGAAAATAACTAAACAATCTTATTTACCAATACAACGGATTATGTTGTCATAATGAGGTCCAACATTACCATGTAAACGGATCCAAAGCCTCCTTCCCCAAGTTTATGTGAATCAGAGAAATGGTTTGTGGCAACTCTAAGAGTAGCTAGATCAAATATTAGTGATTCAGTACTTGTGAACTCTGATTCTGCACTATTGCATTCCTTGAAAACTTCTGAAATGCAATAAAACATTCAAAAGAAGGCAATTAGTTCTCCGTAAAACGTATATAATATATATAAAATAATATATTTCGGACCCTGATTTGTTGAATTGTATTCCAACTCTGATGAGTTCGGGTCATGGTGACATATTGGGAAAAACGTCCTTCTCTGGAGGAAGTGAAGAATGATGTTTTTGACATTCCCAAAAATAGCGCTCCGGGACCGGATGGATTTACTGCTGGATTTTTTCAGTACTGTTTGGAGTTTCTGAGTAAGGATATTTGGGAGGCAGCGATTCAATTTTTTGAAGGGGAGGCAATGCCAGCTTCTTTCACGGCTAATTTCATGGCTTTGATTCCTAAAACTGAGAATCCGGGTTCTTTTACTGAATTTCGCCCAATCAGTTTATGCAACGTGATTTATAAGATTTTCAGCAAAATCCTTTGTACTATACTGGCAGAATTTTTGCCCATATTAATCTCTCCGGAGCAGGGGGCTTTTGTCAAAGGAAGGTTTATTGGTGAGAATATTGGCCTTGCGCAGGAATTGATTAGGGACATTAACCGGAAGGTTTTTGATGGTAATGTGGTATTGAAAATTGACATGGAAAAAACCTATGATAGATTGGAATGGAATTTTTTGTTCGCGGTGCTTACAAAATTTGGTTTTAATGGGAGATTTTGTCATATTATCTCCAACTGTATCGCTTCTTGTGGTTTTTCAGTGTTGCTTCAAGGTGTCTACAAAGGATTTTTCCGATCTACCAGGGGTTTAAGGCAAGGCGACCCTTTGTTTCCGTTTTTATTTATTGTTGCCTCTGAAGTGTTGAGTAGGGGTTTAAAGGAGGCTTTTGATAGAGGAAAAATTGGTTATTTTTATACCCCGAGGGCATGCCGCCCTATATCTCATTTGCTCTATGCAGATGATACTCTCATTTTCTTAAATGGCAGAAAGTCTTCCATTCTGGGATGCATGGCATTTTTGGAAAAGTATTGTCAGATTTCGGGACAGAAAATAAATACAAGTAAAAGCTCTTTTATTTTGGATGACAAGGCAGTGGCAGAGAAAATTGTAGGATTCCAAACCTACACCGGTTTTCGGTTTCAAGACGCTCTTTTGAAATATTTGGGCGGGCCAGTTTTCCAAGGACGGGTTAAAGTTTCATATTTTGAAGATTTGATTGCAAAAATTCAATCCCAGATTCAGGGATGGAAGGCGAAATTGTTATCCCCGGGAGGTTGTTTAATCTTGATTAAACATGTTCTTAACTCGATTCCAATTTATATTCTCAGTACCATGTGTGTTCCTATGAAAGTCATATCCCGGAGAAACAGTTTGTTGGCAGATTTCTTCTGGGGGGACTGTGAAGGCAGAATGAAGAAAAAGTGGGTGTCATGGCCTAATATTTGTTTTCCACAGGATGAAAAAGGTCTGGGTGTGAGAGACTTGACGATGGTGATGAGGGTTTTTCGTCTCAAGGCACTTTGGCGACTACGCACTTCAGATTATCTTTGGGCTAATTTCATGAGAAACAAATATTGGGTGCCCGGGGTGCCTTTGCATAGTCAGTTGGTGAAAATTGGGTCTTCTCCGTTTTTCAAGGAAATCATGCTTGACAAATCCCTTCTTCTGAGTAATTCGCTGTGGCGCATTGGTAAGGGAAATATCAATTTTTTTGAGGAAAATTGGAATACAATGGCATCCTTTAGAAGATCGGCGGTTTTGGTTGATCAAGATGTGTGGCCTTCGGTAAATGAGATGATTTCAACCAATTTTGAATTGGTTAACCCAGCTACTAGACACATAGCAAGGATAATTTTTGATGATAGATTATATGGTGAGGAATATGGAGAGGATGAATGTGTATGGGTTCCAAACCCAAATGGGATTTTCTCCATTCAGTTAGCCTATGAATTACTACGCCGAAAAGGGACGGTTAATGACCTCCATCGAAGAATTTGGAATGATATTCTTCCTTCTCGAATTTCAGTTTTTGTGTGGAAATTACTCCGTAGAGGGGTACCAGTGGATGGAGAACTGTACGGATGTGGAATTAGTCTGGCCTCTAAATGTCGATGTTGTAATAACATGCCACAGCGAGAATCTCTGAATCATTTGTTTTTGGATGGTGAACTGGCAATGTAGGTTTGGTGTCATTTTGAGTTGATTTTTGATGTGCATATCAGAAAACCGGTAGAAATATCCACGACCCTTGTCATTTGGCTCAGGAGAGCCAAAATGAAAACACAAACAGGTGTGTTATGTTTTCTCACTCCATGTTCATTTTATGGGAAATATGGAAACAGCGGTGCAAATGTGTTTATGAAAATGCTGTCCCTAATCCTGCTTTTGTGATTTTGAATATTCGGTGTAATTTACATTTAGCAAATAAGTTTATAACTCCTAAGCAAGTCAGTTGGCATAAGACTCCATTACGGGCTTTGGGGATCCAAGAAATTTCAATTGTGAGAAAGCAAAGTAGAGTTGTGTTATGGCATCCCCCTCCGTCAGATTTTGTTGCTCTAAATGTGGATGGGTCCTCCCGTAAGAACATGGCTGCGGGCGGTGTGATCATTAGAGACTCTAGGGGTGTTTGTGTTGGGGGAAAGCAAATATTTTTTGGTGCAGGCTCTAATAATAAAGCGAAAATTTTGGCCCTAGCTGAAGGCCTTCGCCTTTGTCTCTTGTTAAATTTTAAACAGGTGGTTGTTCAGACGGATTCGGCAATTGTTTGTGGATGGTTTAAGGGAAATTTCAAGATACCATGGCATTTGGAGAATATTTTGAAAGAAATTAATTTTTTGGCGGCACAAATGATTTTAGCCTGTTCTCATATTTATAGAGAAGCCAACGCGGTGGCAGACGCTTTAGCAGACAGAGCTCAACGAGATCATAAGACTGTCTCCTTCACGACGAATGATCTTTCAAGGAGAGTGGCAGGATTATCAAGGCTTGACCGTTGGCATACGGCATATATACGTCACAGGAACGAGTAGACGCAACAGGAATGAGCATCGATATGTTCTGGAACCGTGTGCTGGCAGGTTTTTGCTCTGCTCTGTTTTTCAGGGCAAGAAAGGGTTGCGGAGCTGCGGACTGTGCTGAGGATAAGTGGCTGGTTCGTCAATGGCACGATGGTGGCTGCGGTTTGCTGGTTTGCAGTGGCCTTGTTTTGCTGTGATCTGCTGTGCTGCGGTCAGTTTTGCGTGATTTTGGAGCTGTTTTTAAGTTCTGTTGCTGCGCAGAATATTGGCATTGTGAGTATGGATGCAATGTGGTTTTTGCAAACTTTGACAAGATGCAAGTTGCTTTGCCTTCTTGGTTGCCAATTGGAGTTTTTATTGCTATATTCTGCACAAGTTTAGTTTGTGTTGGAGTTTTCTGTTAGACTGCTTTGCTGAGACTTGGCAGGGTGAGTTTGGTTTTTTGGTTTTTGCAATGCAAGATGCAAGTTGCAAGTTTTCTTTGTTAGTTTTTTAGCCTTTGCATTTGGCTCAATGAAAGTTGTGGGTTCGGCCACGTTTTCTAAGAGAAAAATCTCAAGTGTGTTTATGTCTCTTTGGGTGCGTTTGGACTAGGCTAGTGAGTTATGGACGGATTTTTGGACTTTATAGTTTTTATGATTTTCTTTGTCCAATTGGATTTTTTTCTTCTCGGGTAAAGTCGTCATGTACCCCTGATAGTTTGTATCAGAATTTTTTTCAAGTAATAAAGGTCTGGCATTCCATAGTTGCCCCTCCCCACTGGAGGTTCTAATTTAAAAAAAAAAATATATATATATATATATATATATATAAAATAATAGAGAAATATTATCTATCTACACCCATGTATAATGAGGAGGAAGTAAAATCGTTTTGTGCTTTGTTTTGTTAAGAAACTATAAAAAATGGTTGTTCAATGAAGTCACTTGATTTAGATCAAATGGATTTAGCCACTTTCTTAAAATAAAGATTTGTTTACCTACTTCTTCCAACAATCTATTTCTGTCTAAAAAGAAAGAGAAGGCTCCAATTAGTTTTGTGCTACCAAAGATAAATACTCTCCCTACTCACCTTGCAATCATTCTCTTTTCACACAGAATTATGTGTTTTTCATTGGAAAATCTTTTAAACTCCACAATGGGAAAACTTACAGCAAAACACATTTCTCTCCCTCTCTCTAATTTTTTTTTTTAGGTTTAGGTTTAGGTTTTGCATATGATGTGTTTTCTTACTTATCGCTATGTACATATAATCCAAGTAAAACAAGTATTACATTTTCTTTAGTTCTCTTCAAATACAAAACAATAAGTCTGTCAATCCAATTACTACAGAAGAAAATTTTTACTGAAAATTTGCAACTTCAGATCTGATTCCCTGAATAAAGGAAGAAAAGGGAAGGGGAGGAGAAAATTTGCACAAAACGCTAACACATTGTGTCCATGTATATAGACATAGCAGGTCCCATGAGATGACTGGTAGACGGGGTGATCAAAGATTTGAGGTGTCACACTGAATGCCAACACATTGTGTCTGTGTACGTGAACATAATCGGTCTGAGAGCAATGACTGGTGGGCAGGGTGACGCAAAAATAAGATATTATAGTAAGTGATGAAAGCATTTAGAAAGGATCGTGCAGTCACATGGTGCCAAGAGAGCACGAAAAAGTTGTGAATAAGAGTGCCTAGGGAGCACTTGAAAATCACGAGTGAATGTGCCAAAGAACACATGGAGTTGATGAAGCGTGAAGATCTTGTTCGTAAACCAATTGGTGGTGTTTTTGAACACATAAGTTAGAAGTGCAATGTGTGAACGCGAAGGCAGTTTGTAAACGCGAAGATCAACAAGTCGGCGTTGAGGGGGTTGTTGAAAAAATAAACACCGAGTTGGTGTTGATATTTTCTAGAAGAATTGAGAGAAAGAGAAGAAGAGATTTAAAAAAGAAATTAAAAGAAGATGAATAGGTAAAAAATCCGTGGCTCTAAATATCTTAGTCAAGATACCTAATATCCACCATTCAAAAGCAAGACGAGGCCTATCCAGGGTGACACTACAGATTAAAAAAAATATAGGGGACATGGCTTCCTCTCGCTCCACTCTCCAGTTGAGGGTTATTATTATTATTATTATTTAATTTTATTATTATTATTATTATTTTATAATAAAACACTTTGGGGCTTGAGGGTAAAAAAATGAATTAATGAAAATAATCTCTACTATTCCATTACTTAAATTATTATTATTATTATTGATATCATTGTAATGTTGCGCGGGTTGGTTCAACGGTGGTGGAGTTTGTTCAAGGTAGTGAATGAGGAGGAAGGGGTGGATGTGCGTAGATGTATTTGTTATATTTTTTTATAAATTGGGTAGTCGATGCTTTTTATTTATTTAATAAATGCTCTAAGGCAGAGGGTAATTGAAAAAAAATGCCCATAGGCTATATCAATGGAGAAGAAAATTTTAGTTTTTTTTAAATCCTTTAGTTTGAGTTTTTAATCTTGACCGTTCATTGTGCCTTTAGATGTGTATTATTAAGAAGTTTCCTATATGTAATATAAACCCTTGATTGACCTTGACTGTGAGTTTTTCTTTAACTGGTTTGAGAACTTAATTATTTATTTATATACTACTAATTCATTTCTAACTTTGTGGTGGTGGTGGTGGTTAAGATTCCCTAAAAACTATATGCTTTCTATTTTTGCTCACTCCACAATTTATATATTGAAAATATAAAGAAAAAAGGTCCAGGGGCCGGGTCCTTATAAACCTTTTTTTAAATCATGTTTGCTCTTTAAAATAAATAAATAAATATATATATATATATATATAAATGTGAAATTTGTGAAAACAACTAGTAATCCATACCATAATTACTAGTTTTATGTTCTTGTGCTTCAGAGTAAGGTTTATGCCTCCTATTTGACTTGGCCAACCATGGTTTCGACACGGGTAATAAAGATCTTGCATCCTGTTACCCCTCCCCAATGTTTAAAGGCAATGACTACTCCACACCACCAAAAGCGCTTTCTCATACCATTATTAAGTTTTTTTTTGTTTTCCTTACTAATCACACCACCAATAAATATGCATAACCTAACAGAGAAACCCAAACTCAAAACGAAAAAAATGCAAGTTACTAAAGTCGTGCAAATCTGTATCGCAATGAAAATGTCATTTCTGACTTTTGGTCAACTTATGTGTTCAATCAAGACCGATTATCAAGTTGATTAAAACATAACAATTGTAGTACTCTGAGTTATCTAATAAACACAACTTGAATCAATTGAAAATATTTTGAAATGAGCAAGTTATTATCATTTTACTAAAGTCGTGTAAATCTGTCTTGCAACGAAAATGGAATAGTGTCCCTGACTTTCGGCCAACTTATGTACTCGATCGAGACCGATTATCAAGTTGATCAAAACACAAAAGTTGTAGTACTCTTACTTATCTAATAAACACAACTTGAAAATATTTTAAAATGAGCTAGTTATGGTCATTTTACTAAAGTCGTGCAAACCTGTCCAAAAAAATTTGCTGAAATTTGCTGTTCGCCTAGAACAATGCGAGTTTTTGCAAAAAACCTCCCATTGTTCTGGGCAAACAGAAAATTTCAACAAATTTTCTTACTATTCGCTTAGATCAATGCTAGGTTTCTGAAAAAAAAATTTAAAGTTTACTTTGTTTTTGTGATTGAAATATTTTTTGAAGTTTCCATGAGATTACTTTGTTATTTTGAGAATTTTTGGGAAGGTTGCGATTTGGGTTTCGATTTTGAGGGAGAATGAAGAAATTTTGTTAGAATATGTAGGGCTTGCACTCAACATAGCCAAGCCCAAGTCCAAGATTGATCCACCTCTATAATAAGGAAGTAGATGATGTTGATGGAGGATGATCAGGTTGAGGTGTCGTTGCTTCTCATCTTCCTCTCCCTTTCCGACCTAATGATGATGATGATGAGTTCTTTCTTCGGATGAATTTCGAATATGAACTTTCGGATGAAAAGTGTTTTGAGGAGGATGAACAGAGGATGATGATCAACCCAAGATGAGAGAGATGCGGGGGGCGTGTGTTTGGAGAATTGAAGATGATGGTTGATCTGATCGGTGTTGCTGTTGATGATGATTGCTAGGATGATTGTTTTGTTGTTGATGATCATTGTTGGGATGATTGTTTTGCTGGGGAATCCCATCATATGAGGTGAGGAATGTTCTAATTTTGTAAGACTTGTACTTGTTTCCCCTACATATTCTAACATTGAAGGAGATGGAAGAGATTTTCGAAAGAGAGAAGAGATTTTTGATGGAGATGGAAGAGATTTGCAAGAGATTTGAATGTGGGAGAAGGAAGAGATTCGAATGAAGGAGAGAGGAGTCGCATTTCGATTTGAATGGAGATTGGAAAAATGTTGGTTTTTTGTTTATACAGGTGGTATAGGAAAGTATAGTGATGTGAGGAAAAAAGTAGGTGGTGTAGGATACTTGAATATTGTGAAAAAACACTTATGATGATGTGGAGTAGTCGCTGCCATGTTTAAAATGAGCAATAAAAAAAAAAAAATCTATAACATAATTTTTTACTAAGTTGTACTTCATATATTGATAGTTCATTTATATCCCTTTTGATGCTGCACTGAGATCCATTCTACAGTTTGCAAATCTTGATGCATTGATTGAGATTAAGTAGAGGGTCCTTTCACAATATCATTCTTATATGCTTTCTCATCCTACACCAAGGATTGTGATTTCGTTTTTTCGAATAAGTTTTGGTCTTCTGATTTTAAGAAATATTTTGGTGTGTAAAGAAAAAATGTAACAATTTTGAGGATACATGATATATATATTGAATTTCGAGTGTATATTAAATATGTGAAAAAAATATGCAAGTAAATAAATGTATTAAACACATTAAATAAAACTCAAATACCTATAATTAGAAAATCAATAGTGGTTTAAAAATCAATATATAAGTAGAAGAAGTGATAATTAGAAAATTAGGGGGTAATTTCAAAAAGTAATAAATAATTAGAATAAATGATAATTAGAAAAAATTAAGATTTGCAAAAAATTTGAGAATTTTTTGAAGAAATTCCAGGTTTTTCGAAAAATCCTCAAAAGATGTAATTTTTAATAGCTGGTTTTTGTATTTTTACGAAAAAGCGAAATTTACGGAAAAACCTCGAAAATTTTTGAAAAATATAAAATTTTTCTTTGGTATTTTTGTTTTCGTAATTTCAAAAAAAACAAAAAAATTTAGCGAAATTATCACAATCCTTGTCCAACATATGGTACCATAAAATGAGCAAATAAAAAGTTTACCCAAAATTTTTTTGAATAAATAAATAAAATGAAATAAAGAGTTTACCTGGTTTGGTCGTTGGAGGATCCAACACTGATGGTGGGGGAGAAGGTAAAATAAATGAATTAGAGAATGGATATATCTCATATCTGAAATCGCAGTCGTTCGCTCGAACTCTCCCACCACGTTTTCCCTTGCAACAACTTCTAAGATCCGCAACTGCTACCTCCAGGCATTTCGAACAATCTTTCTGAGACAAGACTCTTGTGAGACCCTTGTGTGGGCGGACTTGAGGGGGAGGGTGAGGGTGAGGGTTGGAGCCCAATAGGCCCAACAGGCCCGTGGATCCCAAGAGGAGTTGGGCGAGCTACCAAGGGGAAACATAGTCCCACATCGCCTGGGTAGGGGAGGTTGATGATCTTTATATGTGCAGGGTCATCTCCCCATTGTACAGAGGCCTTTTAAAGCCGTGCGGGCCGGATGGTAGCCCAAAGCGGACAGTATCTGTACAGTGCGGGAGGCGGGTCGTCACAACTCTAATGCACTGCACCATCCCAAATATAGTCACCGAGTCGTTGAAGGGAGTTGTTCCTAGGGAGAACTTTGAAGCATCATAAGCTGCTTTCTTAGAAATATTATTCAGCAGGCCTTCTACCGCATTATCAAACGAATCTGGGTTCGGGTTCGATATATTGTCTGGGCTTACAAGATATAAGAGGGAACTACTGCTAATACTGGATATTGAAAAAAATAGATAGTCAGCATAACGTAATACACAATTTTCAGAAAATAGCGTAGCTTCTTTGTCATTACGACAGTAATCTGTGATCTCTGACTTGGAGTTGTTTCCACAAATTTTACAATCTTCATAACCAATGTCACATCTACATTGAAGTAGGCCGTAGACTGTATCAGGGCTCTCGCCGACAATTCTGGTGTAGAAGTTATTGGAAGGAATGTCTGAAACCAAATCAGCCAGGGCCATTTTTAGATTGTTTTGGTATGGACTTCCTTCTTTGTAATTGGAAGAAGCTGTCTTACAGAAAGGAAGAGACTCTGATGATCCTGAGGTGTAACATATAAGAGAGAAGAGAAGACATGTTGAGAGAAGTGAATTAATGATTTGTGATGCTTTAGGTTGCATGGTTGCAGTGATTTTTGCAGTTGCTAAGAAGAAGAATATATATGAAGATAAATCCACATTCGGTTTGTCGTACCGTGTTGAAAGGGCTTCAAGTCATTGATCATTTTGGGGTTTAGGTGTGGGCTCGGGATGAGATGAACCTCATTCCTATCACATCTCATTTCTTCGGGATCAGGATTTGAATGGGATAGACCTCATCCCGACTCCATCCTATTGCAAACGGGTTCAGTCATGGTTTGGTTAGCCCTTTAACATTATTTCAATTACCATTCAAGGACTGTATTGTAGCATTCGTGCATGGATTAAATAAATAAAAATGATGCAAGCACTTTATGAAAAATTGGACTCATTTGAATAAGCATAGGAGTGTTTAAAACCGACCAAGGAGTTAGAGAATACTATAAAAGGTTTTCACTTCGGATTGTGATTTTGTTTTTCAAGGTAATTTCGGTTAGTTGATTTTAAGAAATATTTCGTTGTGTATAAAAAAAAAGTAAAAAAATTGGATGATAATTTTGAAGTTATTAATATATTTTAAGCATTTTAAACTCTTACATACTACATGAATAGTCCCACAAGACTCATAATATTATACAAACTACATATTGCATAAGAATCACTTGTATAACAAAATTGTAATATTAAATAAGGTTATAACGGATTAAAATGCATGAAATTTGAGATTGGCCTAGTGAAATAAATAAATATTTCGAAAGAAATTTCGGTAGCTTGAAATAAATATTTTATTAAATTTGAGATGACTATTATAGTAATAATTTATTAAATGAACAGAATATGAGTTCTAGATAGGTGAAGTGATCGACCTAGCTAGTATCCGAGGAAACATTCAACAAAAACTATGCACACTTCTGAAATTTCTATGCTGGAAGGATACGCGGATGGAGAAATGAATGTGAAGACTTGGACAAGTTCCTAAAAGACTTGGAACATTGACAAGTTCTTAAAAGACTTGGAACATTGACATTGAAATTTATTAAATGAATGCGAAAATTCTAGGGGTCGAGGGAGGGAGCGAGGGATGGGTGGAAGTCACCCATTCGCTTCGAGATGAGCGCCATCACGCATCGCGAGTTTGATGTGCTCATCTCGAGGCAAATGGGTGGTTACCAACCACCCCTCGCTCCCTCCCTCGACCCCTAGCAAAGCTCAAATGAATGTGACTGCTAGGTCATGGGTTTAAATCCAGCTTGCGACATCTTTATAAGTTCTGAGATCCTATAAAAACCATGCTTACTTTTCAAAAAAAAAAAAAGTTCCGAAAAGACTTGGTACACAAAGCTGATGGGAAGACAAGGACCAATTTGGATTGACAGACAGAACGAGGTTTCAACATTATGTCTTAAAGAGAACGTCTAACTGGCTAGGAAACCGGCGAGGGAGGGGGCTTCAACCCTCCATCTCCCTTGAGATGCGCGAAGGAAGATGGAAGGCACGTATCTCGAGAAGAATGGAGGGTTGAACCTCCCTCCCTCGCTGGTTTCCTCGCCAGTTAGAATTTCTGTTTCTAAAATACGTATTGAGGTTTCAGTCAAGGCTGTCATTATGACTGATTCATGTACATTTCAACAATTTGATGGCGAGAAGTAGAGGGTTGTTAAATTTTGAAGTTGACACAATTTATAAACAACCACAAAAATCACAACTTTTGCTCATGGAATTTTATTAGGCCATTACATCAAACATTTACGGGTGGGGTGGGGTGTGACATCAAAGGGTTTGAAGAAACAACAAACAAAAAATAAAGGTCACAAGGAAGATAAATTTTCCAAATCTTTTCCTCTCATTCTTCCTGCATGATAATAACAACTGTGGTCAATCACTATGGTTTTTTCTCCAGTGGATCTTCTTTTTTACCTGCATCAACAACAACAATAGTTGTAAATCTAGTCCACCAATACGAAGCTGAACTTCATAGTTCACGGTACCTATTATTTATGCAATGGAAGAGAATTACATGGTGATTCCCTCCATAATGGGAGCGTAATCCATGTTAATTGATCACATACACTACCACAATTAATTTTGGCTTACAATATTACAAGGGTTCATGCGTCCCCTCTCTCTCTAGCTCTTAAGGTTCTATCGAGTGGTCTCCCATTTCCTCTTTTCTAAAATATCATCCTTCTATATATAAATGGCAAGGCCTATTCCACACCATCATATTTAATGTTTCACACCACCAACCCCACCATCATTTATTCAACAGCCGACGACAACCTTACGTCCCCACATATTCTTTCTCTTCTTCTCCACTCAAACACTCTTCACTTCCCCAAATATTCATCATCTTCTCTTCATCTTCCTTCTCAAAATGGAAACACCATAGTGGCTGATTCAAGCCACCAGAGACCCTAAGAGAGACATCGGAGCTTCTCACTCCACTCATCACCTGACCTCCATACAACCCAACTCAATTGCCGGCCTCCATCCACTCACCTCTCACTCTATACTCCTCACTTCTTCTTCAAGCTTCAGAACGCCTCTCCCCTCCTCTCTCTTCAATCAGGAACCACCACCACCACTTCGCATCGCCTCGCCCCGCACCACCGAGGTGCTAGAACCTAGAAGAAGAAGATATGGCTAAATCATTTTTTTTTCCAATCAGTCAATCAATTCCTTTTTCTTCTTCATGTGTTAATGTTGTGTTGTTTTAAATCTAAATGAAACTGTCAAAGAAATGAAGTATAACTATGTTACAAAATATGAATTTGTTACAGAATAGGATACGTTAGGAAAGTCATAATAGAATAGAAGTCTTAGGTTTCCTATTTCTACAAGGTTAGGTCAGAATTAGCTTTACAAGTTTGTTTTCAGTTAATGAATAAACACAATGATATCACAATACAATAATATTTCAATACAATTTTATACATAGTATCAGAGCAAGGTTCTTACGTGACCTAAAAATTCGGGGAATCAAGCTCTTCCCCGCTCTGACGACTACCTAGATACAAGAGGCGAGGAAGGGAAGACAATAGTAATAGCCTACCTCAATCAATTCAACCACATTGCGAGCCACAACCTCTTTCGCCACCGCTTCCGCAAACAAACTTATCGTTCGCCACCGCTTTCGGAAACAAACTTATTGAACACCACCACATCCGCAAACAAACAGAGCATCCGCTCAAATCATCATCATCGTCGACAATGATCAATCACCGATCGATTAGTTCATCGACAATTGCAAACACTCATCAACAATTGCAATCAGTTCATCAACAGTTGCAGCCACAACAAACATCAACACTGCAATTAGAACAATCGTTGAGCATCATCAATAAGAGGTCACCCCATAATTCGCAGCCAAAGAGAGGTCACCCATAGTAGCAAGGAGATAGGTTCTCTTTTATTCGTCTCCTTCAAACATAGTAGCCAAAAAAAGAAGCAATCACATAGCCAAAGAAATCACTGTCTTCAACCATCAACCAACAAGGAAAAGTTCATGAATCAACTAGTCAGAGAGTTCTTCACACCTCTTCTTTCACCAAACGTAGCCAAGAAGAAGATGAAATCACAGCCAACAAAATCAGATCGTCGGATTGTCTCAAATCATCAGATCGACTAAGATCTTCCATCATCTTCATCCATCCAACATCAGAGCTTCAAATCACATCTCGTCATCATCAATCATCATCAACACTGATCATCACCGATTATCATTATCAGAACTGATCAATTGATCAATCATCATCGTTGAGCAATCTTCATCAACCTTGCAATCGAACCATTGAGCAATTTTCATCAATCTCGGCTTCTTATCTCAAAACGTTGCAATCAATCTGATCATCATCAACAATGATCATCATCGTCGGACAATCGATCTCTAACCACGAACGGCGGACCTGCCAACAATCGATCATCCTAAATCAACCAATCAATCCATCATCAACAAAGACGTCTTCATCTCGATCTTGATCAACAGAGATCTTCAGCGTGATCGTCTCAGATCGTCTTTCCCCATCGTCGATCAATAGAGGAAGAAATCTCTATTGATCATCATAATCGTCTTTGGGAAGAAATCATCGTTCATCGTCGGACCACTCCCCTCTTGGGAAGAAATCTCAAACTGATCACCATCACCGTCTTTGGGAAGAAATCTCAAACCGTTTAAAGCTTTGGGCTATTTGCACCCTGAGCTTTACTGAATACCACCACAAAAGGGTTCTCAACTCGACAAAGAACAACAACGTCTCTCTCTGGCGCACATGACAACAACACCCAAACAGATGTAGACCACACGATCTTTCACTCGTCCTCTTTCTCTCCCTTTCACAAGTTCGATCACACATCAGATCGCACAACAAGGAAGAAACAAAAAAGAAAAGGACGAAAAAGAAGAAAATGAGGGAAAATAAAGAAATTTGAATCCCTTTCACTCCGCTATTCACAGCCACCATCTTTGGTCACTACCAAAATCTATGTTGACTTGAATTGAGCAATACCAAAACTCGTATTGAGTCATGATTTCTTCATACAAGAATCACTACCAAAATATGTGTTGACTCGAATTGAGCAATACTAAGACTCGAATTGAGTCATGATTTCTTCATACAAGAGTCATTCAAAATCTATGTTGACTTGAATCGAGTCATGATTTCTTCAAACAGGAATCATCAAGAATTTTTCAGAAATCGACAATCATGATGTCTTGAGTCGAACCATTAACAACTTCACTCGACAGTCATGATTTCATCACCAAATTGGACTTTAAAGTTTCCTCCAAGCTTCACATTTTGTCTGCGTCTACATGTCCAGCTTTCGGGGGAGAAAGGAAGTCTACCTATGTTACAAAATAGGAAAGTTTACAAAATAGGATACGTTAGGAAAGTCAAAATAGAATAAAAGTCTTAGGTTTCTTATCTCCACAAGGTTAGGTCAGAGTTAGCTTTATAAACTTGTATTCAGTCAATGAATAAACACAATGATATCACAATACAATAATATTTCAATAAAATTCTTTACAGAAACTACTTATGTTCGTTTGCTGCATTCAACTAGTGTTGTTGAGAACAAAGCCAAGCCTTAGCAACACCGGGTGAGCAGCAAATTAAAATCACTCAAGTGACCTTGGGTCCATTTAATAGATCTCACTATGAGACCTTAGATGTTGAATCATCAACCACAATCAACAATGGAGCTTTTTAGATCACTCCAAACTCCAACAATGCATTTGTCCGTCAAAACAAGCCCAGAAGAGCCAATTCACCTTTTTTTTCTTCTCCATTGCCTTCACAGAGGCCTTTGCGAGGGCAAAAAAAATTGGCTATGTGCAAGCTCCTGCGAATGGGGGACCTATCCTTGCGGAGAACTATGCGAGTGAGGGTTCCATTCGCATGGGCTGGTGTGAGAGGCAAAATTGTTTTCCCTTGCAGAGTCCGTGGCGAGTGGGGAACCCATCCACGCGGAGTCCTTTGCGAGGTGGTAGTGTGGGGGTGGCATGGTCTGTTTGGCCAACAGTGATGATGCCTGTAGATTGATTCACTAGTCCTATAAGTAATTCTGAGTTTACAGAAACTGACATGGAAGAAAATGGTTTTGTGTTTAAAGATTATGTATTTTTTTTCTTCAGAGAACACAAAGAGCATAGAATAGAAAAAGAAAAGCAGTGGGGAGGGACGTCGGAAGGGGCAGGGTGCTTGACGAAGAAGAGAATAAAGGGAGGGAGAGAGACAAAGTGGAGCAGAGATGAAAGGAATAGAGAGGTAGAGTGGCAGGAAAAGAGAGATTGGTCAAGCAGAGAGTTTTGATTTATTTATTTATTTTTATCGATGATGGTGTGGGAGAGAAAAAGTAATGAATAGTAAGGGGTGGTGGTGTGAAACAACATTTTTGGTGGTGTCAAGTAGGCCTTACATTTATAAATCACCGCTCGCAAAATATCTTATCTCTTTACAAAATATCAATTTGTGCTGTGCACCCCCATATTATTGTCTACACCTTGTATTACATGCAACCACGTGTAGGGATAGATGTATAGCACCCACAATTTCCATTCGATTGTTTTGTTGCCATTAAATGAAAGGGTGGGGTACTAATACCCAAGGATTGTGATTTCGTTTTTTGAGTTAATTTCGTTTAACTGATTTTAAGAAATATTTAGGTATAAAGAAAAAATGTAAAAATTTCGAAGATACGTGAAATATATAATAAATTTCGAAAGTATACTAAATATGTGAAAAAATAATATGCAAATAAATAAATGTATTAAACACATTAAATGAAACCAAAATACCTATAATTAGAAAATCAAGAGATAGTTTTAAAAATCAATATATAAGTAAAAGAAGTAATAATTAGGAAATTAGGGGGTGATTTCAAAAATCAATAAATAATTAGAATAAATGATAAGTAGAAAAAAAAAAACTCGAAAATTTCGGAAATTTACGAAAAAATGTAAATTTGAGTAGCTAGGTTTTGTATTTTTTTTTTTCAAAATTTACGAAAAAACCCCGATATTTTTTGAAAAACCCTTCGAAAAAATGTAATATTTTATTTCCCCTTTACATAGTTTCAAAAAAAAACACAAAATTTGGCAAATTTCGTATAATTTCGCAAAATCATGATCCTTGCTAATACCAACTTATCTTGAAAAAAGAAAACCGAGTTGACATAGTGAGTTGAAGTGTTCATACAGTTTTAAAAAAAAAAAACTTTGTAAGAGGGGACAACTTTTCAAGCTCTCTTGAGTCTTGTCTTCAACATTCTTTTTGAAGGAACACCGTGAAAACTCTAAGCATATCAACTCTTTGCCTTCTCCAATAAAGGTTGATTCTTTCCTCTCGAGTTTACATATTCTTCATTCTTTTCAAAAAGAACAATAGTGATACTCCACAATAGTCATTGAAGAAGAGACACAAAAAGATACTCCATAAACTGGCACTGATAAAGAAAGAAATCGATATTGTTCCACCGAGATAACGACTAGTTTGGCATTTGCACTCCCTCCTTGTATACAGAGTACATATTACACTTTACAGTTTTTTCAGGAGGAACCACAAATCCTGCTTCAAGGTGAGCCCATTCAGACAGCGAGGAATCAAAACTCACATAGACAGAGTAGCGAGATGCAGAACTTCATTCAGGATGTTCATCTTCACTTAAATCAGTAAGACCTTCCTCTACCTTAGAAGACTTGTTTTTTTTTTTTTTTGAAAGGCAAGCAAGGTTTTTATAGGATCTCATAACTTATAAAGATGCCGCAAGCTGGGTTTGAACCCATGACCTAGTGGTACCATCCGTCAAGCTCTAACCGTTGAGCTGTCATGCCATTGGTTCTTAAACGACCTGTTAACTCTGCAATAGGGGACATGGTACAATTGGACAAAAGAAAATTGGCTATTCAACAATCTGGGCCATCTCATGAGCTCGACCTACCTGCCAAGAAAAAGAAAAACCAGAGCACGGCAATAAAAAAAAAAAACAGACCTTGGGCACAACTTGGAGAAACAAACAATTCATCGGGATGGATATTGCTACCGTCTATCGATCCGGTCCTATCACCCACCAGGAGATCCAATATGGTTTGCCCAAAGGAACTGAACAACTATGCGAAGGACAGGGGAATAGTGTATACACTGGCTACAATACTTCAGAGATCATGTCATGGAATGCTCGTGGCATAGGGACTTCCCGAGCTTTCCGAAATCTCAAGTCCCTCACCCTGTATTCCAATCCAGATATTTTGTTCATTTCTGAAACCAAAACAATGGTACCCAGGATGGAAAGTATTCGCCGAAGACTTGGTTATAAACACGGAGTCTCAGTAGCAGCTGTTGGCCAATCTGGGGGAATTGCTCTTTTGGAATTGCTCTTTTTTGGAGGGAATGTATGCATATTACGATTTTGTCTTATTGTAAATATTAATTCAATTGCATCATAAATAGCTATTTTACTACTACACCCTGGTATGCTATTTTTGTGTATGGTGAACCTAATCCTATGCTTAGAACTCAATTCTAGCAAAACTTGACAACTTTATACTCCCTACAACACGTCCCTGGTCTTATTATAGGAGATATTAATGTTATCCTTCAACCTGGGGACAAATTAAGAGGCAATAGGCCGGTTCAATCTACTTATCAAAATCTTCGATCTTTCCTAGATAATACAAAACTCGTGGATTTCCCACTTAATGACACCAAGTTCACCTGGAGTAACAAGAGAAAAGACAATAATGAGATCAAAACAAAACTAGATAGAATTCTGGTTTCCATAGATTGGCTTCAACTCTTTCCCTCGGCCATAGGACATTCCATCCACACCTCCACTTTTGACCATCGTGCCATCTTTATTCAATTAGTGTCTAATTTTTCACCCAAAGGTCTTAAACATTTCAGATTTTTTCACATGTGGACCAGGGATCCTACTTGCCGACCAGTGGTCGCCTCTTCTTGGTCTACTCAACAAAATGGTCCTCCTGATAAAAACTTTTACTTAAAGACTAAAAATCTAAGTAAAAAACAAAGTGAAATAAATTAGTCTTTAGAAACATCCACGCCTACTTAAAAGACTCTCTCGCCTGCAAGATCAAATGCCTTCTAAGGACAATACAATTGAAATCGGGATTCTTGAGGACAGGATAGATGAACTCCTTATTAGAGAAGAACTTTTTTGGAGAAACAAATCGGGACAATCTTGGCTTAAAGATGGGGACAGAAATACACAATTTTTCCACCTTTCTACTTTGCTTTGATGTAAAATAAATTTAATTTTATGCCTGAAGGATAATCATAATGTCTGGCAGAATAACCATGAATCTGTGGGGAAAGTGATAAATGACTATTTTCAGACAATTTATAGTTCCTCAAACCCTATTGAAGATACATATATTCTCTCATTATTTTCGCCTGTCATCTCTGACGAGGATAATACTAATCTCCTATCCATCCCTTCGGATGAAGAGATTAAATCCACCATTTTTGCTTTCAGGAGCCACAAAGTTCCCGGACTGGATGGCTTCCATGCTTTATTTTTAAAAAATTACTGGGATATAGTCAAACAAGATGTCATTGATATTGTCACTCATTTTTTTGGCACCCAACAATTGGACCCTAAACTTAATGAAACATTCATTGCCCTTATCCCCAAAGTTGTCAATCTGATAACCCCGGATAAATTTAGACCCATTGGTCTTTACAATGTGATTTACAAAGTTATATCTAAAATCTTGGCCAACAGACTTAAACCTCTTTTGGATGACATCATTTCTCCAAATCAAGGAGTTTTCCTTAAAAGTCGTTCTATCATGGACAATGTTAGTCTTGCACACGAAAACTTCTTCTAGATGAAACATTTTCGTAAATAGAAGCAAGGTTGGATGACAATCAAGATAGACATGGCTAAAGGCTATGACAAGGTCGAATGGTCTTTCATCCTCCTTATCCAAAAACTGGGATTTTCGGAGGCTTGGATCCAGATGATACAACAGTGTATTTCCACCACAACCTTGCAGGTCCTGCTTAATGGCAGTCCGTTATCTTCTTTAAAGCCTACCAGAGGTCTAAGACAAGGAGACCCTCCATCCCCTTACTTATTCATTCTGGTGGCCGAAGCTCTCTTCTGTATTCTGCAACTGGCGGAAACAAACAATTTGATAAGAGGAATTAGAATCAAACGTCTCGCCTTCAATTAGTCATCTCCTTTATGCGGACGACCTCATGCTGTTTTGTCGGGCGTATTTGATTGAAGCCCATTCGGTCAAAGATTTGTTCAATCAGTATTGCCAAGCTTCGGGACAAGGTATTAATTTTGTTAAGTCCTCGATTTTTTACAGCTCTAATGTCCACCAAAAACATGCAAAGATGATTAATAGGATCCTGGGGTCTAAACTGTTTGATCCCCAAGATAAATACCATAGCTCGCCTCTTCCTTTGTCTAAAAACAAAAGTAAGGATTTTCAATTTATCATCGATAAAGTCAACTCAAAACTAACGAGTTGGAAATCTAAGATTCTCTCTCAGCTAGTAGGACGATGATGATCAAAGCGGTCATCAATTTAATCCCCGTTTACACTATGCAAACTTTTATACTACCTTGTTCCATTTCCTCTGCAATCGACCATTTGACTCGTAATTTTTGTGGAAGAGATCAGGAGAGAGCAAGGCAAAACATCTTTGCACCTGGGACATCATATCCCAACACCGCTCCCTAGGCGGTCTCAATATTCCTCCAATCAGGAACAAAAACTTGGCCCTCTTGGCCAAAAACATGTGGTAAATCATCTATTCTCCCCTTACCAACCGCGCCACTCAACTCAAGGCCTTGTATTTCAACAATAAAGCTATTTCTCAAGTGTCCAAAACCCCCTCCATTACTTCCTTCGCATGGAGGGGCAATATCACAACACTTCAAATGATTAAAAATCTGATAGTGTGGCAGGTCGGATAGGGTCAGAATATTGGCCTCTGAAATGATTGTTGGGTTAAGCCGCATCCCAACTAGATTAAATCTGGTTAGAGTTCACACACCCATTGAGGATATTTATTCTCTCTGTGAAAATCATCAAGAAGATGTTTCACATATTTTCTTCCAATGTTCTATCACTCACAGACTTTGATAGATTTCGCCCATCCCAATCGACTGGCTCACCCATGACTTTGAGACCCCTTTTATGTCTAAATTCTTCAATTTCATGTGGAAAACGGCAAACACTCACACACTGGATAATGATCTACTGCTCTCTCAATTCGCCTTGTTTTTGCATACTGTTTGGTGGATCAAAATTGAGTGCATTTTCCATAATAAAAAGTTTTACTCTAATAACTTATTGAAAAAATTTAATCATTCGTGCCAATTACGGCATACACAATGGTTCTTGAATCAGTCCCTACCCCCTGACTCCACTTTGCACTTTCATGAAGCTGTGACACATGCGCATAGAAATACTTGCCTAAAGAGGGCTTACGGGTATTGAGGAAAGGTGTAAGACATGTGGGCCTAGCACGTTGTGAGACGTGTGGGCCTATTATGTTGTTAGAGTTCGGGTCTGCCTGGCGGACTGCAGTTGGGCGGGCTTAGAACCGCTTGGGTCGAATCAGTGTTGGGTTGACGCTTGAGACCGTAATCCTCGAGATCATCATGACACGTGTACGGCTCCAAGGTGTGATCGTTTTTATGTATCATCAGCTACTCCCCCCGAGTTAGTGGGCATTCACATCGGTTCGCTAAATCATTTCTTGAAGGGATGCGCCGCTCATGATGATTGAGTCTGAATCGTTGCTTGAGCCTCGCGCTGCATTAATTGAACGTGCGTTGCTTCAGTGGTAAAAAGGCGGGAAGCCAACCTCTATTTAAGTCATCCACTGTGTAGAGTCTGATTCTTCTATTTTCCTTGTTTTCGAAGCTCAAGAAAACCTTAGTGATGACGTTGTATTGGCCGAGGGCCTGGAGTTTTTGAAAGACAAGTTGTTGTCCGAACCTGGTCTCGTCAAAATTTGTACGAAGTTTGGGGTACCTGAGGACCTGCTGTTGTATCTCCTGACGG
The DNA here is from genome assembly GCA_003290165.1 of Berberis thunbergii. Taxonomy (NCBI): domain Eukaryota; kingdom Viridiplantae; phylum Streptophyta; class Magnoliopsida; order Ranunculales; family Berberidaceae; genus Berberis; species Berberis thunbergii. Next base: position 372,225 of record QNQO01000975.1, read on the forward strand.
GCGACTAGACACCAATGTCACCTTCGGCTGATTTTATTTGTTTGCACCACGAGATGCTTCAAACTGGAGTGCATTTTCCGGTTCTGGATGTGATCTGGGAGTTATTGGACTTCTTAGGGATTCATCCGGCTCAGTTGGGGCCCAATGGATATAGGATCATCCTCATGATTATGCTCAGTGTTAAGGAGGCCGGCGTTAGTGTGACTCCGAGGGTGATTCAGTTGTTGACCTTTCATCGGTTAAAGAGTAATGTTGTTTGTAAGATGAAATCTCTGAATTGATTCGTTAAGATACCTGATGATTTCAAGTTCTGGCAGAAGTACTACTTCCTGGCCCTTGCGGATTCGAAGTATTTTCAATGCATGGGTCAACCACTTGAGCAATAGTTCAGGCCGTTTCATAAGTTCATATATTTTCTTGTGACTTTGATATGCTTGATAGTGGGTTAATTAACCATCGCTTGCATTTTTCTATAGGAGGGTTTCCCACTACTCCTTACCTTAAAGGAGCAAAACACCATGGAGAAATTTCGCGTCCTGCCAAAAAGAAAGGCGATCAATGTCATAAGGGTCTTCAACTTCATCCGTAGTGACCTTTGGGACAACTGACACGTTGCCCCCCTCTGTATCGAGAGTCGTGCATTAAGTTGAAAGATGAAGCCCCTTTCAGAAAGACGAAGGCTACTGAGGCCAAAGCTCATATTCTGTCTGATGCGAAGGAGTCGTTTGAGACTCTTGCCTCCTTCGTGAGGAAGAGGTCTCGCGTTAGAACTGGGTCGTCTTCGGCACGACATACTCCAGTGAAGGGGGAACGCGAGTCTGCTAGGCCTGTTGAGGCAGAGACTGATGTTTCCGGCTTAGAGAAGGATTACCTGCGATTGGCAGGAGTTGTAGACAGTCAAACCTTAGTGTCGTGCAGGTCAAGGCTCTGAATGACCGTCTGGTGCGGGTTGTGATGGCTGCTTTCGCTGGTGCTGATTCGCGTGGAGTCGCTCCGGTAGAAGGCTCTTGTAAGGATTTGCCTGAGGTGTAGAATTTGATCGCCCCATAGTTGCTTCGCCTGATAGTGGCCGCGGTACCGGCCGTGTCTCTTGCAGCCCGTATTGCTCACTGTCTCGTTCTAGGCCTCGACTAGAGGTGTTGGAGGGTCCTTTGGATACTTCATTGTCTTCTGTCCCTCTGGATCCCATTGAGTCGTCCCACACAAAAAGGGTTGTTGTTGTTGACAAGGGAAAGGCCACGGAAGAGAGCCTGAGGACGGTGACGACCGTGAAGGGCTATGCCGACATAGTTTTCGATAAGGGAAAGCTTCATCCGGACACACGAATAAGCCTGTTTGCACCGAATTTGGTGAAGCTGTGTTCACACGTCTGGCACCAAGAGGTGGACGTAGAGTATGCTTCGAGGAAGCATATAAGCATGCGTCACACCTAAGAGATAGATCATGCTCCAAAACCCGAGGAGGATTCGTTGGAAGGGTGTATGGATGAGAGCTTGAAGTACCTTATGATGGGTATGTCTCATTTGAGCCACGCGGCCGTTGCTGGGACGAAAGTTGAGGCGGCTCGTGAGAAAGTATACATATTGGAGTGTGTCTTTTCGCATATGCAGACTGTATACTGATGCGCTCCATGAAATTTAGCGGCTTAAGAAGCAGGCCGAAGATAAGCGGATGGATCGGTCAACCGTGGTCGCTGAGGCTCAAAGGGCTCGTCTGGAAGACCTTGAGCATAACAGGCGGTGTCCGAAAGGGACGAACTTAGGCAAGAGTTGAGTTGTATCCTCCGAGAAGTCAAAGTTGCACAAAAAACTGCGACTAAGGCAAGTTTTGAACTGCTGTCTTTCGCTAAAGAGAGTGCTTCGAAAGAAGCCGATTGGGCTGCTAAGAAACATCAGTTGAAATCTGATGTAGAGTTATATACTCGAGACGCGAAGAAGGCCAAGGACCCGCTCGAATTGGGGTGGCATAAACTTAGATCTCCATAGCGCTGTCTATATGAAGATCTCCATATTGCAAGTTAATGCCTAAAGTTTTGATAATGTCGCTGATTCGGATTTCATTTGGTGGTACAAGTTATTGAATATTTCTTGTTTCATATTCCCCTCCTTCCTCTTCTACTTTGAACCTTGATCAGGAATAGAGCATCCACAGTGGCAGTGGATGCCCTTTCAAAAATCCCAGCTTTACACATCTATGATCACAACAACATCATCAGTAGTTGGGAAAACTTTGGCTTGAAATTGTGGCTTATGTGGTGCAGGCATATAAGGATCAAGCAGGAATTCAAATGGGTGAACTATGCAGATAAGGGTCATCATGCACGAGAGAGATTCCAGCATGAGTTGTGCATATACACTTTATGCCTCGCAGCGACTACTCAATAGGTAAGCTTAATGTGCCTACGTAATGGGAGCAATAACCTTTCGACTGTATGAGTAAAGTTTCCTCCCTCGATGTGTTATTATGTATAAAACATCCACATTGTCATCAAACAACTGTGGATGCTCTAGGTTGATAAATCTATTTTGTGCTCTTTCAGAGAATCTTCTCCTTAATATGAAGCTCCATTAACTCATGTCAACCGTTCAATACAAAATCTCATATACTTCTTTCCATTGTAAAGGTAAATAAGAAATTTAGTTTTCTATTACTATCCAATCATCAGAAATGAGAGAACAACAACAACAATAAGACTAAAAAGATAATCCAGACTTTATGATTTAATAATACAATTATTCAGAAAAACATAAATAGTGGAGAGCAGAAAAATACCAAATCTTCTTTTCACGTTCTTCCTCCATAGAAAGCAAATGTGGATAAAGAATAGTAATAATGATGCAACAACAACCGTTTGAAATAGAAAATCATTACATAGACAGGTACACCATCAATATGTTATATATGTTGCCCATGGCATCAACTCTCTTTACCATTTTTGTCCGAATTTGGGCTGAGGCACCACCAATAGCCGTTTCGGGAACAACTTGGTCATGTTAACTTTCCTCTAGAGCTCCTCCTGTTGGACTTGAACAAAAGTTAATAGGCCAAGGTGAAGATACAATAAATGGGATAGTATCGTGTTGTAGTGATGTTTGAAGTGCTGATTGCAAGTTTTTCATCAATAAGGCAGGCAATTAAATCGTCCAGCATTGCCTAAACACCAAAGGTTCGGTCATATGGTATGACAATTATCTCTTATGATACTAAAGTTGAAGGTTATTTGGGAAAATCAACGAGGAAAACATGTTCTGTTGGACAAATCCAATAATGTGGGCACACATATGTAATATAACGTGTATTGCTATCTTAAAGTGTAGTCCATTTAAATATGTGATCTAATAGGGGTATTGGACTATAAGGTATTAATAAATAACATGGTGTAAATAAGGATGTAATTTCTAATTCAATGAGGGGCAGAATTGGAAATTCACAGCCCGTAAATTGAAGGGTTGTGACTTATGGGCATTATAAATTGGGATGGGTCCCCGATTGAGCGTATGCGTAGAAAGAACAAAACTTTGGAATTATTTTCTGTATCCTCTCAACAGAGATCTAAGGGAAAACGCTTGAATCAATCGGAAGATCCAAACAATCCAAACTCATCACAATCAACGGGGAAATCGCTATGGATCGATCCGGTATGTTTCTGTTCTTCTTATTTCCATTGAATCAACTAGAGTCTTAAGCGTATGATTTAATACAACAATTGGTATCAGAGCAACTCTTGTTGATTCCATGTGAAATTATAAAGGAAAACATACAGTGATTATTTGTTTCATACAGTGATATATAGATTCATACAGTGATATATATACATTCATATAATATCAAGGCAATTGAATACTATATGTTATTTATGATTATAGATTCATATAGTTTATGTATTTGGACATGATTATAAAGACATGATTATAGATTCATATGGATTATGTATTAATACAGTGATTGATATAGCATGATCTGGACCTACAGTGATATGTATTCATGACAATTGTATTCACTGTTTCATTGTAAGTGTAATTGTATTTCCTATTGAAATAGATTACAATTTGGATCAAGGTAAAATAGATGTATTAAAAAAAAATAAAAAATAAAAATAAAAAAAATTCGGTTTTACTGTTACAGTGAACAGTGTTTACGATTTCGTGAACAGGGTTTGCTATTTCGTGAACAGTGACACCGTTACGGTGAACAGTGATACGTGTTACAGTGAATAGTAAACGGCGAACAGTGAATAGTGAAAAACGATTTCACTGTTACAGTGAACAGTATCTACGATTATGCAATTTTTTAAAAATTACTGTTCACATTGACCGTACTGTTCACATTGACCGCGACTGTTCACCATTGACCGCAACTATTCACTGTTGGGCCTGGCGAATGTTGGGCTTGTATAGTGACTGTTCACGGGCCTTGTGACTGTTCACCTATTGGGCCTGTTGCTGTTATTAATAATTGGGTCTGTTAGTACATTTTACTTTGACTATTGGGCCTGTTGCTGTTATTAATAATTGAGCCTGTTAGTACATTTTACTTTGACTATTGGGCCTGTTGCTGTTGGTAATATTGTTTTAAAGTGTTGGGACCTATATAATGTGGCTATATTTTATTTAGACCCATGTTTTAATTGTATTAATGGCTATATTTTATTTATACATAGAATATAATTTTGGTTTCATGTATCACTATTGTGTTCCTTATTTAAAATTTACACCATTTAACTAATATGTTGCCAAAGCAACCACTATTAGAAAATATTGGTTGATTTTAAATAAGTGAGCATGCTACTTCCATGTGAAACAATCGGCCCAAAGGAAGATTGTTTTGACCGGATAGTCCCTAGTCTTAAATATGTGATAAAGTTTACTTTACCATGCTTTTATTATGTCAGTCAAAAGAAAGGCATAATATTAGGCCGGTTTCATTTTGTACGAAGAGTACCACTTACAGATTGATATTTCTGTCCAAAGACTAAATAACAATCCTGTGTTAGGTATCTTAATGTGGGTTTTTTATTTACCTATTGTATGAATTTAAAAGTTTATGCAATTGAATAATGACGTGAATATGTTATTTATGTAATTTATTCTCTGTACAGCTAATATGTCTGCTACTAGTATATCTGCTGGTGTAAATAATATTCCCATGCTTAATGGGACAAACTTCAAGGACTGGAAAGAGAACGTGTTAATCGTTCTTGGATGTATGGATCTGGATCTTGCCTTAAGGATTGAGCAACCCGCTCCTCTTACAGATGTAAGTACTCCTGATGCCAGGAAATACTTCGAGAAGTGGGAACGCTCCAATCGCATGAGTCTCATGCTCATAAAGCGATGTATTCCAGAAGCCTTTAGGGGTGCAATATCCGCAGGGGTGACCAATGCCAGTGAGTTCCTTACTGAACTTGAAAAGCGTTTTGCTAAAAACGATAAGGCTGAAACAAGCACACTTTTAGCTAGCTTGATTTCATTAAAGTATAAAGGCAAAGGAAACATTAGAGAGTACATCATGGAGATGTCTCATCTTGCTTCAAAACTTAAAGCACTGAAGCTTGAGTTGTCTGAGGACTTACTCGTGCATTTAGTTTTAATATCACTTCCTCCACAGTACAGTCAGTTTAAGGTCAGTTACAACTGTCAGAAGGAGAAATGGACTCTTAATGAGCTCATTTCTTACTGTGTACAAGAGGAAGACAGGTTGAAGCAAGACAGAACAGAAAGTGTTCATTTTGCAAGCACCTCTAAAGATAAGGGCACAAAACGAAAGAAGGATTATGAAGCTGCTAAGGGTCCAGCACAAAAGAAACAGAAAGGAAATGAGGGTTGTTTCTTTTGTAAGAAACCTGGACATGTAAAGAAGGAATGTACCAAGTATCACGCTTGGCGTACTAAAAAGGGTATGTTTCTTGCTTTGGTCTGTTCTGAGGTTAACTTAGCTTCAGTACCTCGAAACACTTGGTGGTTAGATTCTGGTGCTACTACTCACATAAGTGTTTCTATGCAGGGTTGTCTGAGCTACCGAAAGCCAAGTGATGCTGAAAGACGCATCTTCGTGGGCGATGGAAAATCGGTAGAAGTGGAAGCAATAGGAAACTTTAGGTTACTCTTAGGGACTGGTTGTTATTTGGAACTGAAAGACACTTTTGTAGTACCGTCATTTAGACGGAATTTGGTTTCTATTTCCTTGTTGGACAAATTTGGATATTGTTGTTCATTTGGAAATAATCAATTTAGTCTTTCATTAAATTCCAATATTATTGGTACTGGTTCATTAAGCACATTTGATAACCTATATCTTCTTGATACTATTGCCTCATATAATGTAACCTTGCATGTGGAATCACGTGGTACTAAGCGTAAGCTAAATGAAGGAAATTCATCAAAACTATGGCACAAACGTTTAGGACATATCTCGAAAACGAGAATGGAGAGACTTGTGTCAGATGGCATAATAGATTCTCTTGATTTTTCAGACTTTGATGTCTGTATTGAGTGCATCAAGGGAAAACAGACCAAACAAAAGAGATTAGGTGCAAACAGAACTTCAGACGTCTTAGAATTGATCCACACAGATATTTGTGGACCATTCCCTTCGGCTTCTTGGAATGGTCAACAATATTTTATATCATTCATAGACGATTACTCACGCTATGGGTACCTATATCTCATTTATGAGAAATCTGAGTCACTGGATATGTTCAAAGCATTCAAAGCTGAGGTTGAGAACCAACTCAACAATCGAATTAAAAGTGTCAGGTCTGACCGTGGTGGTGAGTATTACGGCAGATATGACGGTTCCGGTGAACAACGTCCAGGACCATTTGCTAAATTCCTAGAGGAATGTGGAATCGTCCCACAGTACACCATGCCGGGATCACCTAGCATGAATGGTGTAGCTGAAAGACGAAACCGAACTCTTAAGGACATGGTAAGGAGTATGATCAGTCATTCTACATTACCTGAATCACTCTGGGGAGAAGCACTAAAGACTGCAGCTTACATCCTTAATAGAGTACCAACTAAAGCGGCTGCCAAAACACCTTATGAACTTTGGACAGGTAGAAAACCTAGTCTAAAGCATTTTCACATTTGGGGATGTCCAGCTGAAGCAAGGCCTTATCGGCCGAATGAAAAGAAATTGGACTCCAAAACAGTGAGCAGCTACTTCATTGGCTACTCTGAGCGATCTAGGGGCTACAAGTTCTATAATCCCACTATTAAGTCCATTTTTGAAACGGGGACAGCAACATTTTTTGAGGATGTCGAGTTTGGGGGGAGAAATCAGGTACGAGACATTGTCTTTGAGGAGGAATCAATTTCGACTCCTACTACTGTTGTTGACAATGTACATGTTCCACTACCTGTCATTGATCAAGAAGCAGATCTGGAACCTCAACAGGACAATGTTGAACTACTCCCTGCTCCAATTGAATTAAATATTCCAGAAGAACAAACTCAACAACCTCAAGATCAAATGCCATTAAGGAGATCCACGAGAGAAAAGAGAAGAGCAATTCCGGATGATTATATGGTATTTCTCGAAGAACATGAGGAAAATGATGGATTGGTGGAAAATGATCCAATCAACTTCCATCAAGCCATGCAGGATTCTAACTCTCAAAAGTGGATAGATGCTATGAATGAGGAGTACAAGTCTATGCAAGACAATCAAGTTTGGGATCTTGTCCCATTACCTGAAAATACAAAGCCTATTGGTTGTAAATGGATATTTAAAACCAAGAAGGACTCAAAAGGTAATGTGGAAAGGTATAAAGCTCGTCTTGTAGCTAAAGGCTTCACTCAAAAGGAAGGCATCGACTATAAAGAGACTTTCTCTCCAGTGTCAAAGAAAGACTCATTTAGGACAATCATGGCTCTTGTTGCACATTTTGACTTTGAGTTGCATCCGATGGATGTTAAAACAGCATTTCTCAATGGCGACATTGATGAAACAATTTATATGGTGCAACCAGAAAACTTTGTGTCTGGAGACCCAAAGAATATGGTTTGCAGACTAAAGAAATCCATCTATGGGCTCAAGCAAGCTTCCCGTCAATGGTACTACAAATTTCATCAAGTAATTGTCTCGTTTGGTTTTAAGACAAATGTTGTTGATAACTGTGTGTATCATAAGTTCAGTGGGAGTAAGCATATCTTCTTGGTTTTGTATGTTGATGACATATTGCTTGCCACTAATAATATAGACATGTTGCACGAAACCAAGAGATTTCTATCAAAGAAATTTGAAATGAAAGATCTTGGTGAAGCTTCTTTTGTCTTAGGGATTCAGATATACCGGGATCGTTTTCGGGGTATTCTTGGATTATCACAAAAGGGCTATATAGAAAAAGTGCTTAAAAGGTTTGGCATGCAAGATTGTAAACCAGGAGATACCCCTATATCTAAAGGAGATAAATTCAGTCTTAAACAGTGTCCTAAGACTAAACTTGAAGTTGTAGAGATGCAAAAGATCCCCTATGCATCCGCTGTTGGGAGTCTTATGTATGCTCAAGTATGTACACGTCCAGACATAGCATTCATTGTTGGAATGCTTGGCAGATATTTGGATAACCCTGGGATGAGTCACTGGAAAGCAGCTAAACGGGTTATGAGATATTTACAGAGAACTAAGGATTACATGCTCACATACAAGAGATCAGATCAGTTGGAGATCATAGGGTATGCTGATTCTGATTTTGCTGGATGCCAAGATAGTAGAAAATCTACATCAGGCTACATTTATCTGTTAGCTGGAGGAGCTATTTCTTGGAGAAGTGCTAAACAGACACTCATAGCTTCTTCCACCATGGAAGCAGAATATGTGGCGTGTTTTGAGGCCTCCAACCACGGATTATGGCTGCGTTATTTTGTCACTGGGCTGCGCATTTTGAATGACATAGAAAGACCACTAAAGTTATATTGTGACAATAAGTCAGCAATTTTATATGCCAACAACAACAGGAGCTCGTCTAGGTCAAATCATATTGACATAAAGTTCCTGGTTGTGAAGGAGAGAGTAGAGAATAAACAGATTTTCATAGAGCATATTGGGACACACTCCATGATTGCGGATCCGCTTACTAAGGGATTACCACCCAAGGTCTTTCATGAGCACACCGCTCATATGGGTGTTATGTCACATGAGGATATCATGGTTTAGTGGGAGTTTTGTTGTTCTATGATGAATTTTTGGACACATTGGTGTAATTTAGTATTTCTGCAGAAATAAAGTCTTCAGTCAATTGTCTGTTTATTATATGTTTGATCTCATTAAAGATTAAAGTTGGACCGGTTGGAAATAGACATGTTTGGATCACATCACATGTAATTTCCATGCTCTACATCCATGTTTGATCTATGTCATTTGATTATATTGGTATATGTGACTATTGATGGATTTCGTTACGCTACTTGTGACGCAAATCGCTTTAATCCTATATCAATATAGTCAACGGACGAGATTGTTTCGAAATACCTTTACTTGTGATAGCAAGTTTTGAGCTCATACGGTTATACACAATAACGGTAACATATGTGGCCCAAGTGGGAGATTGTTGGACAAATCCAATAATGTGGGCACACATATGTAATATAACGTGTATTGCTATCTTAAAGTGTAGTCCATTTAAATATGTGATCTAATAGGGGTATTGGACTATAATGTATTAATAAATAACATGGTGTAAATAAGGATGTAATTTCTAATTCAATGAGGGGCAGAATTGGAAATTCACAGCCCGTAAATTGAAGGGTTGTGACTTATGGGCATTATAAATTGGGATGGGTCCCCGATTGAGCGTATGCGTAGAAAGAACAAAACTTTGGAATTATTTCTGTATCCTCTCAACAGAGATCTAAGGGAAAACGCTTGAATCAATCGGAAGATCCAAACAATCCAAACTCATCACAATCAACGGGGAAATCGCTATGGATCGATCCGGTATGTTTCTGTTCTTCTTATTTCCATTGAATCAACTAGAGTCTTAAGCGTATGATTTAATACAACATGTTCTACATGTATATTTTGCAAAATGTAAGCAGAGTTGAATCATTCAACCAGAAAATTATTCCATTGTTTTTTTTTGAAAGGCAAATTATTCCATTGTTGTTCGCCTCTAGAGAACTAAAGCTTGAAAACGGTCTTGTTCAGTGCACAAAGGATCCCTCAGGTATTCAGTGTAAGAGTGTCTTGGTGATGATACAAGTGAGCATGGTGGATGTTATGATGGTAAGAGTGCAGGAGATTGTTAGGGTAAGTAGTAGTTCGGATTCGGAATGAGTTATATCCCTTCACAGATTCTTTGAGGGTTGAACTGATGGAATTTGTTAGATTTGGGTTCGACTTGGGTACCATGTGATACAACTAGAGGACATCAAAATGAATACAAAATGATGCTTCAAACAAGAACATGCTTGTGGCCTGGGTATCAACTATATATTTGCTGCCTGATACCAGTGCTTTCTTAACGAGCTATCATCAGAACCTAGTAATACACCTTCAGATTTTCATATCCCCAAACTTCCCACGCGTCTAAGTTGAGAAAAATCACTTGTGCACCCAAAACACCAAATTTTTCTATCCAACACATATCTCATATCGGACACGATAATACTTCTAACTTGTAGCTATATTTGGTTCGAAATAAAAAAATAAATACAAAAACTCATTACAAATCATACATTTAGATATATTCCCTATGTCACTTGTCACTTATCCCTTATTCCTAACGAGGACAAGTATCATCCATTTGGATGTGGTCTCCACGTCACTTATCCCTAATGAGGTTATATATCAGTAAATGTGACCTCATTCACAGATTTTTGTGAATTTCTCATCAAAGTTTTATCAGACTGAAGGTCACCGGAACTGGAAGTAGTGTTGGTCACATCCGACTCTGTTCCTATTTTCTCAACAAAATATGCAGGTCGAGAAGGAATGCGACATGTTACACTGTAACTACTGATCCAGAGAAAGATTTCAGTCATTGTGGGTCTAACATATGCATCTTGTTGAACACATAACAACCCTAACTGTATGCCTCTCAAAATTTTGCTCAACTTGGATCCACAATCTTTATGCTATTCCATCATTCCAGTGTTGGAAGAATCAATCATTGAAATTCATCTCACACATTGATATGGTTGGCATAAAAAACCTAGTACTGTTGAGATAAGCACTTACGTGGCTTAGAAGATTCATTGACCCGTGAAAGCTAGAATTTTTTCAACCATATACAATCTCTAATACTAGAACTCCAAAGCAGAAGATATCTGACTTGGGTGAATACTGTCCTCTTGTAGCATGCTCTGATGCCATGTAACCACTGCAATGAATCAACGACAGATGATTAGGTTATCATACTAGTCTTCAACAACAGAGAGGGATTAAAATTGACTAATAAATGCACATTCTGAAATTTGAAATTCTCATCAGAACATAAACACATTCTTTCCTTATAAAAGAAAAGAAAAAAAAAGGTTTGCATTATATGCAATCGATTGTCGTGTGTTGCGAAACATGAGGCCATTCCCCTCTGGATGACTCACCTATGGAAAGCATGAGGTTTCCTTAAATGGGACATTTGCTGTATAAGATGGTGGCCTTATCGACTTGTACGGAAGAAAGATCTGCACTAACCTATTTTTCATCCTGAAGCACCGTATTTGGTGTACTTTTGTATTCCACACAATGTACAGACCAAATATAGCATTTTCCTGAATCTTTTTGCAAGATATAGTTCCACACCCACTGTACACATTGCAATTTAGATATCTTCATGCACATTTTCTAGGGGTTTGTTTTATTCCTATAATTCATCTGATATTTCTCACTTATTTGGGACTGGGAGTTCGCTCTTACCCTCACAAGAGTTGCTCGTAAACATTATGTATTCTGAACTGCAGCGTAGCCCTTTCTCGGCATATCGTCAAACATACTTTACAGGTGACCTCCTCCAACCTTAACAATTTAATTGAAGCAAACAAACAGAGAGTGTGCCTAGCTAAGGTCATTGATCCAACACATATAAACTAACTGCCAATTAACTTCAATTTTTGATGAATCGAGAGTAATCTATGAAGATATACGCATGCAAGCACATTCCATTAAATTTTTTTCTATCCATATGAATTTAAAAGAAACACGAGATTCAAGTCAAAATGATTAAATCCAGGGACAGCCTCATTGAATCTCTTTATGGAAGCACTGCCCAAATTGACTTTCCAGAAATTGGTTAAAAATCACCACACCAACTAAAGTTCCATTGTAATGAAGGGGAACAATTATGAAAGGAAGCATCATGAAGTATAGTATTTGAATGGAGTGTGTTGTAACCTTTTTCTAACAACCCTGACCTATGATACCATTTGTCACAACATCTGCCATTGAGCCAAAAAAGCCTCAGCGGCGGCATGAGAATGCAGGTCCAAACTTAATAATCATCACTCAAACAACAGCCTAAGCGTGTGGAACACAATTCATGGTGCATCATCACTCCTCGGTTTAGGTGTCTTTCCACTGAGGTGCTATGAAGTTAAAAAGGATAACATACCCATAACGGTCCAAAAGCGTAATAGGTTATAACGAAATATTTTTAAATATATTTTTATACCCCTACTAAATATTAATGTATTATTGAGTCAACAAAGTAAATCATGTCCATAACATTAAATTCAAAAATATCAAATCATCTAAATGAAAACATACCGTCAAGCAAAAGCAACGTTAATATCTTCTTCTCCTTGATCCTCATCTTCGTCAAGGTTTGAACCTCGTGATGATGATTCCATTGAGTACCTATTATAGATAAAATAAATTAATCAATAAATAGGGTAACAAATTGAATAATGAAGACAAATAATTATAATCAATATGTTTAGTGTTTGACATTTTAACACATTTTAATAGAGATTTTGTATTTTGACATAGATAGAGCTCGATACAAATCATAGAGTGGTTGGTGACTGAAGCATTGAAGCATGAAATGGGGAAGTTCTATAGATTAGAGCTTAGCTTAGCCTTACACAAAACTAATGAGAGCTTACTAATTTACTGTACACAAAGCAGCAGAGAGCATGATTTACTGTTACACAACCGCAACAACAGAGATGACATATTCGCATGTCAGTTCTCACTTCGATCTTCTTCTCGTCTCCCTTTCTTCCCTTCTTTTCTTATTCACTTTTTATTTTCTCATCTGCTTCTTTTTTCTTCAACAATCGATCACATATACAGATCGCACACAGATTGTGCGATTGCAACAGTTCAACGATCCTTCTTATCTTCGTCTCTTCTTATTCTTCCCTTTTCTTCAACAAACGAGCGTAACCCAGATGTGATCGAGCGCAACATAACAGTCGATCACAACCCAACAGTCGATCGACGATCAACTCCTCTTTCTTCTTCTTTATTCTTCTTCTTCCGTGTGATGCGATCGACTTCACTCTTCTGGTTTTTCTATGGCCGATCCCTCTTTGTTACAAACAGAAAAATGAGTTATGTTTTTTCTTATATAATAAAATTTGTTACGTTATAACGACGAATTTTAAAGGCTTGTTATATCGATAACCGCCGTTATTTGGGCGTTATAACTGCAACATAATACCAAAACGAGAAAAATGTGTTTCTTATTGGATTCCCTATCTAGGTTTTGATGACGGATTATTAGAGTACCACCATACTTCTTGAAGAATGTTGTACCTTTTTCCTTAGCTTTGCATTTTCACATTGCCTTTTCTTATCAAGTTTTTAATAAGGAAGCAATGATGGGTAGGCAAGGAGAGTTTTGTGAAGCATGAGGTGGTTGTCCACCTGATGGTTCACCAATGGAAGCATGAGGTTCCCCTATATCCCTATATGGGGCAAGTGGGTGTCCACCATGGAAGCCACCACCTTTTCATCATGTATAAAAGCATGAGGTAGCTTTTCAAGCTTATCTTAACAACCTACTCAACAAGGGATGCATTCTTGAGGATGTATCTTTTCAAGTGTAGTCATGGCGACTACCTAGGCACGTTTGAGGCGCGTTTCAAGTTGTTTTTACAAAATTCCACCTCAAAGTGAGGCAATGTGGTACGATGAAATGAGGCGTCTGCCTCGCCTCAACCGTCTCGGACCAAGAATGGTTGCAGCCAACCCATTTTTAGCCCATTTGCAGCCCATTCCCATTTTTAGCCCATTTGCAGATTGCAGTCCATTTGCAGGAAAAGAGGTTGCATCCCATTTTTAGCCCAGTTGCAGAGCCCACTCTATAATAGGTTTTTATGTTTCTTGGTATAATACTTGTTGCTGCTTTCAGAGACTCAGAGTCTTCATCTCTTCCTTGCCTTCAAATCAGGCATTCCCAAATAACAAACAAACAAACAAGATAAAAACATTTTAAAGTTTTGATAAATATGTCATTTTTTTTAATATTTTTTAGATAAAATATATAAATGATTTTTATGCTTTTGGAATACCAATAGTGATCACACTTTGTGAATTTTTACCAACCATTTCAACAATTTCTTCTAACAAATGCTCAATTCTCAAGTTTCTATTCTTTGAAGATTATTGACTTCTAATGATTTAGTGGATTTGCAAGTTACTTGACACATATCTAATGCATCTTTTCGCTATGCTATGAAACTTTATTATATTTCCATTTCGATTCTAAGTAATTGTGTCACTTTTTGTACATACTTGCTTATGATACTTATTAGAATGATGATGCATATTACTATGCTAATATGTTTCAATTTATTATAAAAAAAACTTTAAAAAATGTTAAGACCGACTCAATGAAGTGAGGCGTCTGCCTCACCTACCGCCTCACGCCTTAGGCGTTTTCAGGCCCGTCCACCTCGCCTCCACCTCAACGCCTTAACTAAAACGATCTTGTCAAGCATGTGATGTCCTCATTTGTGCTTGCATGTAACATGTTGTCATCTTGCTCCTATATAAAGGGGCACGCTGGGTTATGTAAGGTATTGAGAATAAAGAGATTAGAGAACACATGATATTTAAGAGGAAGGACTAGAAACATGGAAAATATATTTCTCTTACGATAGCATCCCACTCTTTCTTACATTGTTCTATATTAACATGGTAAATATTATAGTTATTCAATTGTTTTTTAAGAAGCTAAGAAACAAAAGTACATGGTCATACTAATACTTAAAAAAGTCTGAGATTTAAATTATGAAAGTAGTCATTATATTGGCATTTGACTTACTAAGCAGTAGTGATTCGCTTTGTATTGTCTGCGACCTGACTTTCACTAGAAAGCCTTGCAGTCCAAAGTGTGAGATTTTAGGATTCATGCCCTCGTCTAATAGAATGTTGCTCCCTTTTAAATCCCGGTGTACAATTTGAACTTGGTAATCGTGATGAAGATATAACAATCCTCAAGCAATTCCAATTATAATGGTGTATCATTTGTCCCAGTCCAATTGTGAACACTTATACTTATCTGCAACATCAAAATTAAACTCAAGGTCAATATGAGAAGCTAGAGTGGTAGGATACATCAAGAAATTAAGATGAAGAAATTGAAAAAAGAAAAATAATAAAAAAAGGATGAATTTGCACATGGGTTCCAAGATTTTTACCAGCCTTAGACTCTGGGTCCCGAACTTGTCTAGCTTAGACTCTAGGTTAAATGACCACATTGACTGTCTAACAAATAAATAAAAATGTCCCTCGACGGTCAACCAAAGTATTAATGATTGACTGAGTCAAGGGACATTTTGGTCAAACAAGTCAACATGGTCTTGGGACCTAGGCCATAAGCTGGACAAGTTTGAGACCCAAAGTCTAAGTTGGTACAAATCTTAGGACATATTTGCTAATTAACCACGAAAAAAAAAACTTTAGTGATTAGTGATCACTATTCATGTCGAACAACCATATATTCTTAATAATTCAAGTTTATCATCATATTCCCATTGTCTCTTTTGTAAATCATCTTTAATAAATAACTGTGTAGTTTGAAAAAATTGGTGCCTCGATAAAATCATATGAAATGAAAAATGTTAAGAAACAAAATTAGAACATTATTAAAATGTGGAATATTTCATACCAAATAACATTTGGTCTAAGGCTCCATTGGGAAGGTATTCATAAATAAGTACATTTTTCTTTTCTTCTATGCAGAATCCCAGTAACATTAGTACATCTGTGCATAGCTTAGCAACCAAAACCACCTCAGTTTTCAGCTTCTAACCCTTGCCCTGATCATTGAGCAAGTCTTTTCACTGCTATTTCTCTCCCATCAGATAGCTTCACCCTGTAAGATATTTTCAAGCATTAATGACAGTAGACACATGCGATTCTTAAATGCAAGATTATAACTTGCCGTCTTTTCCAATGTGAATTTTTCTTACTCACACAATGATCAAGGCATGGGATACTACCAAGGATGCACCGACTCTCCGAAATACCACCGTATCACGTGTCAAATACGTGTCGGACACGGATACGCGTTCGACATGTGCTCGACACGTATTGGACACGTGGTCAACGGTCAAAATTCGTTGACTGGCTCGGACACGGCACAAACACGGTCCAAACACGGTCTAGACTTGGTCCAGACTCGGTCCAGATGGTCCAGACACGGTCCGGACATGTGTGTATATATAAACTCATTTCCTCTTTTGCAACAAAACCCTAAAAAATCGATCGACAGAGAGACGTTCGACGCGATTTGGCCTGGAGATCGTTCGACAGAATGGGAAATCGATAGCAAATTTCGATCCGTCAACAGAGAGAGGGAGATCATTCGACAGAGAGACGGAGATCGCTCGACAGAGAGAGGGAGGTCGTTCGATGCGATTCGACAGAGAGAGAGGGAGGTCGATCGATAGAGATCGATTGACAGAGAGGGAGGGAGAGACTGATTTCTGCGATGTCGTCCACTTAAAAAAAAAAAAAAAAAAAAGGCTCCACCTAAATCAGTCTCTCCCTTTTATCTGTTTGAGGGGAAGGAGAAAAGGAGGGAAGATGGAGAAGGAGGGAGGATCGATCTACCTGCTGCTGATCTCTGTAAGTAATTTTAGTTTTGCACTTTTGCTTCTTCCTTCTTCTCTGTCTCTATTTTGCTTTGCTTCTTCATTCTCTATTTTGCTTCTTCCTTCCTCTCTTTTTTTTGTGATTTCTGCTCTGTGCGGTTTTTTTTTTTTTTTTTTTGTTTCATTCTGTCAATATCTTGTGATGCCCATGTAAAAGTGACGAAAACCCCATATGTTCACAAAAATTTACTAATCTATAAACATTAGGATACCCCATTTCAAAATTCAAAAGTTCCATGACAAGAGGAATTAGAAAATGCTAACCCAGGGCTATTAGCTATAGCAATGTTATCTTCTCCTTGTATTTGTTGCAATGAGCATGATGCATGGCGAAGTGATGTCAGTCTCATTCATGTTATGAAATTTCTGTGATGTCTGGCCATTGGTGAATGCTTGTGTAGATTAATGTTTTTTTTTTACTTGTAGAGCTCTAGTTAATCCGCTAGTTAATGAAGAAGAAGAGATGTAGCCGCCTTGGTGGTGAGTTTTTGAAATTATCAATTTACATTTTACATCATCCAGTTAATAAAATTATATTGCTTATGACTTGAGCTTCACTTGATGATGCATTTGTAATTTTGAATGAATGAATTTGACTGTTTTATTGATATACTTGGATTGTTTAATAGTATTATTTATGGTTTTATGTTCATATGAGTTACAAAAAAAATATTAAAAAATTAAGTTTGACCGTGTCGCCGAGTCCCATTTTTTTGAAAATCGCCGTGTCGTATCCGAGTCCGAGTCCGAGTCCGTGCATCCTTGGATACTACTGATAGTTAAGTAGGTTTTTTTTTTGGAAAGTGAGCTGGGGATTTTAGCAATTGGTGTTGAGCCAATAAAAAAACCATGCAATATCACTTGTTGCTAAGTTAGTGTTGCTGTGAGATTAATGGCTCTCTCTGCCAAGGTCTCCACTACAATTTCAAACATAAATCCTACCCAAGTGGCAATGATGCTATAAATCAAAGCGAAACAAGCTTTGCACTTCCACCTGATTTTTTATGTAGTTGTAGTAAATTTTCAAAGGAACTTGATAACAATGTTAAGGTGGCAAGAGTTAACGTTGTTCTAGTTCCTTCAACAATTTTGTAGTTAATCTTCAGGTAGCAGGGCAAAATTAGAAGATCTAGTTAAACCACTGGAAGATGGAATGGAGAGGCTAAGCACATGGTTGATAATCAATGCCAAAGCAAGATATTAAGGGTGTGTTTGGTTGCATGGAATCCTATGCCATGGGAATTCATGAGGGGACCACTACATTTTAGGCTAAATTGATATATCACTCCACATCCACCATTTGGTTTTGTGATCAATGGTGGGAATGAAAGTCCCATGAACATGGGTATCACATGCCTTGGGGGGCCAAGGAGTGGGATTCTCATGTTCATGGGACTTCTATTCCCACCATTGATCACAAAATCAAATGGTGGTCAAATGGTAAATGTGGAGTGATATATCAATTTAGCCTAAAATGTAGTGGTCCCCTCATGGATTCCCATGGCATAGGATTCCATGCAACCAAACACACCCTAAGTATTCGAACAAGTCCACCTTAAGCCCTGATTCCCCCCCCCCCCCCCCCCCCCCCCCTCTCGAAGGTTGAAATTCGAAACTCAAATCTCAATTTTTATTATGTATAAAAGAAAAGAAAAGAAATTGATAATATGATATGATTTTATTATCAAAAATGTCATATCTCTAAATGATTATCATATTATCGGAAAAAATAGGAAACATAATCATAACTACTAAAAATTCATGACAATTGGCTATATAAATGTAATAAGATAATTAGGAAAATTTCTTTTTGTCAAGAAATTCTTAAGATAAAATATTTCAATTAAACCTTTTATAGAGTTAAAACTCCCATAAATATGAAAGAGTAGGAGGAGAATTAGAAGAAAGTGAGATGGGCCACGGCTTGCCATGTGTCTTTTAGAAAGTCAAAAGGGGTGTGCAAATGTCAGGTGGTAAAGTGAAATGATCATTGTCCAAAAATACCCCCCTAGACTTTTGTTTCACTTAACTATTGACTAGGACATAGTTGAAATAGTGAAAATTTTGCAGGGGCAATATGGTCTGTAGATCTCGCCTGTTTTCAGGAGTAATAGTGAAATGTTTGCAGGGGCAATATGGTCTGTTTTCAGGAGTAAGATAATTTTAGAAGGTGGGGTTGCCTCTGAGCAGATCAGGACTCACATCACTCCTTGTTAATGGGTTCACCCACCCTTGGTGTTTCAAAGCTGAGCTTAGATATGTTGTTTAGCAGCTGTCTCTGGAAGTCTGCCTGGGGACAAATATTTATCTTTCTTTCGGAGCCTTAAGATGGATAAGATGGTTCTTAAGATGGGTTTTCATAGGTTGGAGATCATCGCAGAACACTTGAGAAGTGAAACGGTTTACCAAAACAGTGGACTAGCTTCAAGAGCTGTCCAGCTAGTGACAAGAATGCTTACAGGAACTTGAGAACTAGCGAAAAGCTCTGTTACCTTGTCTTGAAGCCAGCTACAGAGGATTTAGCTCATCCATCCCCTTGATTGTAAATTTTGTAACATGAAAGATAGTACTTTAGTTGGATCTCAATAGAGACACAAACAAGTGCATCAGTGTCGGCTAAAAGGGGGGTATTGCAGATCTGTAATTAATGAAACCTAAGATCGAACAGAAATAACTAACAAAAATAATAAATTGCTGAAAAATATATGAAGGAATAAACTAGATAATTCTCTTTTAAAAGGGGTTTAGTTCATTCAAAAGCCACCTACAACATGCCCTTAGGCCTTAGTTATAACTATTGCTGACCAAGACTAAACCATACTTCTATAGGAGCATTGTACCCCAAATTACTCTTATGGGCTTATTACGGCTTGACCTAACATTAAAATAAATAAATTCAAATAAACTGAAATTAATCTAAATTACTAGTGGCTCTGACTTCTATTTCCATCAGTAATGCTAATCGATTACTAATGTTGCCATATCGCCATGATATACATATAATAAAATGATATATGAAAAAGGTTGCTGATGTAGGCATGGTGTGTCTTTGGAGTATTCAATCAAGTAGCATCAAATGGAAATAAAATTATTTTATTTTTGTAGATCAAGTGTCCTTGTAACATAGCATTAATGCTGAAAACAAATTACTTCAGAATTCAAATGAAATAAATCTCGTATGGGTCTAAGCCCAGTAAAATAAATAATTAAACAGGAGCATAACTAGGATACACCAAAGAAAGGTCTAACTAAATTGATTATCAATGCCACCAAATATGTAAACTGAACAATGCAAAGGAAGTGATTTTAAAATAACTAAAATGGTTTATTACCTTGTAAACTGGCCCAAAACCTCCTTCCCCAATTTTATAATCATTGGAGAAAAATTTTGTGGCAATTCACAGAGTAGATAGATCAAATATAAGCGATTCCATACTTTCATTTTCAGATTCCATGCATTTGATCCCATCTTCTTTAGTACCTGATAAAGGTCAATAAAATTCAACAAGTATAGTCACCATGTAATAATGATGACCTGCAGCAAATTAAATTTAAAAGGCTTTTAAAGACCAGAAGTTTCAAACTAGCACACGAGTCTTCCAACAAACAAGCAGCACTAATCAAACTAGTTTTTTTTTAACCTCACTTTCCACTAATACTTCACTCATGGTGTAGATTAGAAACTTTTTGGAGTGTGAAAAATTTATAAATAACCAGCATTACAACTTTTGATCATACTTCATTGGAAAGTCACGCCAGACAGTTGGGCTGTATGTATTCCAGACATGAGAAAGTGTGACGAACAACAAAAACAAACAACAAAAGGATCAAGAGAACAGAAACTTACCAAATGTGTTTTTGACATTCTTCCTCAATTGAAAGCAAATATAGATGACCAATATTAACAATGATGCAATAACAACAGGGATCACTATAAGGATAATATTCCTCAGATGAATCTTTTTACCTGCATCAAAAAGTTTTTCAATGAATTACCCATTTCGAAATCTCTATCATTTGATACTCTCATCACATGAATTTCAAGTTGAAAATTTCACAGTATATATTTTATAGGATCTTGTTATTTTAATCCCAAGGTGTACTAAAGAACCCCATGACCAGGGGAAAAAAAAATCTCATCATTATAATTAGAAAATCAATAGCTATCTTCCTTTGCCTCCACTTCTTTTATTGTTCATCTTCTATAATGAATTTTGCTATCTTTTCTCTTACAATCTTCAAATTGTGCAAAAAATTGATGAATAGTACCTTATCTTGCATATTAAAAAATTCGACCTCGGATTTTGATTCTTTATGGAATCAATGAACTAATTATCTTCTCTAACTCATCAAAGTCAGTTGTGAGCTTTTGAATGCATTCATAGAACTGCAAAACACATTAGAAATCAATAAACAAAGACATCTTTTCTGATGCAAAGAAACTTTAGTCTATATTAATTAAAAGTTAAAGTAGCAGAAATTATTCAGATAAGCTGATTAAAAAGATAAGAATGGGCAGAGAAGTTTCTTGTCGGTTGCTTGATGTGTTATTTGTCCTTGTAGTTGAATTGTCATTTGGTATTGGAGAATATAAATCTGGTAGTGTTAGAGAAGGTGACTGAGAAGAGGATGCATAGAAGGAATATATCTCATATCTTATATCACAACTTACTGAACTTTCCTTTCCACTCCGATTATTATCCGCACACTTGGTAATATCCAAAACCATCGCTTGCAAGCATATCAAACACGCTTTGGTAGACAAGTCTCTATTACACTGTACCAATCCATATATACTCACAGAGTCATTGAAGGCAATTCTTCCAGTGGAGAACTTTTAGCATCAGAAGCTGCCAAAAGAAGAAAGATTATGCATCAAGTATCCTGACAGCCTATTAAATAAAACTGGGTTTGATGTCTCAAGGTCGTCACTAACACATGATGAAAGATCAAAGATTGCAGTTGAGAAAAAATGGTAACCCGTATATAAATGCTTGCTTAAAATTAGGGCATTGCTGGACAATCTCCAAAGCAGAGATGTTGGCACAAATGCCACAATCTTTTAAAGAGACGTTAACTCTACATTGTAGTAGACCATAGACACTTTAGGCTTAGTGCCTGAAGATGTCATGTAGAAGCCATTGGAAGTAGCGTAAAACCGGAAAAGTGAGCAAGAGGTTTAAATTCAATTCGTATTGACTTCCTTGAGTGTATCTAGCAGCAGTAGCAAAGGGACAACTCTTGTGCCGTGGAGATGAAAGTTAGAAAAGATACGAGAGGACATGTAAAGATTTAACTAAATGAATAGTACTGTCAGGTAGTTTAACATGCATGTTTCTACAACTTTCTAGTTGAGAAAATGAAGATGAAAAAGAGAGATACGAGTGAGGAAGGCGAAGGTTCAGAGCTTCACATTGATAAACAAAGTGATCGATCAATCATTGCTTTCATTCATTTAAAGCTTACAGTTAGAACACTTGTCTGCCTTTTGGGAAGTTTGCACTCTTTAGGTCGTCGATTTATGTTGGTTCCACCAACTTTTCAACCAATAAATTGATGGAGAGATAAAGTGATCTTTGTGGGCTTGTGGCTCTGGTATTTGCCATGGAGCATTGTCAAAAACCATAATTTTTCACTCACTCTCTTTGAAATTGACACAGTTTACAATAACCAAAATCGTAACTTATTGTCATAGAATCTCAATGCGGAATTTCATCAAACACTTAGGGTGTGACAAAGAGGTTATGAAGAAACAGCAACAATAACCTAAAAGCAAAGATCACGGGGAATAGAAATTTACCGAATCTTCTTCTCTCGTTCGTTCCTCCATGATAATAACAACTGGGTTCGATCACTATTGCTTTTTCTCCATTGGGTCTTCTTTTTTTTTACCTGCATCAACAACACAAGTATTTGTAAATCTCGTCTACCATTTGATACAAAGCTCAACTTCATAGTTCACATTACATATTATTTATGCAATGGAAGACAAATGCTACTATTCTGTGCATCCCTCCACATCTTCTTCTTCTTCCTCAACGCAATTCACTACCATTTCAGACCTCCCTCTCCCTCTGTTGCATATAGCTGCTATGTACATCCACCATTCATAAATGTCTGACCACAAAACCAAAACATTGCCTTTTGAGCCTTTTTTTTTTTTTTTTTAAATTACTATGTGTCACCACCGTACAAATAAGAAATCAAAACACAAATGCTTTATTTCGAACGAGATTGAATAGGGTAAATATATTTGAAATCAAACCATAGTTATGTCGATTTTATTGGGACTGTAGATAAGATAGATATTAGACAATATTTTATTGGGATTTTATTGTGGTGCAAGTTTTTTAAGTGTTGTAAGATATCACAAAAAATATAGAAAATGAAGTAATGAGACAACGCATGAGAATTACATGCATGGTTTCCACCATAACAGGAGGTATTCATTGTTCATCGAGCACATAGACTACTACAATTCTATCTTTCTTCTCCATATCCTATGTTCTCATCTTCTTTGTTCCATATTCACCACATGCCTCCCTTCCTCCATCAACATAATCCATTTTTGAATTGATCAAACCCCAAGCCACACCCTTTTCCTTAATATCCCAAACCCTCCCATTACTCCTCTTCCACTAATTCAAATTTAATTTGAGAACCCATACCACAGAAAGATATTTGAATCAAACTGCAAAACCATAAAATTGTGGGGAGAGATTCGTGGATAGTTTTGAAAAACATGTTTCGTCGTTTGATTGGTTTTGAAAATGAAGGAAGACAATGAGACCGTGTTACTACAGGAGATTGTTGTGATGTGGTTAAGTTTGAAGAGGATGAAGGTGGTGAGCAGCGGAAAAATGGCAATGGAAGAAAGGTTTGCAATTGAGTTTGTTTCTGGATTTTAGGCTTAATATTCATCCGATTGATTCTCTCTAGAAATAGGCACTAACTTTTGGGTTGGGGACTATGGTGAACCTATATAACCAATCAGAATGGTGTTTCAGGTTGGAGATAAAAGACGGTTGAGATTACTCTACTTCTTAACGCTGATGTGTTCATTGTTTGGGAGATCTGCAAACAATAGTGTCGGGGTGTTTTTGACAATGGTAAGCCAAGTATGATGACAATTATATTGCTGGTTAGGAGGAGTCTTCGCCTGACTAATTCTTTTTTTTTTCTTCTTCTCCCAAACGGAGTAGTGAGAATAAGAAACCACTATTGACCCTTGGTCTTCTCATCTCTACTATAATTAAGAAGGACAATAGAGTAGTTTATTGGAATTTCCCTCATGAGGATTCTGTGGCTCATAATGTAGACGGTTCGTCGAAGAATAACAAGGCGACAACTGGCATCATTATCAGAAATAGTTTGGGCAATTGTCTAGTGACAAAGCAAGTTTTTCTTGAAGAATAATCAAATAATCATGCGGAGGTTCGAGCAGTCATTGAGGGTCTTCTTTTGTGCAACAGGATGGAATTGTCAAAGGTTCTCCTGCAAACGGATCAAAAATTGTCTGTGGTTGGTTCCATGAGGACTTTAAAATTCCTTGGTACACGGAAAATGCTTGACGGGAGATTAAGAGACTGACATCTCATATGGAGATTAGTTGTGTTCATATTTTCAGGGGAGCTAATGCGGTGGCAGATGCACTGGCGGATAGAATCAGAAGAAGGGAGTTAGTCGTGAATTCAGGACCTCGGATCTTCCTAACAGGATTAATGTTGGTATGGTTCGGTTAGACAAGATTCATACTCCGTATGTTCGTCTTCCTAAATGACTTGGTTCGTTAGGGGGTTCCATACCTGTTTTTGCGAATTTTCGCAACAAGGTTCTGCGGGTGCCATGATAATTTCGGGCAGAGCAATGGGACGAGGTGTTGGTCGGTGGATGGAGCTGAGGTGAGGTGTGTTGGGGACGAGGTTGCGGTGTTGTGGCTGGGGACATGGATGGAGCTGCGATGTTGTGTGCTGGTGTGGTGCTTTGTTGCACTATGATGCGCAAGCTGGTTGCTACGATGAATTGAATATGGCTGGACGATATTGACAACAAGTTTAGGATGGTGCTTGCAAGTGATTTGTTTGCTTGGAAGTTCCACTGTTTGCAACAGATAAGGCTTGGTTTGTTTGCTTGGAAGTTCCAGTGTTGTGTTGGTTAGTTTCTGTGGTTCTAAGCTGTTTCTATTGTTGAGTAAGGTCTTTCTCTTGAGTAAGACCTTATCTTGAACAAGGCCTTACTCTTGTTAAGGCATTTTCTCCGAGACTGGCCTTATCTCTTGAGTTGAGATTTTAATTTGTAATTTGTTTTGCTTAGGCATCTACCTAGGATTGTTTTTGCAGTTCTAGTTCGGGTAAAGTCGTAACGTGCCCCCGATTTGGTGTAATTTTTTTTTAACTATGGTAATTAAGGTCTGACATCCCTTAGCTGCTCCTCCCTTCTAGAGGTTTAATTAAAAAAAAACGGCTGAGATATACCAAAACATAAAGATTCAGCAGATCGCTAGAGGGGGAAGGTGTTTGGCTTAAATTTATGTTCACATATGATTGAAATATTCCTGACAAAAGTTGAAAATTCTTTTATCACACACATTTTTCTATCCATAAGACAATTTGGCTGTCAAAGATAGGGGTGGGCATAAACCGATTTAAATTCGGTTAACCGACCGAACCGGTTTTTAAATTCGGTTCGGACCGAGCCGAAATATGAGTAGAAAGAAAATAATTTAAACTGAACTGATTATAAACGGTTCGAAATCGGTTTACGATTTTGAACCGACCGATTTATAACCGAACCGACCGATTAATTAGATATATATAAATAACTAAATAACAAGTAGGTGTCAATACTTGATTAGTGCAACAAATGCACTGCAATACACCATGTTGCACTAAATCACCCCCTTCTCTCAAAGTTTTCAATTTTGGGCTAAAAATTGGGTCTATAAAAAAATTGGACCTGTAAAAAAATTGGACATGTTTTAATGAAAGTCTTTCAAATGCTTGAGCCTGAAATTTCGACCCAACCGAACCGATCCGAAATTCGGTTCAACCAAATTCATCGATTTACAAATACAAAATTCGATTTCGGTTTGGGTTTTGGGCAAACCGAATGAAATCGGTTTGGGGCTCAAAACCGAACCGAACCGACAATGCCCACCCCTAGTCAAAGACATGGGAAATACCCTAGTTTATTACATAGAAGATGAGAAAAGGAAGGCATGGAAAAAAATATATATATATATAGAATTTTTTTGGCCATTTGTTTATCAACCACTAGATTACATTTAGAGTAGCATTGAAAATTCAAGCCGTTGGATGTGTTTTGTTTGGTTTTGTGAAACTGACGCATGCCTTGCATCCACAATAAGAAAAGGGGTATCTTAGTCCATTACAAATCTTTGAATAGTCAACGTGATCGACCTAACGGCTCTGTTAGAAAATGAGGGTTAGACCTTATTAAAATTTAAAATGGGGGCCAACACTATTAGGTATAAACTAATGAAGGCAAAAAAATCATTTATAATTGTTAATGCGACAAACACACAATAAAAATACACACTTTAACTTAATCATGGGGTGAAAGATTTTAAACATTTTAAAGCATAAAAAATAAAACTTATTAACTATATAACTCTTTATAAACTATTTTCTCCATTCAATTATGTAAACAAAAAATGAAACCCTTGTATAGAAATTTTCGCTCGTTTAGCTAGATTCATTCATTTCCCTTTTGAATTAATTAGACGGCTTTCCCTCATCCTCAATCCATTTCTACCAATCTTCAACAAATGTCGATCTCTCTCAACCTCTAAAGAAGATCAAAGCTTTATTCCTACAATGAAAATCAATTTTCTTGAGCTCACTTTCCTATAAAATTGACTTCTCGTATATTTTGTCAATGACATGATGAAAACTCATCGAGTTATGAAGAATCTTAAAGTTATTGAATCAAAGTGAAATGATATTTTAAATTGGATGATTTATCTCCCTCTGTATTTCTTTTCCTCTGCACAAAAAAGTTTCCATTAACGAAAAGAAGATTTTGTCTATATATTAGGAAAAAATAATGCTCGATGTTGGCAGTCCTCGTGTTTTGAGATCCAAGTGTTAGGTGAGATTTTTCTTTCCAACTATGATGTAACAAATCACAAACCGAACCATTTTATTAAACATATAAGAGACAATTGGCAATTGAGATAGAAATTGCAATCATTGATTATTGAAACGTGATGATTGCATCAAGTTGTGTCTCACACGCTTAAGCAATTGTATGATGAAAATTTATCATGTGAGGTACTCTGTTAAGTACTTTAAAAGCTTAAGCTGATAAAGAGAACATTTCTAGCATATAAAGCGGCCATGTCTATGAATGAGTGATATGAACTTCTAATTGGTTTCTACTCTAAAAGCTTAATAAAGCAGTAGTAAATTAATTCTTAAATAAATAAACTACACATCACATGAACAAAAAAATAGTTTATACGTATGTCCATAATTTAATGAAGACAATCACACAAAAATATAAAAAAATTTAGTAAGTATAAAAATTACGGGGTGCTGCATCTAGACTAATATATCAAGCGATGGAGTAGAATTATAGTTTTAATGGCATGCAATCTTATGGCACTGAAGCCTTTTTAGCTCAACAACGACGTATGCTATTTATATCATGAGTGAGTCACACATGTGGGTGCATACTTTGATGATTAGTGGAAGAGCCACGTTTTGATGGAGAGTTTGAAGTCTTCCATTTGGAATGCTTTAATGCATTCTTAAATTCTAATTTACCTCCCTAATTATGTTACCTAATTGTTCATTAGCTACATAATTTATTCATTGTGTCAATAACCAGTGGTTGTATATAGTGTTAAGTGTTAACTAACGTGTGAGGTTCTTCATAAAAAACAAAAGTGT
Organism: Berberis thunbergii; assembly: GCA_003290165.1. Classification (NCBI taxonomy): domain Eukaryota; kingdom Viridiplantae; phylum Streptophyta; class Magnoliopsida; order Ranunculales; family Berberidaceae; genus Berberis; species Berberis thunbergii. Next base: position 400,183 of record QNQO01000975.1, read on the forward strand.
GAAGTTAATTTTGTACAATTTTGTTTTGGGCTTTTTGGAGATACCCCCAGAAAAAAGAGTTAATTAACTTGGTTCTTATTACATCTTTTTTTTTTTTTAAATTGGGTCGTTGATCCTTTTTATTTATTTATTAATTCATGTCCGAAGACTACATGACTGATCCAATAGGGTTAACCAAACCAGACCATCTCACATAGAGACTTGCTTTCGCTCCGATCCATCGCCTCCACCGGAGCAAATGTGCTCCTAATAATCGGGCGAAAACTCACAAAATCCTAACTGGTGAGTCTCGAACTCGAGACCTCTCACAAGGAAAGTGGATGTTCGACCAACTGAGCTACAATTGGTGGACTGTTCTTATTACATCTTGTAGATGTCCTTGGACTACCTGTCAATGTGCGTGGATTGTTATTTTAAAAATAGGCAAATTTTTTATTATTAAAATGCCCCTAAATGATTAAATAATTGAGATTAAATGTTGGTCTCAAAAATTGATAATTAATATCTCAAAAAAATCGATGATTCAAAATGTAAAAATAATTAAAATGAATATATCGGAACACATTTAATGGTTTTAAAAAACACCTACAATCGTCATCTTCTCCAACCTCATTGCCTCTAAATCCGTCCACCCACCATTTCCCCACCACCTCTTATCCTCTTGTTCAAATCGCAAAACAACTACCACCCTGTCACCCGTCACATTCCTTCCTCTCTATTCAAATTGACAACCACCGCCAACCCCTCATCTTCAATTCGCCACCGACCATCACCCCTTACTCTACTCACATCATCGACATCCACCAGCACCACACTCAATTGAACCCCCGAACGTGATTGTAATTTGAAATGTAAATTCAAACCATTAGATGGCGTTCGAATCATCAAACATCATCAAACATGACTGAAATTTGAAAGTTAGTGCGAGCTAATTAGAAATAATTTGAAATGCCATAATAGATCTAATTGCCATGGATGTTATTGCGAGAACAAGAAGAAATAACAGATTAAGATTAAGAGGGAGGATTGAAGGGAATTCTCACCGTCCCTCTCCTCCAACTCCAACTCCATCCCCATCGTCGTCACTGTCATATCCTCTCTTTATCTTCGACTGAGAAGAAGAAGACGGCGGATGTCTCTAAACTTCATTATGGGGGCTCTCTTCATCTTCAACCTCCTCATCCCCATCTTATTCTTCATCGTTGGCAGCATTTAAATCACTGAGGCAACTAAAGAGCTTGTGCAAAGATGTCCAAACAATAAAGGAGCAATTATATGGTATGATAACTGTTTTTTCCGATACTCAAGTGTGAAGTTCTTTGGGACTATTGATTATGAAGAAAGGTTCTACATGTATAACTTGCAAAATGTCAGCGACGCTGAATCATTCAATCAGAAAACTAAGGAATTTATAAGTGACCTGACAAACAAAGCTTACACTTCACGATCTTTGTTTGCTACTGGAGAAACAAAGCTTGATGAGACATACAAAATGTATGGACTTGTTCAATCCACTAGGGACCTCTCTGGTGCGCAGTGTAAGAAGTGTCTGAATGATGCAACAAGTGAGATTGGCTCTTGTTGTGATGGGAAGATAGGAGGAAGAGTTGTTGGTGGGAGTTGTAATTTCAGATATGAATTATATCCCTTTGTGAATTCTTATTAGAAGCTCACGACTTCCATGGGTTTACTACTTGTATGTGTATGCACCATAATGTATTACTAATTATTGCAATAAGTTTGTCTAAATTAAATGTCATAGATTATTGGTATAATTAGCTAATTCTTGCATAAAAAAAAAGCTAATTCAACCATATATATATAATTTAATTCAACCATATTCATTAGTAATAAATAGGCTGGAAGAAAACAAGTACTCAACTTATTTCTAACGAAAAAAGAAAGAAAATCATAATTGCCTTAGTGTTTATAGGAACTCCTACAAACAAACCCTAATTAATTAATACGCCAATTGTTGATAAAATTGCAGATGGTCAAGTGAAATGGCAACAACTTGGAATGGAGTTCATTTCTATGGGATATTCATTGGTTTTTAGTCATGTTATAGACGATTTGCAAAAGAAGATAGTAATTTATGGAGATCGCTCATCATTGATAAATATGAGCGCAATAGATGGGAGTGGGATAAGAGAACTAAATACTCTTCCTATGGATGCTCTTTGTGGAAGTCCATTTCTCGGTGCGCAAGTGTTTTCTACCCCCACACCTCTATTCGATGTGGCAATGGTGATCTCATATCTTTCTGGCATGATTCTTGGTGTAACAACCAACTTCTTAAGGATCTGTTTTCAATGTTGTTTATCATTAACAACAAAAAGCATGGGAGAGTTAACAATTTTTGGTTTAATGACGATTCTTGAGATCTTTCCTTTTGAAGACCCCTAAATATTGGGGAACTAGAGGAGGTCTTTAAATTGATGCATCTGTTGGATAGTCAGATGCTCTCGGAGGGCTCTGATGGTTTGGTCTGGAAGGGTAAAGGCGTGGGCTTCTCGATAAAATTTTTTTCTGATATGTTGGCTGCCTCTCATTATGAAACTCATTTCAACCCTTTCATTTTCTCTCACAAGAATCTGGTTTGGGTGAAAAATCATTTTCCTCGGATAAATTTCTTTAGTTGGTCAGTGTTGCATGAGAGAATCTTGACTAAAGATAGGTTAATGAGAATCTTGACACAGGAAGTCTTAGTGTGCTTTGTAATGAGATTAACGAGACGCTGGATCATTTGATGCTTCACTGCAGATTCTCCAAATCCATTTGGAGCAGTTTATTGTCATAATTTGGTTTGAACTTGATGTTTCAAGGTTCCATTTTGGATTGGCTAAGTTGGTGGTCCCAAACTAATCATTTCCGGCAGGCGGAGTGGTTATGGTGGTCCCAAACTAATCCTTTTACCAACAAAATTATTGCTACGAAAATTGATTTCCTTGTTAATATTGTAGCATTGTCAACGAATAAAAAATTTCCTTGAAAAAGCCATAAACTTGTTACTGTTTTCGAACAAAATATGTTTTGTAGGAAACATTCCTTGTTAAATAGGTGGCGGGAAACATTCCCTCCAAACCCAATTTTTCGCTAAATTGATTTAACAATGAAATTATTTTTATGGCCACAAAATACTTGTTCCTTGGTAATTATGGCAACTTCTGAAATGAAATATTTTGTTGCTAAAGAAGACTAATTTTAACAACAACTAACTTTTCTTGTTAACGAATATTAAATCTTATTCATCCCTCTTTAGTAAGGAAATATGTTTTCTTAGACAATAATCACATTATTAGTAATGATTCGGTTCGTTGATAATGATTGATAATTTTTTTCATTAGGTTTTTTCTTGTTAAAGCTCGTTTATTAATTTATAGCAACAAAGTAATATTTCGTTGAGAATTGTCACACTATTGACAACGTTTTTTATTTTGTTGGAAACAATATCTTTTTTTAATGAAATCTTTGTAGTTATGAAATAAGATTTTGTTGGTAATTATAACATTGTTCGTAACAAATTGTTTTCTAGGTAAAAACTGATAATTATTTTAATGAAAATTTGTTTCTCATTAAAGTTCACTAACTATTTTATAGCGACAAGTCATTATTTTATTGGAAATTGGTAAAAATGTTTTAGTTACTAACAACTTTTATTTTCCTTGTTAATATGTTACTATTTCTAACAAAATTAAATTTCATTGAAAAAACCATAGAGTTGTCACTTTTTGTAACAAAATCTATTTTGTTGCAACTTTTTTTTGTAAAGAGATGGCGAAAAATATTTATTCCAAAACCAATTTTCCACCAACATTATTTAGCAACAAAATATTTCTTTTTCAACGAAATTTTAGTTTGTTAGTTATAATGACATCATTTACAATAAATTATTTCATTGCTAATAAATATTAATATTATTGACAAACATTTTCTTAGTAAATGCACTATAACACTCGTTCGTGTCTCTTCAACAATAAAACTAAATTTTCTCTAGTTAATTACCACGTTATTGCAACGATTTATTTGGTTACTTATAATGAATTTTTTTTCATGAAATATTTTTATATTTAAAGCTCCTAGCTTCTTTATAGTGGAAAAATATCAATTCGTTGAAATTTTTTATTACTAGCATTGATATTATTTCATCTGAAAAATCAAATAAAATTTATTTAACAATACAACATTATTTTACTGTTAATTATAATATTAATGGTAACAATTTATTTCGATGCTAAATATTGATAAAATTTTCATGAACATTTTTCTTATTAAGGCTCATTTTCTTATTTACAACAATTTAATTTTATTTCATTGGGGATATAACCAATTTCAATAACATATAGCATTGAAATGCTATTACTATTTTGTTGCTAATTATAATGGTGTTACTGTGAAAAAAAATTTCATTGCTAAAAGTAGTAGATATTTAACATAAATCTTATAATCGTGAAAATATTTAGTTCTAATTTATAGTGACGAAATATTATATATTGGTCTCTATTATATACGTAGCAATGGTTTTTTTATTGCAAAAAATGAGTAATTTGATTTAATAAGCTATAAAGTTGTTTCACACAACACAATTATTCAAATAGCTCAATTGATAAATATTGCAATAGATTTTACTATAGGTCAGGAGTTCGATTCTCGTTGAGCCTAAAAATAAATATATTATATATGAAATTTCATAGTGTGGTCTTATCATCAAGAGTGATGTCCTTAGAGTTTGGGAGGTAGTGGGTGATGTCCTTAGAGTTTGGGACCTAGATTAGGTCGTCTCTTAGACAACTTTAATATATTTTTTATTAAAAATAAACGATACCGATGACAACTTTCGTTGATATTCATGCATTTTACCGATGAAAAAGTTCTATGATAAAGGTTGTTACCTTTGCCAACGATAATTTTCCTTGATGATTTTAAGATTTTTCGAGAAACATTTTGTAGGTAAATAAAATAGTTCTTGCAACAAACAATTTGTTGGTAACGATATTTGATTTTTACCAACGAATTTCCTTGGTAGTTGTCAATATTACCAACAAAATATTTTCTTGACTTAGCATCCTTTTTACCAACAAAAACTGTAATTCCTTGTCAAATACCTTTAGCTACGGGGATGCCTCCAGGAACCCACCAACGAATTTTTTTTCTTGTTAAAAGTAGTTTTCAACAAAATTTTGAGTTTTGTAAATGACATTTTTTCTTGAAAAATGCCTTAATTGTTGTGGAGGATGAGTTCAACTTGTAATTTGTTCAGGGACTTGGTTTTTAGCACCTTCATGGTGTCTTGGCATTCCTTGATGTATGAATGATTATTTTTGTCGTTTGTTTTATTTATTATCTTTAATAAACTTCTTCGTGTTTGGCAAAAAAAAATGTTATAGTTCAGTTGGTCGGACATCTACCCTCCTTGTAAGATGTTGCGGGTTCGAGATTCGCTAGTTAGGAATTTGATAGTTTTTTGCCTGATTATTAGGAGCAAATATGCTCTGATGGTTATTAGCCTTACGATATTGAATGTAGATGCTTCAATGTATTAGAGCGAAGCCAAAACAAGTTTTCATGCGAGGTGGAGACAAAGGATCGGAGCGAAAGCAAGTCTTCATATGAGATGGAGGCGACTTGGATGCTAATTGGAAACAATGATAGAGCCTTTGAGCATTAATTCAAATAGCCTTCGTGATTAGATTAAAAAATAAATAAAAATGTGACCCCCTGTGTGTGTGTGTGTTTTTTAATGTTTTTTAAGGGAGGCAAGCTGATGATAAGTATGTGTTGAAAGAAAACAAAAATAAAAATTTAAGGTTAATTGTTATTGAAAGGAAAAAAAAAAGAAAAAAAAAAGCCAACAAGGTTTTAGGATCTCTTTAAGAAAATAATCAAACGAAAAACTCACAATCTCAAATATAGTTTATTACCTCTGGCATCTTCAAAATGATTTTCTTTGAACTTTCTCTAATAACCTTATTATCTGGATTTGTAGTATTCGACACTCATAAGGATATGCTACAAAGCTTCCATTCAACAATATGTTTGGGGATTTCAAAAATGTGTGTTGATAACTAACCAAGCATCAAAATTCCACTTAGGAATATTATTTTATTGTACCTTACGGGGACAATGATGTAGCCTTCGGGCATTGTTTCGATTACACTTTGGGGGACTGCATTGTAGTCTTTGGGCGCACATGGATTTGAATGTTTCATATTCAAGTAACTTCAAGTTTTAAGGTTGGTAACTTTTGTAAATTTGATTGGTAAGTAAATTGAGTAATATTTTTATATACCCTGTTAGTAACTAAGTGAGTGGTAATTTTGGTGATGATAACTTTTTATGTATCAAGTAGTAAGTTGATGTATAATAAATGACAATTTTTCTGTGAATATACGATACATCCAAGTTTGTGTATATACCAAAGCATTGCTGCCATTGCATACATATGTGTGCATATTACTTGATTGACAATTTATGCCATATTAGTCTCCCCTAAAAGACCTTAGGCTTCAAGTACCGAATGTCATTATATGTTGATTTTAGGGAGTACTCTTCCTTGGTATCTTGGGTCACTTGGGATATCTTCGTACTTCACGTTGAGCTCAAAATGTCCCAACTGGTTTACAATATCTCTTGCATATGTGTCGCATTATGAGAGACGATACTTCGAGCCAGTGCATGCCAGTGTCACACTTATTGCGTGCTAATGACTCCTTATTTCCTAATTGGAAGAAAATCATCAATTTATTAGATATGCAGATTTTTTAAATAAGTATTGTAAATCTTTTGGACAAAAGATACACACAGACAAAAATTCATTTATCATTGAAAAAGATGTGCCCATAGAGAAAATTAAAATTCTGAAAGGGGTGAAGAATTTTTTGAAGATTAGAGCCATTATAAAAATCTATGGGTACTGATATATAAAGGAAAGTGCAAAATTATTTGGTTTCACTACACCAAATTAACATTTTTGTAACAACCCCCAAAACAGTATCACTTTGAAAGTGTAACAATCCACCTAATAATTTTACATATTTTTCACAAACAAAATGATACAAAAATTGTATCACAATGAAGAGTATGGTTATAAAAGTGATACTATTCATGGTGATCCAACTTATTGTATCATTTTTTTTGTGTTACTGTTTTTCATTTTTTTGACTAAATTTAGTTTTGACTTGAAATTGTTTGGTGGATTGTAACATTTAAAAAGTGATACTGTTTTGAGAGTTGTTACAAAAGTGTCAATTTGGTGTAGTGTTTGCTGGTTTTAAAAATCAAATGAAAATAAAAAGTCAGAAAAGCTAGGTTGAGTGCTATATGGGAGGACTCGTCTTTATTTGACAAGTTCTCAATTTCATGCCGGTGTACAGTCAATATATATGCCGCGCGTGTTCCATTACAAGTGCATACGAAGGGGATGTTTTTTAAAAAAAAAGTTGGCATGGACTCCTATTGCACTACTACAAATATTAGCTTAGGTAACGCCACTTAGATAGCGCTTTTTTAAAGAGCTATCCAAGTGGGCACTAGGATAGCGCTTATTTGTCTTAAAAAAAATAAAAACACTACAATAGCGCTTTTAATTTTTTTTTTCAGTTAAGCGCTATCTTAGTTATGTCTTAGATAGCGCTTTAAAAAACACTATGAGAAAAAACGTTACCAAAGCTACCATAGCGCTTCCGAAGCGATATGCAACTTACATTTAGGATAGCGCCCGCTCGATCTAACCTAGAAGGGGAGAACAACACCTCCTTCTCTCTCTCGTCCCCCCTCTGTGCGTAGCTCTGCCTCCCTCTCGATCTCTCGCCCTGCTCCCTATCTCCATTGCTCTCACTCTCTCCATTGCTCTCCCTGCCTCCCTCACTCCACCGCTCTCACTCTCTCTCGCTTTCGAGCTTTGGGGGTTATGCAGACCTCTAACTGAACCTTCCCTCCCACTCGCAACCCTCTTCTTCTGTGGAGGTAACTTGTCTTCTCTTCGAACCAAACTCCAACTCATTAGCTCTGATGCACTCAGATTCTTCAATCCTTCTCTTCTCGTCCATCTCCCCTTTCACTCCTTCATCTTCTCCACCACCCCAAACTCTAATTCCTCAATTCCCCACTTCCACATATTTCCTCCGCCTCCATTCAACCCCAACTACCCATGTCCTCTTCGTCTCCGCCGCCCCCCGCAGTGGCCAGGACTCGAGGGTTCTTCTCCGTTTCTGGGTCCTATACAAAAGACCCAACTTTTTTCCAAAGCTCAAGTGAAGTGTAACCAAAGGGATCTTGGGTTTGATGAGAAACTTGGCGGGGTTGTTGTTTCTCTCTCACATGGATTTTCAGTGAAGCTTTGTGGGTCGGATAATGTCTTTGCTTTGCATTCCGTCTCTGCTCAGAAAATTTGGGTTGTTGCTGGGAAGGCTTTGGAGGGTGAGGAGGATTGTGTAAGTTTGAAATTAATCATGGGTTTCTCCCCTTTTAAATCCCGGTGTACAATTCGAACTTGGTAATCGTGATGAAGATATCATAATCCTCAAGCAATTCCAATTATAATGGTGTACCACTTGTCCCAGTCCAATTGTGAACACTTATACTTATCTGCAACATCAAAATTAAACTCAAGGTCAATATGAGAAGCTAGAGTGGTAGGATACATCAAGAAATTAAGATGAAGAAATTGAAAAAAGAAAAATAATAAAAAAAGGATGAATTTGCAAATGGGTTCCAAGATTTTTACCAGCCTTAGACTCTAGGTCCCGAACTTGTCTAGCTTAGACTCTAGGTTAAATGACCACATTGACTGTCTAACAAATAAATAAAAATGTCCCTCGACGGTCAACCAAAGTATTAATGATTGACTGAGTCAAGGGACATTTTGGTCGAACAAGTCAACATGGTCTTGGGACCTAGACCCTAAGCTGGACAAGTTTGAGACCCAAAGTCTAAGTTGGTACAAATCTTAGGACATATTTGCTAATTAACCACGAAAAAAAAACTTTAGTGATTGGTGATCACTATTCATGTCGAACAACCATATATTCTTAATAATTCAAGTTTATCATCATATTCCCATTGTCTCTTATGTAAATCATCTTTAATAAATAACTGTGTAGTTTGAAAAAATTGGTGCCTCGATAAAATCATAGGAAATGAAAAATGTTAGGAAACAAAATTAGAACATTATTAAAATGTGGAATATTTCATACCAAATAACATTTGGTCTAAGGCTCCATTGGGAAGGTATTCATAGATAAGTAAATTTTTCTTTTCTTCTATGCAGAATCCCAGTAACATTAGTACATCTGTGCATAGCTTAGCAACCAAAACCACCTCAGTTTTCAGTTTCTAACCCTTGCCCTGATCATTGAGCAAGTCTTTTCACTGCTATTTCTCTCCCATCAGGTAGCTTCCCCTGTAAGATATTTTCAAGCATTAATGACAGTAGACACATGCGATTCTTAAATGCAAGATTATAACTTGCCGTCTTTTCCAATGTGTGAATTTTTCTTACTCACACAATGATCAAGGCATGGGATACTACTGATAGTTAGGTAGGTTTTTTTTTTTGGAAAGAAAGCTGGGGTTTTTAGCAATTGGTGTTGAGCCAATACAAAAACCATGCAATATCACTTGTTGCCAAGTTAGTGTTGCTGTGAGATTAATGGCTCTCTCTGCAAAGGTCTCCACTACAATTTCAAACATAAATCCTACCCAAGTGGCAATGATGCTATAAATCAAAGCGACCCAAGCTTTGCACTTCCACATGATTTTTTATGTAGTTGTAGTAAATTTTCAAAGGAACTTGATAACAATGTTAAGGTGGCAAGAGTTAACATTGTTCTAGTTCCTTCAACTATTTTGTAGTTAATCTTCAGGTGGCAGGGCAAAATTAGAAGATCTAGTTAAACCACTGGAAGATGGAATGGAGAGGCTAAGCACATGGTTGAGAATCAATGCCAAAGCAAGATACTAAGTATTCGAACAAGTCCACCTTAAGCCCTGATTTCACCCCCCCCCCCCCCCCCCCAATCAAAAATGTCATATCTCTAAATGATTATCATATTATTGGAAAAAATAGGAAACATAATCATAACTATTAAAAATTCATGACAATTGGCTATATAAATGTAATAAGATAATTAGGAAATTTTCTTTTTGTCAAGAAATTCTTAAGATAAAATATTTCAATTAAACCTTTTATAGAGTTAAAACTCCCATAAATATGAAAGAGTAGGAGGAGAATTAGAAGAAAGTGAGATGGGCCACGGCTTGCCATGTGTCTTTTAGAAAGTCAAAAGGGGTGTGCAAATGTCAGGTGGTAAAGTGAAATGATCATTGTCCAAAAATACCCCCCTAGAATTTTGTTTCACTTAACTATTGACTAGGACATAGTTGAAATAGTTAAAATTTTGCAGGGGCAGTATGGTCTGTTTTCAGGAGTAAGATAATTTTAGAAGGTGGGGTTGCTTCTGAGCAGATCAGGACTCACATCACTCCTTGTTAATGGGTTCACCCACCCTTGGTGTTTCAAAGCTGAGCTTAGATATGTTGTTTAGCAGCTGTCTCTGGAAGTCTGCCTGGGGACAAATATTTATCTTTCTTTCGGAGCCTTAAGATGGTTCTTAAGATGGGTTTTCATAGGTTGGAGATCATCGCAGAACACTTGAAAAGTGAAACGGTTTACCAAAACAGTGGACTAGCTTCAAGAGCTGTCCAGCTAGTGACAAGAATGCTTACAGGAACTTGAGAACTAGCGAAAAGCTCTGTTACCTTGTCTTGAAGCCAGCTACAGAGGATTTAGCTCATCCATCCCCTTGATTGTAAATTTTGTAACATGAAAGGTAGTACTTTAGTTGGATCTCAATAGAGACACAAACAAGTGCATCAGTGTCGGCTAAAAGGGGGGTATTGCAGATCTGTAATTAATGAAACCTAAGATCGAACAGAAATAACTAACAAAAATAATAAATTGCTGAAAAATATATGAAGGAATAAACTAGATAATTCTCTTTTAAAAGGGGTTTAGTTAATTCAAAAGCCACCTACAACATGCCCTTAGGCCTTAGTTATAACTATAGCTAACCAAGACTAAACCATACTTTCTATAGGAGCATTGTACCCCAAATTACTCTTATGGGCTTATTACGGCTTGACCTAACATTAAAATAAATAAATTCAAATAAACTGAAATTAATCTAAATTACTAGTGGCTCTGACTACTATTTCCATCAGTAATGCTAATCGATTACTAATGTTACCATATCACCATGATATACATATAATAAAATGATATATGAAAAAGGTTGCTGATGTAGGCATGGTGTGTCTTTGGAGTATTCAATCAAGTAGCATCAAATGGAAATATAATTATTTTATTTTTGTAGATCAAGTGTCCTTGTAACATAGCATTAATGCTGAAAACAAATTACTTCAGAATTCAAATGAAATAAATCTCGTATGGGTCTAAGCCCAGTAAAATAAATAATTAAACAGGAGCAAAACTAGGATACACCAAAGAAAGGCCTAACTAAATTGATTATCAATGCCACCAAATATGTAAACTGAACAATGCAAAGGAAGTGATTTTAAAGGAACTAAAATGGTTTATTACCTTGTAAACTGGCCCAAAACCTCCTTCCCCAATTTTATAATCATTGGAGAAAAATTTTGTGGCAATTCACAGAGTAGATAGATCAAATATAAGCGATTCCATACTTTCATTTTCAGATTCCATGCATTTGATCCCATCTTCTTTAGTACCTGATAAAGGTCAATAAAATTCAACAAGTATAGTCACCAACTCACCATGTAATAATGATGACCTGCAGCAAATTAAATTTAAAAGGCTTTTAAAGATCAGAAGTTTCAAACTAGCACACGAGTCTTCCAACAAACAAGCAGCACTAATCAAATTAGTTTTTTTTTAACCTCACTTTCCACTAATACTTCACTCATGGTGTAGATTAGAAACTTTTTGAAGTGTGAAAAATTTATAAATAACCAACATTACAACTTTTGATCATACTTCATTGGAAAGTTACGCCAGACAGTTGGGCTTATGTATTCCAGACATGAGAAAGTGTGACGAACAACAAAAACAAACAACAAAAGGATCAAGAGAACAGAAACTTACCAAATGTGTTTTTGACATTCTTCCTCAATTGAAAGCAAATATAGATGACCAATATTAACAATGATGCAATAACAACAGGGATCACTATAAGGATAATATTCCTCAGATGAATCTTTTTACCTGCATCAAAAAGTTTTTCAATGAATTACCCATTTCGAAATCTCTATCATTTGATACTCTCATCACATGAATTTCAAGTTGAAAATTTCACAGTATATATTTTATAGGATCTTGTTATTTTAATCCCAAGGTGTACTAAAGAACCCCATGACTAGGGGAAAAAAATCTCATCATTATAATTAGAAAATCAATAGCTATCTTCCTTTGCCTCCACTTCTTTTATTGTTCATCTTCTATAATGAATTTTGCTATCTTTTCTCTTACAATCTTCAAATTGTGCAAAAAATTGATGAATAGTACCTTATCTTGCATATTAAAAAATTCGACCTCGGATTTTGATTCTTTATGGAATCAATGAACTAATTATCTTCTCTAACTCATCAAAGTCAGTTGTGAGCTTTTGAATGCATTCATAGAACTGCAAAACACATTAGAAATTAATAAACAAAGACATCTTTCCTGATGCAAAGAAACTTTAGTCTATATTAATTAAAAGTTAACGTAGCAGAAATTATTCAGATAAGCTGATTAAAAAGATAAGAATGGGCAGAGAAGTTTCTTGTCGGTTGCTTGATGTGTTATTTGTCCTTGTAGTTGAATTGTCATTTGGTATTGGAGAATATAAATCTGGTAGTGTTTTAGAGAAGGTGACTGAGAAGAGGATGCATAGAAGGGATATATCTCATATCTTATATCACAACTTACTGAACTTTCCTTTCCACTGATTACCATGCACGTGTTTGGAAAGACTTTCTGCCAAGCACGCATCTCGGGGGAATGGACGGCTCTCACCCCCCTGTGGAGTCCCTCGCTGGTTTCCTCGACAATTAGAATTTTTCAATAAGAAATCAAAACACAAATGCTTTATTTCGAACGAGCACTACTACAAATATTAGCTTAGGTAACGCCACTTAGATAGCGCTTTTTTAAAGAGCTATCCAAGTGGGCGCTAGGATAGCGCTTATTTGTCTTTAAAAAAAAAATCAAAAAAAACTCTACAATAGCGCTTTTAAAATTTTTTTTCAGTTAAGCGCTATCTTAATTATGTCTTAGATAGCGCTTTAAAAAACGCTATGTGGAAAAACGTTACCAAAACTACCATAGCGCTTTTAAAGTGCTTGCATAGCGCTTTAAAAGCGCTATGCTACTTACCTCTTGTATAGCGCTTTATCCTATAGCCTAATAATTAAAAAAAAATCAAATATCAAATTAAATCTCGTTTTTTCAGATCTTGATACGATCGGACGGTTAATATCACAAGCCCTAATAAAAACCTAAATCTCGACAACATGTGTTTTGGTTTTGCTTTTGCCATTTTTTCAAACACAGAGAGGCGATAGGAGGACGGAACCGAGCCGAGGAGGCGAGGAACCAGATCGTGGAGGCGAGGAACCAGATCGAGGAGGCGAGGAACCGAGGAAGGAGGCGACTCAGGCGAGGAACCGAGGAAGGAGGCGACTCGGGCGAGGAACCAGAGGAGGCGAGGAGGAGAGGAACCGAGGAGTCGCAGGGAAAGGACCAGGTTCGTCTCTCTCATTTCGTCTCTCTTACTTCTTCTTGCTTTTTTTTTTTTTTTTTTTTGTCTGTGTTTTGTGTGTGATTCACTGATTATTAGCCTATTTTTTGTCTACTGAGGAAGTGAGCATCTAATGCATATTTTTATTGCTTTTGAGTTATAGGCATATAGCTTTATGTTCAAAATGTTGTCATATTAGTGTTTCATGTGTAGTATCTAATGGAATGGAATGAATGTGTTATTAAAAATGTGTAGTTATATTCGTATGAATGAATTATTGTTTCAAAGATATATGGACTGTTTTGTTGAAAAAATCTTTCAATCAAATTGTGACAGAGTGTATTAATATAACTTATTCAAAATGAAAATGTAGTCCTCCGTATATGTTTCTTCATATTTTGATTCCGACAGGTTTCTAAGTCATTTCTCTATGATTTATTGTTACGAAATTGTTTGGATTCGATCTTTGTCTTCTCTTTGTGTATGATAGATTGGACAAATATAAATATTTCATGCTTAGCTTCCACTAATTAAAGTGACTGTTCATAGAATTGTGTGCTAGTAAGAATCTTGCTAAGTCCCAAGAGTGGAAAGAACAAGTAAAAAATGTGGATTCATGGCAATGGAGATTGATGTATTAATGTTTTTTTGTAGTATTGTTTTTAATGGATCGAGAATGGGTAAATGTGGATCGATTATCTGAAGAGTACAAGAAAGGGGTGGAAGAGTTTTGTGCTTATGCAACTAAGAATGCTAAAAATCCAATGTTCATTAAATGTCCGTGTCGAAAATGTTTAAATGTAAAAGAGGTTAGTGGTCAAATGAAGTTGCACGAGCATTTATTGTGTCATGGTATTGACAAAACATATAAGGTTTGGACATATCATGGTGAGAGCAAAGATAAACGTAGCTCAATTGGCAAACGTAAACATAGTTTATCAAGTCAATTGGGCTCCCAGTTTGAGTTTATAAATAAAATGAACACAAGTGATATGGGAGATGGTAATGAAAAATCTAGTCCTGTGAAGAATTTCCCAAGTGTTGTCAATGAAGAGTTGCGGGATCATCCTGATATGTGTGATGGCTTAAGAGAGGATGTTGGGTTACCGTTGTGGCCGGGTTGTACAAAGGCTACAAAATTGTCAGCTGTGTTGACTTTGTACAACTTAAAAGCTAGTCACCAAGTTTCTGATGTTTTCTTCACAGAGATGTTAGAAGCTGTAGGTGAACTATTGCCAGATGGGAATGTGCTCCCTCGAAGAGCATATGATGCTAAACAGTTGCTCAAATCTATCGGGTTAACACATGAGAAGATCCATGCTTGTTCGGATGATTGTATTTTATATAGGAAAGATTACGCAGAATTGAATGAATGTCCCAAGTGTGGTAAGAAGCGGTATAAGAAAAACAACTCCCCGGCCAAAGTTATGTGGTACTTTCCTATAATTCCTAGATTCAGGAGGTTGTATAGTAGCTTTGATGATGCTAAACACTTGACATGGCATTATGATGAAAGAGCAAATGATGGAATGTTGAGGCATCCAGCTGATTCACCTCAGTGGAAGACATTTGATAATAAATATCCAGAATTTGGGAAGGAATCAAGGAACTTGCGATTGGTACTTTCAGCAGATGGAATGAATCCTCATGGTGTTCAGAGTACTTCCCATAGTACATGGCCCGTGGTTTTGATGATCTATAACCTGGCCCCTTGGTTATGCATGAAACACAAGTATATGATGTTGTCTATTTTGATATCAGGACCTCGACAACCTGGTAACGACATTGATGTATATTTGGCTCCATTAATCGAGGACTTAAAGTTGCTGTGGGAAGAGGGTGTTGATGTATATGATGGATACAGAAAGTCTAATTTCAGATTGAAGGCTATGTTGTTTGGAACGATCAATGATTTCCCAGCTTATGGGAACCTTTCTGGATATACTGTAACCCCAATTTAAATAAACCCTGAAATTTAATTGCAACCACAGTCCTTGTGGGATCGACCTGTACTTGCCCTTGTCTACTAGTTAGACACTGTGCACTTGCAGTTATTAAAATTAGGTTAAATTAACCTATTTATTTAGGTTAGTTAAATCTGCATCAAGTTTTTGGCGCCGTTGCCGGGGACTGTTACGGTGTAATTGAATTCAAGAGTTTATTTTCACTAATTTGTAGTTTAGGTAAAAAAAAATTTTAATAAATAAAAAAAAAAAATTAGGTCAGATATAAGATTGCTTTTGCTTTTAGGATAGGCTTGATTTTAATTTTTTTAGTTATTTCTTTTAAGTCTTAGAAGTTTGATACTTGATTTTGCTTTTGTTATTTTTGCAGGTATTAATAGGCAGAAAGCATATATTACAGATTACACGCTTCTCGAGAAAATTGAACGATCCTGCAGAACATCAAGCAAAGTTTTTTATTTTTATTTATTTTGTGAGGAGAGTTTTAATTTTATTTTCACCTCGTTTTACGAGTGTGTGGTGTAATAATTTTTGAGAAATTTACTATTTTTCATTTTGTTTAATCACTAAAAAAAAAAACCCAAAATTTTCTAAGTCAAAAGAAATTATAGGGAAACAATTTTAATTGTACCCAATAATCTCTCGTGATTTAGAAATCCGACTTCTAAGACCAAGACCAGTAAATTTATTTGCATGTGCTTGTGTGTTGAGTGAAACGGATAAAAAGAAGTCGGACATTTTTTTTGAATTGTGCTAACGTTTTGTGCAGATTGGAATACGAACACTGTAAGTATTTCTATCACACGCAACGTATTAGCGACCAGGGTGCTTGGTGTAATTGTTTGAAATTGTGTGATTGGTTGTTAAATTTCTGTAATTATGGATGCTAAACTTTAGTAATTCATAATAAGCAGACACAGCTTATAAATAGCAACTGGTGGGACTTGATATCCCCACCTCATCACTCCAGCTGTGTGCAACCAATAGCCTAACATAATTAAAATCAATTAGCAAGTTAGATAGAGCCATCTTTTAGGTACGGTGTTCATAGGACAACCAAGACCAAGGTGAATCCAATAAATTTTGTGTGATCAAACTAAAAGTGACGATGGGTTTAATCATTCAATGAACTCCGAGAGGCCACTGCCACAAGGGTAATTTACCCGGTACGCCGAGTCATAAGTAAGCTACGATCCACAAGAAGAATTGGTGTCACCAATAGTTTTGGGTTAAAAACACAAGCCTCGAGTGTATATCCAATGTCACATCGTTCTCACATCTACTGGCTTACAGAGCGGTAGCACAAGGAAGTACTTAATTGGCCCATTGTGACCTCCTTCTCTTGTGCGATAATCCGGTTTCTTTGAAACAAAACTCTAGCCTACTGATTTTGAACTTTGTGGGGTAAAGTGTACACTCTTAGGATTAACTTGTAGCACCCATTGCCTTGTCATAAAGATTACATAAGAAATAATTGTCCCCCAAAAACAAAAAGATAATTGATCTCAAAAACATTGATTGCTTAGGGAGGCATGTTTCTTGTGCATTTATTGGTTGCTGATTGCGTGTGAGTCTGTGTATATTTTTAGAGTTAGTGCTTTTAAAAAAAAATTTATTATTTAGGATTATTGACTTTGCACCTTCGTTGTCCATTAGTTTATGCATACTTGGGTGCGTGATTCTAAGAGTAGACTTGTTCGACAAGAATTCGAAGAATTCGTTGAAGTCCCCATTACCTATTTAGGTTCATCATCCTTGTCCACTGAGATGGCTGAGGGGAAGGCCTTCAAGGATTACTTCGCCCCTCTTCCTAGCAGTGCTCCATCTTGCATTGTCTTACCTGAGACAAATGCAAACAGTTTCGAACTCAAACCATCTATTATTCATCTCTTGCCCACTTTTTATGGTTTTGAGAAAGAGGACCCTTATCTTCATGTCAAAGAATTTCTTGACATCTGCGCTACCCTGAAGTACCAAAACTTTTCTGATGATTCGGTCCGTCTTAGGTTATTTCCCTTTTCTCTGAAAGACAAAGCAAAATCGTGGTTAAATGCATTAGAGATAGGATCCATCACATCATGGGATGCGTTGTCAAGAAAGTTCTTGACAAAATACTTCCCCGTTCATAAAACAAATGCCCTCCGACGAGATTTATCTAATTTTCAACAAAAAGAGGGTGAACATTTCTATGAATATTGGGAAAGGTTCAATGAGCTCATTGTAAGGTGTCCCCATCATGGATTCAAGAAGTGGCGGTTAGTTCAATACTTTCAAGACGGTTTAACCTCTCAAAACCGTCGTATGATTGATGCCACTAGTGGTGGGTCATTAATGAAAATGAGTGTCAGTGAAATTTGGGAATTCTTTGAGACGTTTTTCGAAAATTCTCAGCAATGGGATTATTCGAGAAAGGAGTCTGATAGGCGTAAGGGTGGTATATATGAAGTTAGAGATACATCTGTCCAACCCCCTGCTGCCTCAAAGTTAGAGACGGCTGTTATGACCATGACTCAAAAGCTAGATGCACTCTTGAATTTGACTCAACCTGCACTTCTCGCAAACGCTTCATCTGAAGTATGTGTTGCATGTTCGAGTCCTGGTCATTCAATAGCTAATTGTGACTTGCAAAACGATTATCCTGCATACTATGCTGAGCAAGTCAACGCTTTTAATGTGATACAACGACCTGGCAATCATCCGCAACTTAACTATTACCAGTCAGGGTTCGCCAAACATCCAAGTCTCTCCTGGGCCCATGGCCCACACCAAGGGGGACCTGTTGTTGTTTCCCAGGCTCCTCAAGCCCCTGGCCCTGTTGGGCCCCACCATAACCAAGTTCATCCATCCAACACATCAAGCTTAGAGGAAACGATTAATCAGCTTTTGCACCGCTCAGCAAGTATAATGGATCAGAATTCTAAGGACATATCTGAGTTGAAAGCCACGACTCAAAGACTTGAGATAGCTATGAGTAAGATTACTCAGTCTTCTTCTGAGAGAGAGCCAGGGAGATTTCCTGGTCAACCTGTTCCAAACCCAAAGGGTCAATTCGCAGTTGGTAGTACATCTGAGTTTTACAATGAAGATGTCAAATCTATTACTACCCTTAGGAGTGGAAAACAGGTTGACAATCGAGTACAAGTGCCCGATTTGAGTGTTGGTGCATCTACGTCTAAGTCAAAACAGGTTGCATCTCCATCTGATAAGGAGGCTGATAAAGCCTCACCTTCTACAGATGCTCATGTTGACTCTGACCCCACTCAGGCATCTTACTTGCCTAGAGCCCCGTTTCCATCACGGTTAGCTCCTGCAAAGAAAGGAACAAATGTAACCGATGTAATGGAAATTTTAGACAGGTCCACATAAATATCCCACTACTCGATGCTATCAAGCAAGTTCCTAGCTACGCCAAGTTTTTGAAGGATCTTTGCACACAGAAGCGGAAGCTACATGTGCAAAAGAGAGCCTTCCTCACCGAGCAAGTGAGCTCCATTATTCAACACAGAACCCCGCCTAAGTATAGAGATCCTGGTTGCCCGACTATTTCTTGTATTATCGGTGACCATATGATAGATAAGGCATTATTGGATTTAGGGGCGAGTGTTAATTTATTGCCATATTCTGTTTATGGGCAATTAGGTCTCGGTGGGTTGAAACCGACTAGAGTAACACTGCAATTGGCAGATCGGTCTATCAGAGTCCCCCGCGGTGTTATAGAGGATGTGATTATCAAGGTTGACAAATTTTATTACCCTGTGGACTTTATAGTTCTTGATACACAACCTGTTCACAATCCCTCTAGTCACATTCCTGTCATTTTGGGTCGACCATTCTTGGCCACATCCAATGCCATTATTAACTGCAGGAATGGAATTATGAAATTGTCATTTGGCAACATGACCGTCGAACTCAACGTTTTTAATGTTAGTCAACAACCTCCCGAGCCCGAGGATGTTTGTGTGGTTGACATAATTGAGAGTTCGATGGAGAATTCCTTATTGGAGTCTGTATCAGATGATCCCTTAGCAGCATGCTTGACTCACTTCGGTTTAGACTTTGATGTTGATGATTCCATTAGGGGAGTCAATGATTTGCTTGACTCAGTCCCCATTGTGGATCCTAGTTATAAATGGAAGTTTAAAGTGGAACTCCTTCCACTCAGTGAGTCAAAATTGAACCTTTCTGCTGATACTATTGGAGTTTCTGACCCATTCCCTTTTCCGCGTGTTCATGATGACCCATTTGACATAGGTCCTCCTTGTGACTTCTACATGAAGTCTGATCCTCAGTGTTCCTTGGTGAGACTACATGCCATAGGTTGTGCTAATTCTAGGTTTGGGGGTGTTGTTACGTTGTCTAACTCATCATCTTGGTGTAGTTCATTTTGTTATGATGAGCCTGTACCACCTGATACATCTATAGTTACATTTACCTGCATCACATTTCCATTGATCAGGGCTAATTATGTGGATCCCATGTTCTTGAGTGAGGATTTCAATTTTCACCATCCTGATGTGGAAATTATCCAGTCTTCTGATTTGGAACCAGACTTAGGATGTTCCATTTTAGGAGTAAGGGAGGATCCTTTGTTGCATATCACTACTTGCGACCTATTCATGTTTAAGATCCCTATTGACTTCCAAGGAATGCAAGCTTCTTTACCATTTCTATATGATTTTAGATGGTGGCCTTGCAACTTTTGGGATGTGCTAGTATATCTTGTGTCGCATGTGGTTGTTTTTTTTGAGTGGACTGATCCTCAACTTTTCAGGTTGTTGGTATACGATTCCTTAACCCTTTTGAGGTGAATGTTCCCTATGTTCTTCCTCGTCACTTCCTAATATATCATTCATGAGGGAGAATATATGTCAAGCTGACGACGTTAAACCAAGCGCTCCTAGGAGGCAGCCTAGCTTCAGTTGTGTCATGATGGTTAGTCTGGATTGATTTTCGAGTTCTTTCTAGTTGCATTCCACTCATACTCGTTAGCTCCGTAACAATTTTGACTTACAACTGATACATGTAATATTTTTATTTTATTTTTTTAATTTTTAACTTTTTTTTTCATTTGTGTCCCGTATTGTTTTTATCAATTTATCATGATGAGTCCACAATTCTTATGTCTCTGCGCGTTCGTTGGTGGAAGATTTCGTCGAAATTGGTAAAAACTTTCCCATGGTAATATCCCCTTCACTCTCATCTTTTCTTTTTCCTGCATTTGTCATGATCATCATTTTATACATTGAGGACAATGTTTGGTTTAGGTTTGGGGGTGAGGTTTATGAGTTTTTCTGCATTTTTCAAGAAATTTTGAACTAAAATTTATTTCACAATTTACTATTGTATTCTACTCAATCTCCATTGAATACATAGTTAATTATGATTATGTGACAAATTTTCACTTTAAAAATGCATTCAAAATCTAAGTTTCATTCCAATGAAGATGATGTGTTTTCAAGTATGCCTTTAAATTGGAGGAATACATGCTTTCACGTGTCACTTTTATATATCAATAGGAAAGCATATGGTTTGATATTATCTTTAAGTTAAATTTATTTCATGAGATTTTTTTCAACTCAATTACTTTTTGCACTATAAGCCATATTAGCATGATTTGAAGTTGATGAGTGAGATATGAGCTAGAAAACCTTAGAATAATAGTGGAGACTTAACCAGTGAAAGTTTTGAGCCATTCTTTTCTTTCTGAGTGTTAGATAAATTTACTCTAATTTTTCTTGAGTTCGCATTAAGTCGTTGATGATCTCATTATTCTCATTTTTCTTAACAATTGCTTTGAAAATGACATTAAAATTAAATTATTGCACTAGAACTTTTTAGTTTATTTAGTTGAGATGTCATAATACCAACCTGAACTTAAGAAATGATGTAGGCAAGTTTTTCTTAAACCTTTTCTAGCCTTTTTACTTACCCACTCATTAGTTCCCTTTTGAAGCCCTTTGAGCCGTTGATAGCCTTTTATTTGTTAACCCCTTTTCAATACCCAATTTATCTAAGAATGTATATGGATGAATGTTAGTTGGAAATGGGCAATTAGAAAGAACAGAGTCAAATATACCATGAGTCATCAGTGTTGAAACATTCTATTGAGTAGAAGAGGAAAAGCATGTAGTTGAAAAAAAAAATAATAAATAAAAAAATAAAAAAAATAAAAAAAGAAAGAAAGAAAGAAAGAAAGAAAAGGAAGGTCAATGAAAAAAAAAAAAATGAAGAAAGCAATTGATGGTTAGAACATTGATAGCCCTTGTGTTAGTTTAATGGGTGTATACATTCTTAGAGATTTTTCGTATACCTTTTTCCATTCTTTGTTAGCCATTACCTAAGCCCCATTACAACCTATTAAAGTCCTAGTTGATCTTAAGAGATGGTTAGTTTCATAGATGTGGAGATTAAATAAATAAGAACTATGGTGCATGATTTAACATTCTCAAAAGTAATTGATATTCCTGTCCATGAGATCATATTCATTCCATTCTTGAAAAGTCCGTTCTTCATATTACTATATGTGAGATGATTGTTTTCCATTATTTACTCTTTTCCTCACATATAAACTGAGTGAAATATCAAATCTCTGAGTGTTTCATTGTGAGTGACATGAGAGGTTTGAAGTCAAAACAAATTTTCTAAAGGAGATTTAGTAATTGTTTTACTCTGAAATAAAAAGTTATGTTGATAAGGTCATGCACACACACACTTCGAGTTGGGAATAATTGATGAAATTTATTTAACCTTTGGGTATTATTAAATGGTTGTGAGACTCTTTGATATATTATTGTGAGACTGTTAGCTATTTTCAAAATTTTTTGGCAGCTAAATTCTTACTCTGAGGATAATAGATCGAGTTACCATGTTTTGGAAATTTATTAAGTCATAATGTTTGTGGGTAACATTTCTGGAAACCCTCACGAGACTATAACTCGTCCACTAGAGGTAATTTAGGGGTTTAAAGCCTTGTTGCACGTTTAAGGTAAGTGCAACCGATGATTCCTGCGAAAGTGAGTTAGATTTTATTTTATTGTTTTGCTCGAGGACTAGCAAAATATAGGTTTGGGGGTATTTGATATTCACATAATTATTACATAATATATCCCTTAATTTATATATGTTAGTGTTTCGATTATTATAATTTATAATAATTATTTCGTTTTCATGTCTTGGCAGGAATTTGAGCGTTAACGATGAAATGGTATTAAGGCGACAGACAATTGGTCGATTCTAGTGGTGGTACAAAGCAGAGAGTCACATATCTAAACCTAACCCTAGTAAACCTAGATCCACCTAATTTAACCTAAGCCCAAATCCAAAAATGCTAACCTAAAAACCCAAGCCCAAGATAATAGAACCCTATTTAGCTCCCCTAATCTTAGAGAACCAGAGATATCGATGATTCTCTCCTCTTCCACAGCCCCTCTCCCCTCATCTCTTTTCCAGCCACCACACCACCCTGCCGGCAATCCTTGCTCGATAGGAGAGCCGACAGCGCGATAATACCGCCATCACCACCTCCTCCTCGTCCTCTACCATCAGCCGCCGCATCCTCACCCTGTCTCGCACACCAACAGCCGCCACCTTCTACCATCCCTCTCTCTGTTCCATCATCCATCACCTTCATCACCACCTCCGCACGAGTCCAACCACAACAACAGGCCGCGGGAACAGCCGCGACAGAGCTCGCAACCGAGCGGAAACGGAGCGAAAACAGGGAGTTTCCTCTCCCGAATTTGCTCTGTTTATTTGGTATTTCTTCACTTCTTTCGTCTTTGCAGGTTCTAGGATCACTCTGAGGACGAGGGAGGCCGTGAGGAACGAAGGAACTCCGCGGGAACAGTCGCGACAGGAAGCAAAAATAGGGAGTTTCCTCCCTGTTTCTCTCTGTTTTGTTTGCTGTTTTTCATGGTTTTCTTCACCTTTTCTGGTCTTTTGTAGGTTCTAGGATTGATTTGAGGACGAGGGAGGCCGCGAGGAGCGAGAACGAGGCCGCAAGAGCCGTCGTCTCGCTGGAGACGAAGGCGCAGCAGCGCGTGACTTTGGCGGGAGAAAATTGTTTTTTTCAAACAGTTCAGCTATTGACACCCCCGAGTTCTCTAAGAGCCACCACAGTGCCTTTAGCAGCCCTTTTCTCCGGATTCGCGTTCATGCAGAGATGAGTTGCAGCGTACCGCATCACAAGGAGATGACTACCACTACCATGGATAGCTAAACCCTTCGCCAAGGCTACGATGAAACCATAGGGTTTCCTAGAGTTTGTGTATTTAAATTTATTGTTTTCTTTATGCTTGAACATTAAACACATTTGATTTATGATTTTCAATAAATTGCTTTCACCGATTATATCCTGATTAATTATCTAGACTAGTCGGTAGTTAGAAATACTCTTTGTTGAAATTCAAAAGTCTGATTTAATCAATTAATCTGAATCTGTGATTGTGTGTGCCGTAAGAAGACACGCAATGTTAGGGATTAGGATTAGTTAAAATAAATCTGTGATTGTGTGTGCCATAAGAAGACACACAATTCTAGGGATTTATACCTATGCTGAAATCAATTGTGAACTTAGATTAATCTTTAGGTTAGTCATGTTAAATCTTGAAAACAATATTTTTGATTACACAAATCTCAAAGAACCTGTGGTGGATTCAATGCCTTGGTTTCCTTTCTCATATTCTTTAAAACTTTTTATTTTGTTTTTAATTTGATTTTTAGTTTAGATATTTTAATTGCTGTAACCCCAATTTAAATTAGTTTAAATAAACCCTGAAATTTAATTGCAACCACAGTCCTTGTGGGATCGACCTGTACTTGCCCTTGTCTACCAGTTAGACACTGTGCACTTGCAGTTATTAAAATTAGGTTAAATTAACCTATTTATTTAGGTTAGTTAAATCTGCATCAAGTTTTTGGCGCCGTTGCCGGGGACTGTTACGGTGTAATTGAATTCAAGAGTTTATTTTCACTAATTTGTAGTTTAGGTAAAAAAAAAAATTTAATAAAAAAAAAAAAATTAGGTCAGATATAAGATTGCTTTTGCTTTTAGGATAGGCTTGATTTTAATTTTTTTAGTTATTTCTTTTAAGTCTTAGAAGTTTGATACTTGATTTTGCTTTTGTTATTTTTGCAGGTATTAATAGGCAGAAAGCATATATTACAGATTACACGCTTCTCGAGAAAATTGAACGATCCTGCTGAACATCAAGCAAAGTTTTTTATTTTTATTTATTTTGTGAGGAGAGTTTTAATTTTATTTTCACCTCGTTTTACGAGTGTGTGGTGTAATAATTTTTGAGAAATTTACTATTTTTCATTTTGTTTAATCACTAAAAAAAAAAAAAACCCAAAATTTTCTAAGTCAAAAGAAATTATAGGGAAACAATTTTAATTGTACCCAATAATCTCTCGTGATTTAGAAATCCGACTTCTAAGACCAAGACCAGTAAATTTATTTGCATGTGCTTGTGTGTTGAGTGAAACGGATAAAAAGAAGTCGGACATTTTTTTGAATTGTGCTAACGTTTTGTGCAGATTGGAATACGAACACTGTAAGTATTTCTATCACATGCAACGTATTAGCGACCAGGGTGCTTGGTGTAATTGTTTGAAATTGTGTGATTGGTTGTTAAATTTCTGTAATTATGGATGCTAAACTTTAGTAATTCATAATAAGCAGACCCAGCTTATAAATAGCAACTGGTGGGACTTGATATCCCCACCTCATCACTCCAGCTGTGTGCAACCAATAGCCTAACATAATTAAAATCAATTAGCAAGTTAGATAGAGCCATCTTTTAGGTACGGTGTTCATAGGACAACCAAGACCATGGTGAATCCAATAAATTTTGTGTGATCAAACTAAAAGTGACGATGGGTTTAATCATTCAATGAACTCCGAGAGGCCACTGCCACAAGGGTAATTTACCCGGTACGCCGAGTCATAAGTAAGCTACGATCCACAAGAAGAATTGGTGTCACCAACAGTTTTGGGTTAAGAACACAAGCCTCGAGTGTATATCCAACGTCACATCGTTCTCACATCTACTGGCTTACAGAGCGGTAGCACAAGGAAGTACTTAATTGGCCCATTGTGACCTCCTTCTCTTGTGCGATAATCCAGTTTCTTTGAAACAAAACTCTAGCCTACATATTTTGAACTTTGTGGGGTAAAGTGTACACTCTTAGGATCAACTTGTAGCACCCATTGCCTTGTCATAAAGATTACATAAGAAATAATTGTCCCCCAAAAACAAAAAGATAATTGATCTCAAAAACGTTGATTGCTTAGGGAGGCATGTTTCTTGTGCATTTATTGGTTGCTGATTGCGTGTGAGTCTGTGTATATTTTTAGAGTTAGTGCTTTTAAAAAAAAAAATTATTATTTTGGATTATTGACTTTGCACCTTCGTTGTCCAATTGATAAGAAGTGGTCCATCGTTGTATTGTCGAACAAGTTCAATAATAGTTACCAAGTTAGTGACCATGTTGATGAGGACGTTGATACAATTAATGATCCTTTTGGGGACGTGTATGTTTGCCCGAGCACTTACGATTATGATGATCATCAAAACTTATATTTAAGGTATGATCATGATGAGGGTGAATATGTAAATCCAGATTTTGTTAATGTACATGGCCATGAACGATCAAAGTCAACTACCAAACGAAAGAGGATATCTAAAGCCAAAAAGTCAAAAAGAAATGTATGTGTTTTTCCTATTATATATTTGTAATTTATATCCAGTAGTAAGTTGTAAGGTCCAAAGTAATGTATGTATTTTTCATATTGAATTATGTCCATTAAACATTAATTAGTAAGATCTAGTATGTATTTTTCCTACTGAGTCATTTGTGTAAGTAAGTTGTAAGATCCAGAATAAATGAAGCATTTGTAGTAAGTACTCATTATCCTTTGCAATATTGGCTTGTTACTTATGATTTTGTGTATTAATTCACGCTTATACTCTTTATTTTACAGGATCATGACTGCTAGATCCCCGAGCAAGCGCCAGAGCAAGGGTCGTGCTCGAGAGAACGGTCGAGGGGATGGTCAAGATGATTCTAGAGGAGGTGAGACAGGAGGTTCAACTGGAAATAGTGGCTTGTCCCAGGTTCAGTCTCGAGGAATAGTCACTATGGTGAGTGTTAAGAAAAAAAGGGCCAAAGGAGATGTAATAAAGGTGAATTGGAATGAAATGGGCCAACCAATTGGCAAAGAGTCGATGACCTTAGCACACTTTGTTGGATCTTGCTGTAGACGAACGTTTCCAATCACGATTACCAATTGGCGTAAGGATGATTTGTTGCCATTGAAAGAACAACTTTGGGATGAAGTCAAGGTACCTTTGCTATCTCAATCTGCGTTTAAATTTTAGTAATTGGTGTGGTTGTTTGTTTGGATATACATATTGTCTTCCTGTCATGTTCTTAAAATCATATGTTTTTAATCATGCTATAAAACACTTGTCTTGGTGCATGTTATGTGATGCATGAACGTTTGGAATCTGATTAAGTTTAGTTATATTCTCTGCATTACTCAAAACAGCTCATGATAATTCTGGATACCAAGAAAAACTGTAGTGATCCAACTTAACACCTTCAATGTCTGAGCATCCATCAATAAAATGTTATGATAGTTTAAACTTTCCACAGTTTGAAAATATGCTTAGCTTACACTACCTTGGGAGGCCATATAGGACAAGAATGGCTGTGACTTCACATATCCGAGTCAGCTTCTGTGGCTGTGAACTCATACCTAAAAGTCGGTTTCCACCAATTCTTGGTCTTCTAAGAATCTGAGACATTTCGATAAGGAGAAAAGTAAGGAAACTGTATTATCAATATCACTGCTGTAGTCAACTGCAAAGACCAAGAACATTGTAATATATTTCCAATCATACACTCGTAATAGTTTGCTCCTCTGAAAGACATAAACCTCTAGTCTCAGGGAAATGATGGTGGCCCTGACAACAGTCAACATCGTTTGATCAAAAGCAAACTCCAATATATCTGAGTATATGGAAAGAATAGGGAGGGTTCATTAAATTACATTCTTCTCTCCTTCGATAGCTTCATTGAGTCCTCAATGGGACTTTGCCTCCCCCCTCAATGGAATACATAAGTCCAGTTCTGACCAGGTTGGATCGGACAATTTGTACCCGAAACTCCATCTTGCCATGAGTTTAGTCTCTGTTGTATGCCATTCCTGCACCCACCCACCCCTGTTATCCACCTCTCTATTGAAGAACAAAAATTTCACCAAAAAAAAAAAAAAAAAAAATTATCCTTTAATCTTTTTGTCTGGATTTCAGGCCTCTATTCAATAAACTATATGAGTTGAAGTATTGAAATGATTTTACAAATCGTTGAAGATTTAGTTGTATTAGAAAAGTTATTTTTGGTTCGACTACAACTTGTGCTCTATTACGAAAAAAACTATGAAGGTCTGTTTCAAACATTAATTTTTAATCAAGAATTTTGAATTGAAGTTTGTCAAGTTTATGGATAAATGTAATAAGAAAGAAATTAGATGAGCCTTTTCATATATGATTGCAACATAAACATCTTTTCCATGGAAAACAAACCGAACAAACATATGTTGCAATCAAAAGAGAAAAAATTAAATTAATTTTCATACCATGTCATGAGAAAGGGTTCATCCAAATTGTTGAAGATGTTTACATGAACATAATCATTAGTAGTTGCATTGATGAGTGGACCTGGGAACATCCCATTGATGGTTATAACCTGTTCATATACACCAAGAATCAATCATCGATGAACATATCATACACTGAAAACACAAGCAATTCAGTAAACGTAATGTACTTACAGCTTGAGCATTGTAAAGAGGCCTGATATTCCTACTGACGGATACATTCCATTCATAGAAGATATCTGCTGCTCTTGCCACTGAGACAAGGAGCAAAAGCGTTGTCCCAAAGAAGAAGAGTTTAATGCAACCCATGGTATGGGTGTGCATCTCTGATTTCCTTGCTCTGTATTGTCACAATATGGGAAAGAAATACCGGAAGGGTTGCTCAAATATGTCTTAGATTTCTTTGGACTTGTCGGAGGTACCTTGGTTAATGGTGGAGAAACCTAAGAGATTGACAGAACATAGTCAAACTCAAAAGGACATTGTTCCAGGTAAGATTTTTGTTTTCATCAATGAAAATGTTATCATCCTTCCGTCTTGACATAAGGGAAGCAGTTTGATTGTTCGGACGGCTAAATATTTTTGCTTCAAAGTTGCCTGTTCGAGTCCAACTATCACACTGATGTATCCATCACCTTAAGTAGAGTGCTCTGTTTAGGTTGTGGAGCCTGAACCACTTGTTTAATAGGGATATGCGCATCCAAAGACTTGTAGTGATACTAAAAAACGGAGCCAGCATTATGCTGAGTGTGACGTGTCCGACACTACCAGAACCTAGTGTTTGAATGAGGCTTCTTTGATTAGTTTAAACTTTTCTCAGATTTAATAACGTATTGTTGGTGCCTTATGTGAAGGAGGCATAGAGATTTGCAAAACATAACTTCTTATGTTCTTGTTTTTATATTTCGTTGTTTT
Source organism: Berberis thunbergii (assembly GCA_003290165.1). Lineage (NCBI taxonomy): Eukaryota > Viridiplantae > Streptophyta > Magnoliopsida > Ranunculales > Berberidaceae > Berberis > Berberis thunbergii. The sequence continues at coordinate 429,483 of QNQO01000975.1, forward strand.
TTAGGTTGGACTGTTTGCACTTGTTTGAGGATGATTTGTTCTTTTCTTTTCTCACATTCAATCCCATAATCTGAGGTTTATCCAAGAAATCAAACAGTTTCTGACTTCCTGAAAGTACATAACGAGTTTCATATGCAATTTGCTTGGAGCTTTACAGCAAGTGATTAAAAATGTGATCAGACAGATGTCAGAAATGATTTGTTTCACAATATTCCTCTTAATTCAAGAGATCCTTCATCCAATAAACTAGGAACCTCTAAGGTCAAAAAAATATGTGACAAAAAGTGAATTTGTGTGATCTAAGATTTGATTTTCAGAACTTTTACAGTTCTTATTATTGTTTTTGCAAAAGAACTACTAGCTAGCCTTCATCATATGCTCAATGGATACAATATTGATTACTTCTGACTGTTGTCAGATCGACCCTCTAATTGAGAGTTAATACTTCAACCAAAACATCAAAGTATGCACCTCATCTTTAAAATAGAAATGGATTCTCTCATTGTATCCTAACAATGTCATGAAGTTGTTCAATATTTGAACTGAACATAAACTTCCACTTGTTTTCCTTAGAAATGCTGCATAAGATGTCATATCAATAATGAGGAACCAATAATTTCTATAGACCCTATTGCAAAAATGAATGCAGAGCAATATGTGTTAACCTAAACCTGGGAAGTTTTTTGTTTTATTGACTATGGATGACAAGCTGAATAGATGATAAAGAAAGAAAGAAAGAAACATACCTGAGGCAGGACTTTGCAAGCATGCAGTGATATTATCCTCATTTTTATATGTTCAAACATTTGTTTTGAGCTTCTAGTTGTAATATCCCAACAAACCACAAACTCGACAGACCTGTATGAAACAAACTCGGCAGACCTGGGTCTAGATGTACTGCATTGAGATGGGTCTAGATGTGCTGCACTTTCATGGTAGGACCTTTTAATATGTATGACTTGTAAAACCATTAAAAGCTGCAGGGGAAGAAAAAAACCTTTAAATTTGACATCTTTGATAGCCTTTCTGTGCACAAACTTGACTATGTTCCCACATCTAAGAGATAAGCTGTCGCTATTAGACAAGCATATACCAATACTTTGTTATGTGAATCATCATCTTAAGTTACATGGGAAAATAAGTGTTGTCATGCAAACTACTGACTATAGATTAACATGACATTATTTACTCTTGTAACAGGAAACATTTGCGGGAGTTGACGAATCACACAAAAAAAAGATTGTTTCTCGTGCCGGTTACCTGCATAGAGTTTTTAGGACAAGGTTAAGGAATCTTGCGAGAGATAGTGAGGGTAGCTTTTCGGATGAGCCGCCTTTCATATACTCTCACTTGTCCACTGTGTCTCTGTATTGGAAAGATTTCGTAGCATACTCATCAACTCTGGAGTTTAAGGTACGTTCAAGTTATTATATTACTTCAATTTGGGGCATTTCAATTTAAACCAACTAATGACAACATTCAATTGAAGGAAACAAGCAAACTTAACAAAGAGAGAGCGGAAAAGATGGAAGCGCGATATAGGAGGGCATGTGTGGGTTATGCACGGCTGAGAGAGCGGATTGTATGTATTAATTATCTACATTACGTATCTATGATATGAAATTTAAATGTGGCTTTGAAATTCGCAGATTGAGCAAAAAATACGTGAAGGGGAAGAGGATCTTGTTGTGACTCGCTTGGATACTTGGAAGTATGCGAGGATGAATGGTGAGCATGAGGTTGATGATCCTACTGCCTTGCAAGTACTTGAGGATGTGGTAATATCTACTTCCTTTGTTTGAAAACAAATCTGCACTGTTTGGACATGATACCATCCTATATCAAGAATCTAAATGATATTAAGTTGTATTAGGTACGCATAACACAACAGTTGGAAAAGGATGAGCTAAATGATATTAAGCTTGGCGACTTGCTTGATCGAGCAATTCCTTTAGAGTATTCCGGACGTGTCCGAGGATGTGGATGGGGTGTTACGAAGAAATCTTTAGCTCAGGCACCCGAATTGTCCGAAATGTCAGAGTTGAAAAAGCAATGCAATAGATTAGAGAAAGACATGCAAGAGATGAAGGCTAAAGGCTACCAACCTACTGTGCCATCATCTTGTGGTTCTAGTCATAAGGATAATTTCAATGTGGATGATGATGACATGAATTTTAATGATGACCTTGATTTTTCGAATGAGGTTCCGAATGAGGTTCTTCCTGAGGTATATTTAATTTTCAAACTTGGCTAATAAATATGTTTATTGGATAAAAGACTAACATACTTTTCGTTTCTAGGGTCCTATTAGATGTTATTTGTATGTTGAGAACCCTCGTAGACATGTTGGGCAAGGTATTTTGCATAATCGCCCGAATGAAATTCTTCATGGTGTTCCACTACCAGAAGGTTGAACATATTACTTTAAGATTTATATACCGACTTAGTGTGTGTGTGTTGTTATACTTATACAATGCCATGATGCAATTTCAGGTTATGCGAGGATACAATTTGAAGTGGCGGTAGAATCTGAGAAACATTCAGCGGTGCCGCAATGTACAGACGAAGTTAGGACTGTAGGAGAAGCTGTTGGCCATTTCATTTTGTGGCCAAAAAAGCTGGTGTCTTTGAGAATAGAGGTACAATTATTTATGTATTAAGTATTTTCTCATTTTTTCTTGCGATTAGGAGCATGTCTGGGATATCTTTGTTGTTTGTTGTTCATGTTGATGAAATTATTTAGATTGCTAGGAATTGATAAGGAACATATAGCTTATTTAGATTGCTAAAAAGCTATTCTTGAAATTGATAAGGAGAACATATAGCTTAGTGCTAGAAAGCTATTCTTGAAAGTATGAGAACATATAGCTCAAATTCAATACTTACCTCACAAGTTAATTTTTGATTTGCAGTGTCCACCTCCTAAGAATAAGAATATGGATAAGAGGAACGATGCTAATAAGCCTATCATGAAAAGTGTAGAATCAACGTTTTGTGCTAAGCCATTAGGATATCCTAAGTGTGGAAATTCTCCTCATAATTCCATGGTATTGCATATTTTGCGTTTCTTACCCTCAAACATCATGAATGGTGGTATCGAAGTTCCCATGACAGCATATTTTGACGGGGAGCCTTGGAACGAATGCATTGTTCATGAACATGTCGTGGAGATTCTAAAGGATCGATGGTTAGGTGCCTCAAGCATCGCCTTCTATATAAGGTGATAAAACTAGTAAAATAATTTATTTGATGTTAATGTTTTAAAACTTTATTTGTCCTTATGCATTGTTGATTGTTGAAGGTATTTGGGTGAAGTCTATCTATCCGAAAATGTCGAGTTAGCGGGGAAGTTTTCTTTTATGTCGCCCCATATTACACCTATGCTAGGTAATGGGACATCGTCCAATCATTTGGCCGAATGTTTGTTGAAGCATACAGGAAAGGACCATCTATTATTGGTGCCGCATAATGTTGGGTGAGTTCAATATAAATAAGATTCAATTATGTGTTTATTAAGTATCAGGATGTCTAAATTTTTTGAAACATTATGCAGTCAACATTAGGGTATTGATTGTATCAATACCATTATACATATTACATATGTATAATATTACTTTATACAAAATAGTGCATTGAGAAGTTATCGGACTCGTCGAGGCGGCTCTATAACAAAGGCGGCAATGAACAGATTTAATTGGGCAAACATTCAGGTAAATATTTTACAGTACTAAAAATTATTTTATATAATAAGACATGGTAACAAATTGCATATAATTAATTGGATGTTATTTCTCATAGTGTCCAAAGCAGATTGAGATGGATGGCATCCATTGCGGTCATTATATTTGTTGCTATATTGAGGATCTCTTGAAATCTGGTGATACAAGTATTCCTGTTTATGTAAGTAAATAGTTTTATTGAATTATTTTATTTGTTGATTTTTGAAGTATTTGATATCATCTAACTATATACTGATTGTAACTTTTGTATTTGCAGTTTGTTCAAAAACCAGTCAAATTTTATTCTCCGAAAAAAATGGAGAATTTCGTAATCAATTGGTCAGGATACTTGTACAACCGATTTCTACAATTGGAAATCGGTATATTTACAACATTATGCAGGAAAGGACTATCTTTATTGATTGATTGAACGTTGTCATTATTATATTAAATATTATATTTAGCCCAGAAAATCGGTATCGGAAAAATAGAAAAAACAAATCAAATAACTTAGATAGCGCTCAAATTAGCGCTATCTAAGTTTAACATATATACTACAATAGCGCTTCTTTAAGCGCTATCTAAGAACAATCTAATTACTTCCATAGCGCTTATTTACGCGCTATCTTAGCAGATAAACAAATCTAATTCAAAAATTTCATTTAAATTAAATAGCGCTTAAAAAAGCGCTATTCAAGCTAACTTAAAAAAAAATTAGCGCTAAATTAGCGCTTTAGAAGGCGCTATTGAAGTTAATTAAAAAAAAAATCACGCTTAGATAGCTCTTTTTAAGCGCTATCTAAGCGAAGCGCTATTCAAGTACGCGCCTTGCATAGCGCTTTTGAGCGCCTATCTAAGCTACCATAGCGGTAGCTTAGATACGCTAAAGGCCTATTTTTAAGCGCTATGCAAGCCTATATTGTAAGTAGTGGGAGTTTGATTCCCGTTGAGCCTAAAATAATATATTATTATGGATTTCCATAGTGGGGTCTTATCATCAAGAGTGGTGTCCCTAGAGTTTGGGAGGTAGTGGGTGGTTCCTTAGAGATTGGGACCTAGATTAAGTCGTCAAGAGCTGAGAACGATCGGTTTAATATATAATTTTTTTATTGAAAATAGTTTCCCCCTTGGTAATTTGTATCGACACCTATGACAACTTTTATTGATTCACATTCATTTTACAAATGAAAAAGTTTATTTGATAAAGGCAGTTACATTTTCCCCCGACAATTTTCCTTAAAGATTCTAAGTTTTTTCGAAAAAAATTCATAAGTAAACAAAAGTTTTCTTGCAACAAAACAATTTTTGGTAAAACTATTTGATTTTTACAAACAAATTTTATTGATAGTTGTCAGTATTACCAACACCGTGTTTCCTTGACTTATCAATTGTTTTACCAACAAAAATGTAATTCCTTGGTAAAAACCTTTAGCTACGAGGATGCCTCCACGAACCCAATAAAGAATTTTTTTCATTGTGGCTTTCCCCAATGAACCCAATAAAGAATTTTTGATCTGGTTAAGGGAATCTGGTTGACAGATGTGGCTTTCCCCAGACCCATTGATAGAGTGGATGCCAAACTTAAATTGACTCGTCGCGCTCTCATTCAATGGAACCGGATGGTTTTTGGGAATGTGTTCAGCAGGATCCGCGCTCTAGAGGACGAAATGCAACAATGAGAAACTACTTTATTGGCAGGCTTCGCTCGTGGCAGTAATCATGGTTTTAACGTTGATGCCAATTGGGATATTACTGCTTGTTGCAATTTAAATCGCTGTCAGGCGGAGTACAGACTAACTCTTAAACAGGAGGAGCTTTACTGGATTCAAAAATTCGGTGAAAAAGAATTTAAGGAGGGGGATGCCTGCACCAAATATTTTTTCGCCTCTACCAAGTCTAAACAAAAACGGCAGGCTATATCTCAGATTAATTTACCTTGTGGTAGGACTATTTCGGACCCTGGTGAGATTCTTCTTAATGCCACTGATTTCTTTGCCAATTTGCTGTCTTCCCAAGGTTCATGTACGGTAGATGCAGAGTTGTTGAATTGTATTCCGAAACTAGTGAGTTCTGGCCACTGTGACATCTTGATCAAACGTCCTTCTCTGGAGGAAGTGAAAAATGTTGTTTTTGACATCCCCAAGAATAGTGCCCCGGGTCCGGATGGATTTACTGCTGGATTTTTTCAGTTTTGTTGGGCGATTCTGAGTAAATATTTCGGAGGCTTATTCATTTTTTGAGGGGAGAAGCGATGCTTAGGCTTCTTTTCGCAATTTCTTGGCTTTGATTCCTAAAATTGAGAATCCATGTTCCTTTTCGAATTTCGCCTATTAGTTATGCAACGTGATTATAAGATTTTCAGCAAAATCCTTTGTACAGATTGGCAGATCTTTTGCCCCGTACTTATCTCTCCGGAGCAGGGGGCATTTGTTAAAGGAAGGTTTATTGGTGAGAATATTGGCCTTGCACAGGACATGATGAGGACATTAACCGGAAGGTTTTCGGCGGTAATGTGGTTTTAAAAATTGACATGGAGAAAGCCTATGACAGAATGGAATGGAATTTTTGTTGGCGGTGCTTACAAAATTCGGCTTTACTGGTAAGTTTTGTCATATCATTTCCAACTGTATCGCTTCTTGTGGCTTTTCAAGTACTGCTCCAAGGCGTCTACAAAGGTTTTTTTAGATCTACCAGGGTTAAGGCAAGGTGACCCTTGTCTCCATTTTTATTTATTATTGCAACCGATATGTTGAGTCGGGTCTCCATAAGGCTTTTGCTCGGGTAAAATTGGTTATTTCTATACTCCCAGGGCATGCAGCCCTATATCACATCTTCTTTATGTAGATGATACTCTCATTTTCTTAAATGGCAGAAAGTCTTCTATTCTGGGATGCATGGATTTTCTAAACAGCTATTGTCAGTCTTCGGGACAGAAATAAATGCGAGCAACAAGCTCATTTATGTTGGATGACAGGGCAGACGCAGCGAAAATTGTAGGATTCAAAACCTACCAGGTTTCTTGTCCGAGCGTGCTCTTGAACTATTTGGGAGGGCCTGTTTTTCAAGGAAGAGTCAAAATTGCTTATTTCGAAGATTTGATCGCTAAAATTCAATCACGGATTCAGGGATGGAAGGCGAAATTGCTATCTCCGGGAGGCCGTTTAATGTTGATTTAACATGTTTCTAAAGCCGATTCCAATTTATTCCTCAGTACCATGTGTGTTTCCTATGAAGTTGTATCTCGGATCAATAGTTTGTTGGCTGCTTTTCTAGGGTGATTGTGAAGGAAGACTGAAGAAAAATGGGTCTCATGGTCTAAATATTTGTTTCCTCAGGACGAAAAGGTCTGGGTGTGAGAAATTTGCTGGTGGTGATGAAGGCCTTCCGCCTTAAGCACTTTGGGCGTCTACTTACACCGGATTCTCTTTGGGCTATTTTCATGAGAAGTAATACTGGGTGTATATAGTCAGTTGGTGAAAATTGGGTCTTCCCCTTTTTCAAAGAACTCATGCTTGGCAAGTCCATTATTTTGAGCAACTCGCTTTGGCGTGTTGCTCAGGGAAATATCAGTTTTTTGAAGAAAATTGGATTACGGTTGCATCTTTCAGAAGATCGCGGCCTTTGTTGCTAAAGGTGTGTGGCTTCGATAAATGAGGTGATTCAACCAACTTTGAATTGGTTAACCCAGAGATCAGACATCTAGCAAGGATACTTTTTGCTGATAGATTATATGGCGAGGAATTTCAAGAGGATGAATGTATTTGGGTTCCGAACCAAAATGGGTCTTTTTCTCTTCAGTCGGCCTATGACTTGATTCGGAGGAAAGGGACGGTCAATGGCCTTTATAAATTGATTTGGCATGACATTATCCCTTCTAGAATCTCAGTTTTGGTGTGGAAATTACTCCATAGAGGGGTTCCAGTGGATGGGGAGCTATACAGATGAGGTTTTAGTCTGGCCTCTAGATGTAGATGTTGTAACACGCCACAAAGAGAATCTCTTAATCACTTGTTTTTGGATGGAGAACTGGCGATGCAGGTATGGCGCCATTTTGAGTTGATTTTTGATGTGCACATCAAAAAACCGGCTGAAATCTCCACGACCCTTATCATTTGGTTCAGGCGTGCAAAAATGAGTACCCAAATAGGTGTGTTATCACTTCTCACTCCTATATTCATTTTATGGAAATATGGAAACAACGGTGCAAATGTGTCTATGATAATGCTGTCCCTAATCCTGCTTTTGTGATTCTGAATATTCGGCGTAATTTGCCTGTTAGCTAATAATTTTATAACCCCTAAGCGAGTCAGTTGGAATAAGGCTCCATTAAGGGCTCTGGGGATAGAAACGACTCCAGTTTTGAGAAAGCCTAGTAGAATTGTCTTTTGGCTTTCCCCTTCCGCCAGATTTTGTTGCTCTTAATGTAAATGGCTCTTCCTGTAAAAACATGGCTATTGGATGTGTGATTATTAGAGACTCTCGGGGTTTTGGTGTTGTTGGAAGCAAATTTTTTTGGTGGCAGGCTATAATAATACAACGGAAATTATGGCTCTAGCTGAGGGTCTCCGTCTCTATCTCTCATTGGGTTTTAAGCAGGTGGCTAGTTTAGACGGACTCGAAAAATTGTTTGTGGATGGTTTAAAGGTAATTTTAAAATACCATGGCATTTGGAGAATATTTAAAAGAAATCAAGCAGCTGGTGGAGCAATTGACGGTAAATTGCTCCCATATTTATAGAGAGGCCAATGCGGTGGCCGACGCATTAGCAACTAGAGCTCGTCGAGAGCATAAGACTGGTTTTTTTGCTGCTCATGATCTTCCTAGGAGAGTGGCAGGTTTATTACTGCTTGACCGTAGTCATACGGCTTACATACGCCATGGGGAAGACTAGGCGTCGCTATATTGGGCAGAGGAGATTTCAAGATCACCGGGATAGCAAGGCACTCTGCTGTAAACAGAGGGCCCCCTGATTCCTATTGGGTTGTTGTCGCTGCGGACTCGTATGGGATTGGCTGGACTGCTCCACTCTTTCCTGCGAACTACGCTTAGCAGTTTTGGAAACCTGGTGCTGACATGGGGGCTGAGCTAGGTAGCATGTCGCGGCTTGGCTTGCGGATGTGGACTGATGTTGGGTGCTATCTAGTGACGGTATGCGGTCTGGATGATGCTGGCAAAATCTCGGCTGCGTCACACGCTAAACAGGGGAGATGTTTAGGCAAGAGCACTCTGTCGCAAAACAGGAGTTGCTTCTGTTCTGCGCTGCGTTGCTGTTGCTGATGCTGCTGATGCCGCTGCTGCGTGAGTTGCTGCTGCTTGCGCTGCGCTGAGTGCTGTGCTGCTACGCTGAATTGCTGCTGCTGCTAAGCTGAACTGTCGCAGCGTTGGTTGGAGCATTTGTTTGGGCAATCTGGGGTACGGCTCGGGTCGCAGAAACGCGCGTGTGCTGTGTGTTCAATGGCTGAGAGATTGCTGGCACTGTTCGGGTTGTTGGGCACAGACAGTAGCTGATTTCAGTTAACTGTTTTTAGTCTTGTATTATTTTTTCATTGCTTCTAGCTTTTGCTTTGGTTTTCATACGGGGTAATGTCGTAATGTACCCCGTAGCTTTTGTAAGTCATCTCTTTGATAGGTAATTAAGGTCTGGCATTCCATAGTTGCCCCCTCCCCACTAGAGGTAATTTAAAAAAATTAAAAATAAATAAAAATAAAACATTTTCACTTGTTAAAAGTTTTTTTCAACAAAATTTTGATTTTTGTCAAGGAAATGTTTTCTTGAAAAATGCCTTAACTGTTGTAAAGACAACAAGATTATGCACAACTGAGTATAATATTCGGTAGACCCCAAATTTGAACGAGTTGGTTTAGTTCTAAACATAAACCATAATTGTCGAGTATGTCTAGGTATACCCATCGTTTCAGGTCACATTGCCATGCCCACGCAGAAATGTTCAATTTTGAATTGGATGTTCCTTGAGCCAAGGATTCATGTTGGACCCTATGTTAGTGGCCAAATTTAAATTTGATTTTTCATGGTACAAGCAACTACAAGGGAATGTTGAGGTCGACTCCTAGTTAATGTTTTAAAAGGCGTTTTTTCAGCCTTCAGGCGGTCAAGCTTTTTTTTATGCGAGTTTTTCGAGACATATTTTTCAAAGATTTCATCCTCAAATCTCAAGGATGAACTTTTCAAAGTTGGGAATAATGATGCATATGGGTATTGTTATCATTTTAGTTCATTTTTAATTATTTGTATTATTTAAATAATGATCCAATCCATTATAAGCTAAAATACAACTAGAAGTCCAATTTGGAATTAGGTTTTGGGTTTTATTTTTGCTGAATAGGTTTATTCAGAAATGTAATCAGTTTAGTTTGAATTTGAGAGTTATTATTGAAGTTGTTTATAGTACCGAGCTTAGCTTTGGGGATGGCTTGGGTTCTTGGTGAAGGCGATCCTTGATGACTTGGATTTGCAACTCCATTGACTTCACTGCTTTGTTATGTCTAGTGCTGTTAGATCAGAGATGCTCCTTGCTGCATACACTGGAAAAGAATGAAAGGAAAATAAACAAACGAACCAATTTAGGATAGATTTCAATGAAACGAAAGGGAAATTAAAATTATTGAATGGACTTACTGTTGCGGTCCAATCACTAATCTTGAAGCTCAACTATGGCGAAGTTGAAAGAAGAAATTAGGGCATCCACCTGCTTGCCTTTGTTTCTGTTTGCTTCCTCTCCATCCCTCTCTCTCGCTGAATTGAGTTTTGAGCATACAATGCACTGTTGCAAAGTTTTCAATTCAAATGTTTCTATTAGCGGGAGGGAAAGATCCAAATTGAAATTCAAGAACCAAAATTAGATTACCTACCTCGCCTCGCCTCGCCTCTTGAAACTCATATTTATTTTCTACACTTTATATCAACATGATCAGGCCTCCCAAATCTGGCCTAATTTTTATCCCTTTTATTTCTCATAAATGAAACATAACTCGTAAATTTTTGTTTTCACATAATGGAATGGGATATGTCACCTCCCGATTTTTGAGACACCGAAATATCTCGAAAGCCGAGACGTGATGCAACTCTAATATGTCTATTTATTGAAATAAATTTTAAAAACTCTAAAATTAAGCAAATTAGTGAAACAAAAATTTGCAGGTGTTACGGGATACATAGTTAGACCTTCTTCATTGGATAGAGGCCAAAATGGATCATCCCCAAATCTCCCTTTTTCTCCATATTTATTTCCTCCATTAAACCCTATCCACGCTCTCTCTCCATCTTTTTCCTCAACTTTCATTTCTCCTTGCTCTATTTTATCCATTAAACCATTGTTTTCTCTCTTCCCCTAACTCTACCTCAAAAGTTTTGGTGGTATTGGAGCTTGTTGGACTAATTGAGGTAGATATGGTGTTTTCTTGGGTTCTTATAGAGTGTTTAATGACAACCATGAACGGAATCCAAATTAATGGTTGTGGTCTGTTTATACAGTTGGATCAAACCATGAACTTTCAACATTACACCGTTATCTAATTGTGAAACTGGAATTCATGGGGTTTGAGCTAACTGTATGAACTGCAATAGATTTTTAAAAATTATGCTCTCGAAAAAATTTATTGCAGCCAAACGGTCGATTCAAACCACGGATTTTAGAGTCACATGGTTGGCTTAGATGTAAATCTGAAAATTTTACACTTGGCCTAATCGTGAAACTTGAATTATCAATGTTTGAGCTACCCATAAGACTTGGCAATAAGTTTTTCCCAAAACATGCTCTCAAAATTTTTTTATTGCATGGTTGGTTCAAACCTTGATTTTAAGGTAACTTGATTGGCCTAATCGTGAAACTTTAATTCTCACGATATGAGCAAAATATGTGAATTTGCAGCAACTTTTCAAAATATTTGACGTTGGTTTAGATAAATTTGAAGACAAAGAAACTTAAACAAAGTTCTCCTTGTAAAGAATCTATTTGGTGAAAGTGAGAGAAAAGATAAGCAGTGAGGGAGACAGGTGGGGTTTTAATGGAGAAAATGAATGAAAGTAAGGAGAATATGAGAAAGGGATTTGAGAATTTGAGAGAATATGGAGGGTTTAATGTCATGTAATTTTTAACAATTAGTAATCTATTACAATCAGATTTAACAGTTTTTATACGGTATTATTTTTCGCATCGTTAATAGAACCCCCGCATTGTCGAGATGACTTACATTTGTGGCTCATATAAAATTGTGTGAATCAAAAATAAAATCACTTAAATTTTGTATATATTTATTTAAACTTTAATTCCTAAAACAAATATTTATTTGATATGATCTATATTGTTACCTTTGTCAATTTGATACTTTGCGTCCTATTGTTTCAATGTATAGAAAGTTGATTGCTTATGTCATTTTTACTTTCAATAGCTTATGAAATAGTTTTGGATTTTTTTTAGTTTGGCACTCATTAGTTTATATCTATTAGAGTTTGGCCATCATTTTAAAAACTATTTGAGTTTAATCCCTATTTTCTAACGGAACCGTTAACTTCACGTCATTGACCGGTTAAGATTAATTTTCGTACCCTTATCTTAGGTTAAACTATATTTAAGCCCAAAAAAATTGTTGGGGAAGTTGAGTACTAAACACTAATTATTTGAAAAACTATACGGCTTTTCCATTGCCATTGTAGTCTTAGTCTTGGATAAGAAAAAAATGTCCTTGTTTCCGTTTCCATTGTAGTCTTGGTTGTTGTAAGTTGGGTTTTCCTCTTGATAAAATTCAAACTTTCATCATACAAATGTTCTTATCTTTGTCCTGGTGAGTTTCTCAATCACAAGGGTTGATCCATGTTTTGCTGACAAGGTACCCCACCACTGATAAACCAATAGAATACTTGGTATCACTATCAGATTATAGTTTCATTTCGTATTTAAACATTACTAAAACCTAGAATGAGATGCATGCTTTTGATAAGCCTTGCCATTCAAAAACATTCAGGGAATAAAATATTACAACCATTTGAAACATACAAGGGGGTTGTCTTTGAGAAATCATCGAAACCTAAATTTTCCAAATTCGACAAACCCTACTGCTGAGACATGTGAAGGGGAATTGCTTTAGTATCTGAAACATATGTCCATCTTCAAGTAAAAGTTATTGGTGGCACCAAATGTTGACAAAATTGTTTGTTTTGTATTTCAGGAAGCTTTGGAACATCTAGCATCTATTGATCATATTGAACTTTGTAATCAAACAAAAGTTGAGCGATGCCGAGCAACTAGAGACTTGAGAAGTTGTGGACGTGTTGTACAATATATTTTGAGGAACAAGGAGCAATGAATAGGAAGCCGTGTGTCTTCATCACAGGGAGGTGTGTCTTCATCGCAGGGAGGAGGGAGATCACCACGAGGGGGCAGGAAGGAGGTGTGTGAGAAAGTAAAAAAAAAAAAAAAAAAACAAAACAAAAAATTGGTATCAATTGAGATCGCCACGAGGGAGCATAAAAGAGGGAGTAGTACAACAACTTTCGTTTTGATGAACTTGAATCAGTATCAATTGAGGGTTTAAATTGGTCGAAAGTTACCCTATTTTGTGTTTTTTCGTTTTGAGTTTGAATTTTTTTTTTTTTTTTAAATTAACCTCCAGTGGGGAGGGGTAACTATGAATGCCAGACCGTTATTAAATATCCATAAAAATACAAATCATTGCGGGGGTACATTACGACATTACCCGCGTTAACTCAAAAAAACAAGGTTTATAACAAAATTTTGAAAGCAAAATCCCTAGGACACACCCAAGACTTTCGAACCAAGCAGCATACACCCACAACCCTGCATCCACGCCGCACAGCCCAAACCTTCCATCCCAATCGCATGCACCCAGCGTCACAGCGCTCATTGCTTTGTTGTTCATCTCCGTGATGGCAAAAAACTGAACCAAAAGAACATGAAAGAAAACAATTTGAGAATCTGTCCCTAAACTGTCTCTAATCATCCCCGTGGCGAAGATACGCCGTTTGTAATCTATCCAGCCCAACAAGCCAGTTATTCGCCTGGGAAAATCTCTCCCATAAAAAAAACCTGTCCCAAGATCATGGAAAGCTCTAGCGGCTAATGCATCCGCCACTGCGTTTGCCTTCCCTATAGATATGTTGACAGTGTAAAGTCATCGTCCTTGTCAACACCTTAATTTCTTTCCAAATATTCTCCAAATGCCACGGGATTTTTAAGCTATCTTTAAACCAGCCACAAACCAATGCAGAATCTGTTTGAATAATCACCTTTTTGAAACCCCAAACGAGGCATAGGCGAATTCCCTCTAAAAGAGCCAAAACTTCCGCCTTGTTGGTAGAACCCAAACCGAAAAACATATATTTTCCAACAACCCCAACGCCTCGAGAGTCACGAATAACCACTCCACCCGCTGCCATATCCTTGCGAGAAGACCCAACCACATTAAGAGCCAAAATCTTCGGGGGGAGATGCCAGTAAACAAGACGAACAGACTTCCTTCTAACAGGGATCACACCCAACCCCAAAGTCTGTAAAAGAGCCTTATTGCTGCTTCCTTGCTTGGGAATAATAAAATTATTTGCTATTTGCAACTGACGCGAATGTGCAGGATCACAAAAGCCGAATTGGGTTGGCCATTGTCAAAAAAACATTTGCATCTTTGTTTCCAAATTTCCCAAAGAATGAACATAGGAGTAAGAAAGAATAACACACCTGTTTGAGTAGTGCGTTTGGCTTTCTTAAACCATATTTCGAGAACCGTAGAAATTTCTGCTGGGCGTCGAGTATGAACGTCAAAGATCCTGTCAAAATGATTCCACACCTGCCTTGCCAATTCTCCGTCTAGAAACATTTTGCATCTTTGTTATGCATATTTATTGGTGGTGTGAGAAAGTAAAAACAAAACAAAAAAAATTCAATGTGGTGTGAAAGAGGAAATGGGTGTGTGTGTGGGTAGTGAATTCCGTGCCTTGAAGCAAAACGCGAGACTAAGGCTTCATTTGTGTCATGACAATTATATATTTTCCATAATTTAAATTTTCTAGTGTTTCTTTCATGGTACATATAAATTATAAATCTTTGAGAGAACTTATTCAAATGAGTGCT
>QNQO01000976.1:0-25000 GCA_003290165.1 Berberis thunbergii
ATGAAATTGTGTATAGATTATTTAGCTTATACTAGGTTAGCCTTGAGGGAAGAAACTAACAGCTCATTCGAACCTTGAATGAGAACTACATGTCTTCCTAAAGGTAGAAAATGTGTTTTGTTTAGTATTTCAATAATAGTCTAATATGAGTGAATTGGATGGTTGTTGCATTTATGAGGATTGATAACTCATAAACTTCATATATTAGTAATAAATAATGCATATTTATTTATTAGCATGACAACATCATTGCCTCATTGAGGAACTACCTGATGGTGCGGTTATGTATTGTTTGATTTATTTTAATGTTGTCACGTGTGGATTTATTGATTTTTGGGATGAAGATTTCTCACACCGGCTTTATTGCTGACCCGAGTGAGCTTTTGCTTCTTGGGTACATTCCTTTTGGAATGTAGCCGAGTAGTCTTTCAGGTTTAGAGATTTTGAGCTGCATTACTGGAGTTCCGCTAGTGAGCTAGCCATTGCCAGTCTTCTCCGGGTTAGACTTTTTATTCGTTTTAGTTGTTTAGTTGATGCTGCTATTTGTTTCTGTTATTATTAAATTCTCACGTCCCGAATTTTGGGGAAACGGATAATCCTAAGTGAATTTTGGGATTTTCGTTTTCCTCGAAAATCGGGGCGTGACATAATCACTATTTCCATGTCAAATATTCCTCATTTTGTTATATGTATCATAGACGTTCTCTCTTATGTCCCCCATTTAACCAAAGTGATTCCATATCAACTGAGGTTCCTACCATGCTTATTCAGTCAAAAGTACTATGAACTGTGTAAAAAGTGGAATTCTCACTGAACAGCTTTCTTGTAAGATTATAATTAAAAATGAGATTCTATTTTTCTGTGAATCTATTAGTGAACTATCTGTCTGAAGATTGTGAAAGCTCCTCAAGAGGAAAAAAAATTCTAGCCAATGTTTTGGCTCATATTCCCAAAAAGCGGATCCCACTCTAATTTTATTATTATTTTCTATTTTATCTTCTATAATTTAGCATTGACATTATTATTGTAAGAGCTATTCTAAATGTCGAGGAAACCAGCGAGGGAAGTGAGGTGGAGGGGAGTGAACCATTCACCCCCTCGAGATACGGAGAGGCCGTTGCTTTTTGTGCACGCATTTCGAGGAGAGTGAATGGTTCACCCCCCTCCACCTCACTTTCCTCGCTGGTTTCCTCGACATTTAGAATTTTGCTTATTGTAATATCATATTACAGTTACAAACTTGTCGCTTTGCAAGAGAGGCCAAGGTATGAGCCTTCATATTGAGGCTTTCTCTTCCTGCAAGATCTGCAGGAGCAGATTTTCTTGGCGTGGTGCCTGCTGCCTGCATTCTGGAAGGATCACTTGGTCTGCCAAGGTTTGTTTGGCGTGGTGTATTGCGAGGTTGCAAATACAACCTGCGCATTATGTTTTGGAGATTTCTTTGGTTCTTTTTATGTCAATGTGTTTGCTAATAGTTATTTTAAGTTCATGGACCATTTATTTCAAGTTGTATCAATTAGTGGGCATAAGGTCATAAAGGTCTGGCATTCCATAGGTGCCCCTCCCCACTGGAGGTTTAATTAAAAATTTAAAAAAATATTGAGGTCTCTATTAATATATTACTTATTGTGCCTTGATGGAAACAAAAAGAACAAGAGTCTAATATTGTTAATAAGATGACATCAAACTCATTTTATAGCAAAAGTGGGTTGAGAAACATCATTATGGAGAAATGTCATGCCTCGATTTTTTAACAACATAAATTAATAAATTGTTTTAAAACTAAGGCACGATAGGAACAAATTAAATGGTACAGTCATAAGGCAATAAATAAGATTATAATCTTCCTCAAAATTCTTCATCTCAAAATGAGTCCACAATTATAAATAAATAAAAATTTACATTAATCAATCCCCAAATAAATATCCGACTTACAATTTGAGCATTTATAATTAAACCATAAATTTGATTACTTAGGAATAACAATAACTCAAGATCTAACAACAAAACGTGTAAATCCTCAGCTATCATCACGCAGCTAATACCACCATTGCGCTCCAATTAATCCTGATAAGTCTCTGAGGGTGCGTTCATTGAGAACGCACCCAAATTTGTAAAGCAATACAAAATTTGGGTTAGTATATAAATACCAGCGTGAGCAAACTTACAAATTATTTCACAACAAAACAATTAAGTATTTTACAAAAATATATATTTCACCTTAAGGAAGACAAGTAGTTTCCATTCAAGAATCCAATGAACGGTTAGTTTCTTCTTTCAAGGCTAACCTAATACTTGTTTAAAATAATCCATGCACATTTTCATATTATGATATTTTCAAGGTTTTATTTATTTTCCTAATTCTTAGCTTATTTTTCACAATCGCACTCTTCTCTTGTGCCAAACACACTTCACCAAAGTGTGCCTTCATTGTCATCAAAGCCACTTGGAGCGCACATGACCCAAGTGGGATGCCACATCGAGTGTCATGTCATCTCACCCGAAGTTCGATACTTGGCAAATATTTTCTAAATACTACACGTATTACCACATCCACATGGAACGACGTACCAATATGCAAGCAAGTCTGCATATTCAAAATTATATCACACATATACAAGCAAGTCTGTATACAAAATAAATTTTTTTCAGAGTTGTGGAAAAGAGCATTTCGAAATATTTATTAACATGTCTAATACTTATCAAGTTTCAGAAATTTAAAACAATTATTTTCTCCCAAAACCAAGTAACAATAACATCACGGTCTCATTTCGAGAACCATACAATACCTATAATTTATTATAAATAATTAAACTGAATTATGGATTAACAGCTCCTTATATAGATAATGTTATGATATAAAGTTATAAATATAATAAAATATGATAGGTAATTTTATTTTCTTGGGCCTCCATACTATAAGATACAATTTTCAAGGCTTTGGTTTGGACTATTTAAGCACTAAAACAAACTTCTAAGAAAAAACAATTTGGTTAAAAATTTATATAAGTTAAAACTCACATTTTATTGGTTGACCAACATCATTAAATTAGCAAACCCAAAACAAATCAGCTCATAGATTGTTACAACAACGCTCGGCTCTGTTGGAAAACAATTGGGTATAATCCATTTGATTGATTTATGACTACTTTAAAAACACTTATGATTAGAATAATGACACCATTCAATGAGCTATAAACAAATAGTTTTGTACTAAATAAATATGGACCGAATACTCAATTAGGAAATTAGGTTGTGTCTAGGGCTGAATAAAAAATCGATCAAATCGATTAAATCGACCGAACCAATTTAAACCGAATCGATTGGTTCGGTTTAAATTCGGTTCGGATCGATTTTAAAAAATTCAAAATCGAAGTAGTCGGTTCGATTTTCGATTGCTATGTGATTTTAACCGACCAAACCGAATCGGCCGAATATATATAATAATAATATATATTTATATATAAATAATACAATATGTTTAAAATAGTCTGTCGGTTCAATTTTATTTTGATTTTGATTCGATTTTAGTCGGTTCGGTTGCGATTTGCATAAATTAGATTCGGTTCGATTTCCGATCGATTTTGTTAATGGTCGGTTCAGTTTCGGTTTGAAAATTTTTAAACCGACCTAAATCGTTTTAGTTCAGAGTTTAGATGAAAAACCAAACCATCAATTTAGTTTTCAGCCCTAGTTGTGCCTGTCAAAACTTATGTTATTAACCTATTCTATTTTAGTGTCCCTTTTGACAGGGAGTTACAATCTAAAAGCTAATAACCATCTTAACTTACAGTTCAATGCTCTCTCTCTCTCTCTTTATTTTCTACCAAATAACCCAAACTTCTAACCATAAAGATACATTCAATATATACTTTGTTACTTATTGACAATATCAATCCAAGTAATCCAAGCTCTTTACCCAAATGAATAAAAATGAGATTGTTTACTTTGAAAACTTTCAATAGTATATTAGTTTGGCCAATGTTTCCTTTCTGAAACTGTTAAAGATTGTCTCTCTTCATATCACAACTTACAAACGGTTTTAAATAACAACCATGTAGTGTTGTCCACTCCTCAAATTAATCGAATGATACAGATACTTTAAAGAGAGAAACCAATTTATGGTTTAGAGGCAATTTGGGGGTGAAATGGTTTGGTATCACCGTTAGTTCATCAGGATGTACGGTTAATTTTCAATTGTCACAATGTTTAGGTTTACCATGCTATGAACATGTCTTGGTTTAGCCATAACATAATTCAAAGAGTGATTTAACCATTATATGATTTAAACAGTGATTTAAGTTTATATACAACAATTATTTAGGTTGTAAGGAGTGTATCATAGATTGTACACCTAGACAACAATAATACAATAATGAGATCGAAAATCAAAATCAAGAGTGGAATCATAAATAGAGTTTTAACTCACAGTTTTCTTTTGCAAGAATCTCGAAAAGTTTGAGCAAATTTCTTCCTTTATCGCTTCCCTCTTTTTTTTCTACGTAAATTTTTTTTCTCTTCTTCTGTGTGTATCCAAAGAGAAATGAGGCTAGATTTTATTTTTAATGAGTTTTTAATTAGGGTTTCTTTAGCTAAACACAATCATCTCTTATCTCTTATTCACCACCAACTTAAACCTAGGTCCTAAATTAAAATCATAAATATGTAACTATTTGTAATAATTACCAATTAATAAATATTATTAATCCCTAAGATAATAAAATTATATTGGAAAGTAATTTGGCGGTATTACAATATACACACCTTAAAAGAATCTCGTCCCGAGATTCGAAAGGTAAAAGAGTCATGCGAATATTAAAAATGACATGGCAAATGAAATGAGATTTTAAAAATATATTTCAGATGGAAAATTTATCGAATTTTATACTCATAAAAATTTCACATCAAACAAAGCAAAACACCAGACATGCATACACATGATGTTATTACATGCATATACCTATATTATTTTAACAAGAAATTAAAAATAATAAATTGGAACAATATATACAAAAATATTATTAAGGTCAATGAAAAGTACGGGTGTTACAAGAAGCTCGATAAAATTCACCGAATCACCAACGAGGAAAGTTTCCCTTTTTTTATTTAAATTAACCTCCAGTGGGGAGGGGCAACTATGGAATGCTAGACCTTTGTTACTTATCAAAAATTGTTTTACAGTCGCTACGGGGGTACATTACGACGTTACCCGTATTAAAAACCAAACAAAATTAAGAAACAAAACTTGTCCTTAAAATAGTTGCCAAAAAACAAAGTTAATACAATCAAGATAAACTTAGAAACGCCAAAGAGAATTGAAACCAAAACCTGTGCTTCCTGAAAGGAAACAAAATGCAAAATCCAAAGTGACCAAACCAGTTGGAGCGTAAGTCTGCCCAAGCAGCCAGCTCGCAAAATGCTGAAAAGCAGCAGCGCACGCTGAAGAACACGCTGAAAAGCACCAACCAGGGTAGCACGCTGAAGAAGCAGTGCACACTCTGTCTTGGCAGAACACACTCTGTTTTGCCAAGGCGTGCATAACGTCCCTCGCACCCCCAATTGCGACACTAAGCTGCCACCACACGCAGGCCTCATCAGCACTCCGAAACACCCAGCGCAACACAATAGGGTATGCTTTGTTTTGCAACAAAGTACCCACCCGTGCATCTCCATACCAACCTTCATACAGCCTCTCCAAGTCTTGTCCGTGAC
Source organism: Berberis thunbergii (assembly GCA_003290165.1). Classification (NCBI taxonomy): domain Eukaryota; kingdom Viridiplantae; phylum Streptophyta; class Magnoliopsida; order Ranunculales; family Berberidaceae; genus Berberis; species Berberis thunbergii. The sequence goes on from QNQO01000976.1 coordinate 5,713, forward strand.
TCCAGTCCCAGACTCTGCTGCTACTCTTCCCCGTGGCGTATGTACGTCGTACGCCAACGGTCCAGCACAGTCAAACCTGCCACTCGCCTAGGATGATCATTCGCATCGAAAGAGACAGTCTTACAGTCTCGTTGTGCTCTATCTGCTAACGCATCCGCCACCGCGTTGGCCTCTCTATAAGGAAAGTTGCCCTTCACTATTGTGCCTGAATGAGAAGGAGTGTTGCCTATGCCGCATAATATTCAGTCGTAGTGCTATCAAGAACCATACCCACTGTTGAACATGCTACTGTAGCAATGACTTGTCCATGCAAGTCAATGGCATGTACTCCTAACTCATTTTCTAGAGGTGTTGAAGAACGAGCCAAGCATCAAAGCTGATAAAATAGTATTCGAGTCCAATTTGTTAGATAATTTTGCTAATCTTGGAAAAGCCTTCATCACCACTATGCAAAAATCAGAGAACCTCCCTTTCTCAATGCTGACCTTGGCATCATAATTTTTGTCAATCTTGGAACAGCCCATCATCACCAGCAAATATTAGTTGTTCTTTGAAAAAAATTTTACGGTGGCCATCCAATTTAAACAACTTATACGTCAGTCACCATCTTAAATATAGTTGCATATGTATTTGAGGTGTTAATCATTATATTACTGAAAAATACACCACGCACAATTATTCATATCCACTGAATAAATTGACTTATTTTAACATTTAACAGTTAATTATGCATTTATTATGATAAATGGAGTAAATTAGAATAAACAATAATCTATAGTTTCATTTAAATGAAAATTTAAGCCAAACTTCACTTTGCGATCTAAATTCAACATTATTTTGGGCACAATCTGAACGGAGAAGAATTTGACTGAATAAATGGACTTATTTTGACCTCAAACCTCTTTTATGTATTTATATATATATATATCAAATGCAAGATGTTGACCTCAACAAATAAGTTTGGTTGTGCTTAACGAAGAAATTTTCTATATATGAAATGCCCTCATGTATCATTTCCTAAGCTATCCACCATCATGTCTCCTCTCTAGTTTTTGGACCAAACAAATTTTTTCCTTTACCAACTTTTTGCTAGATCAGTTTTCTAGAGAGTTAGTCTGGCCAGCCAGGCCCGCACCAAGCTAGGACCAGCACCATCCATCATCTTGAGATGCGCATCTCTAGAAAGATGGATGATGTTGGGCTGGGTTGGTTGACTCTTTAGAAAACTTGTTGCTAGATATTAGGGGTGGGCATCCCATCCCGCGATCCCGAACCTGTCATGTTCCCGTCCCGATTTTTTAAGATCATTTTGGAATTGGTAAAACTCATCCTGATCTAAAGTGAGATGGGGTTGGGATGAAGATTTTCAATCTCTCCTATCTCGTCCCATCCCGAATTTATTTATTTAATAATTATTATTATTAATTTAAAAAAAAGGAATTTTTTGAGTGTCACGCGCTGCCAGGAAAAAGTCCATGGAAGGCTGTATGTAGTTTCTGGATAATTATTGTCAGGTTTCAGGTGAGAAAATTAATATTAAAAAAAACTCTTTCATTATTGATGCAAAAATCCGTGCAGAAAAAATAATTGCCATCAAACTGAGGACAGGCTTTGTATATAAGCAATCTCCGTTCACATACCTTAGAGTCCCCATTTATCAAGGTAGATGCAGAATTTCCTTTTTGAAACCTTATTAAATAAAATCCAGCATCAAATTCAGGGCTGGAAAGCCAGACTTTTGTCTCCAGGGGGTAGGTTGACGTTGATAAGACATGTCTTACTGTCAATGCCAATTTATTCCATAGCAGCTACAGTTGTCCCTATTAAGGTCCTGCAGTCTATTCAGAAAATGATCTCAGATTTCTTTTGGGGAGATCATGAAGGGCGACATAAGCGAAAATGGATAGCTTGGAAAAAGATAAGCGTTCCAAAGGAGGAGGGTGGTCTAAACGTTAGAAGTTTGGATGATACCATCAAAGCTTTTCGGATTAAGTCGCTTTGGAATCTTATAACTACCAACTCTTTATGGGCAATTTATCTAAGGCGTAAATATTTGCAAGAGGGGGTTCCAATCAGAAAGCAAATTCTTAAACTTGGAGCGTCTCCGTTCATGAAAGAGTTGATGGTGCACAAAGACTTTCTGGTCGAAAATTCCACGTGGAGGATCTCTAAAGGCACGGTGGGTTTCTTTGAAGAAAAATGGGCTAAGGAGAAAATTTTCAGCAAAAATGAAGCGGTGGTGTCGTATGACACTTGGCCTTCACTAAAGAAGATGCACAGGGAGAACTTCAGAATGCTAAACCCAGATATGCAAAGAAAAACTCAAGAGCTCTACAAGACAATAATTAAAGGTGAAGTTGGTGACTGTGATACTAGAATTTGGATACCAAACAATGATGGTGGCTTTTCGATTAGTTCAGTATGCAAAATTCTAAGTAACAGAGGGACGCAAGATAACTTGGAATTGGATATGGCATCCATTATTGCCTTTTAAAATCTCTATTTTCATATGGAAAATTATTAGAAGGGCATTACCTATAGATGGTGAAATAAGAAGAATTGGTTTCCAACTCGCGTCAAAATGTGTATGTTGTTTACAATCTAGGGAAGAAATGATGAAAACATCTTTTCCTGGAAGGCGATTTAGCAAGAAGGGTCTGGGGACACTTTGATTTAGTGTTTGACATGCACATTCACAGACCGGTTGAAGTTTACACAAATGCTTAAGGCGTGGTTTAGGAAAGCGAAGAAATCTTCGTTGTCAGGCACCCTCATTCACCTTACTCCACTTTTCATTCTATGGGAAATCTGGATCCAGAAGAACAAAAAAAAATTTGAAGGTAAGGAGGTTTCGACATGCTATGTGATTATTAAAGTCCATTTTTGGATTAAGTGCGTGGCAAGGTTTTTTATTCCTAAAAGAAAGGAAACAAATGGAGCTTTGCTCAACCGGTTGGGCATACAGGAAAAGATTGTAAAAATGTCCCCTCCTCGGGTGCTCTATTGGGCCTTCCCTCCTACAGGATGGTATGTACTAAATGTGGATGGGTCTTGTGTGGAGAATAATACATCTGGCGGATTTGTTATCAGAAATGACGAGGGCAAATTTGTAGCAGCTAGTCAATGTTTCTTTGGTGAATGATCAAATAACTCTGCAGAGACGAGGGGGATTAAAATTTTGTATTGACCTGGGAATTCGAAATTGTGCGATTCAAACGGATTCTATGTTGGTTAAGCGATGGATTTACCAAGAAGCTAGTATACCCTGGTTTCTTAGCAATTGGTGGCGGGAGATTTGGGATATGTGTAAGGCATTGAAGTGGTACTGTATACACGTGTTCAGTGAAACTAATTCAGTGACAGATGCTTTGGCTAGAATGGCGCAAGTGGGGCTATTGTCTCAATCTTATTCATGGGACGCTTTGCCTAAAAGAATAAGGTCATTAATTATTCTTGACAAGAATAAGACGGCGTATGTACGGCTCTCGGATGCTAAATGAGCATATTAATGAAAGGTCATATGGATTGGGAGTGGTCTTGTTAAGACGAATTTTATTTGTTGCGAATAACCTATATTGCCACTTTGCGTATATTGCCAAAAGTACGCTGGACAGAGGGCTCTGTTTCTGACAGAGGGCTCTGTCCGGAACCTTATTTTTTTAGGTGCTGCGCGGGGACTCAGTCTTGTGATTTGGTGTTATACCTGCTGGATGCAATTGGTTGGAGTAGGGCTAGAATTGGTGCAGCAATCCTAGCAGGACTGCAAGCTGCAAACTGCAAATGCAAGCTATTCATGGGCTTGGGGTAATAATGCAGGGAAGGAACAGCAGTAGCAAAGCATGAGGTTTTGCAGGGTTGTAATTGAGGTGATAATGCAGGATCAATCGTGGGCTTGGGGTGCTGGTCATGCGGATGCTTGCAGGTCGTGGCGGTGGCAAGACTATGAGGTTTGCAAGTTGCTGCGGCCAAATGGTTAGGGAAAGAGTGCTCTGCCTGGTTGGACACGTTGCTGTAACAGTTTGTGGCGAGATGCAGAACCGAGTACCCTGTCTCGCTGGACAGAGTACTGGTTTGCTGCTGATTGGTAGTGTATTTGTATGCAAAAGGTGTTTCTTTTTGGGAGGGATGCTCAGGCGGCTCTTTGCGCTCAACTAGACTGCAAATTGCATTTTGCATATTGCAAGCCTTTGCAAGTTGGCTGATGGTTAATTGTGTTAGTTCTTGCTGCAAGTTTTACTAGATAGTTTTGGTGTGTTTTGAATAGAAATATATTGGAATTTTGGAGTATGTATTAGGGACAGGTTTTTTGGTCTTAATTCTGTTCGGTTTTTAATACGGGTAAATTCGTAATTTACCCCCGTAAGGACTGTAATTCAATTTTTTTGATAAGTAATAAAGGTCTGGCATCCCATAGTTGCCCCTCCCCACTGGAGGTTTTTATTTTAAAAAAATAATATTATTAATTTTAATCAAAATATTCTTCTAAATGAAAATTTAGGATGTGTTGAAATTAAATCAATATAAGATGAAATTCTATATGAAATCTAAATGAATTAAATAATTAATTCAAAATGAAATTTAATATTTATTTGCCTTTTCAATTTTTTTAATATTTATTTATTTAATATCTATTATTATTTATGATGTAAGTTATATGTATATAAATTTGACATTATTGGTGTATGAGTAATGTGAAATAAAAAAAATTTGTTATTTTTTTATTAGAGGACTATTTAGTACGTGCTCATCCCGTCCCATCCCGTTTCGTTCCGATCTTGTTTGAGATGGGATGAGGTCTATCTCGCCCCATCCCATTCCGATCCCGAATGAATGAGATGTGATAGGAATGAGTTCATCTCATCCCATCCTATCCTATCTCGTGCCCAGCCCTACTAGATATTACTGGACTCAGGACCAGTATTGGACTCCTTTTCTGGTATAAAAGTGATTGAAGAACATTCAAATGTGACTCCCCTCCTTTTGTTTTGGTTTCTCATAACATCCACATTATATCTATTTTTTAAAGATATGGTCTTGATATATCTTTTCTTTGATCGGTTTTGGTGAAATCAAGATCAGGCATGTTTGGTCCATAAACGTAACTTTCAATAATTTTTATTTTTCAAGAATGATATGGTATTGGTTGTGTGTCATTTTTGGGTTGATGATGAGTTGGAACCATCGATCTGCCAGTTTAAGTAAATGGGTCGGGTTCAAGTTCATTCCATTTCAAGCACTTGGTATTGATATTTTGACTCATGTTAAGGTAGTATCAACATACGGATTGGGTTACGTCATGTTTCATCCATATCATGAATCTCGATTGCTTGATATATGTTAGATTTATCTTCTCTATCAACTTGAGCTTTTGAAGTAGATTGAAAATGAACACGAATGACTCACCGGCCAGACCTCTCACCATCACACAATCTGTCTCCAGCCAAACTATTCAAAACGCAATCCATAATCAATTCAACACCCAGCTAGAGAGCGAGGGCCTCCCTCTACCCATCCTCCTCGAGATGGATGCTGATGTGCATCTTAATGAGGATGGGCAGAGGGAGGCCTTATTTAAGAAAGAAAGAAAGAAAGAACCACTTCGATTTTGAATTTTTTAAAATTGAATCCGATCCGAACCAAATTTAAACCGAACCGATTGGTTCGGTTTAGATCGGTTCAGTCGGTTTAATATGTTTGATCGGTTTTTTGTTCAACCCTATTGTCAATGTTGAAAGACAGAGAGTGACATGGCATACTTGGGTTGGATTTTGACGCGTTGGCATGGATTTCTGCCCGTTGTTTCTCTATCAACTTAAGTGTTTGAAGTAGATTGAAAATGAACACTAATGACTCACCGGCCAGACTTCTCATCTTCAGAGAGATGGATCCCTCGCTCCCTAGAAGGGCTCGTCTCCAGCCAAACTATCCAAAACACAATCCATAATCAATTCAACATCTAGATTGAGATTGTGGAGTCTATCTAGGGAGCGAGGGCGCGAGGGAAGGCTTCCCTCCGCCCATCCTCCTTGAGATGGGCGCAAATGCACATCCCGATGAGGAGGGGAGGACAGAGGCCCTCCTTCGCTCCCTAGATGGACTCGATTGTGACACTTTTTTTTGTTTTTGTTTTCAGTATTTCCAAAAGGCAAGACTTCTCAAGGGAAAGACAAAGTGGTTGGTTTCATATTGGATGAAAAAGACCTTCAAATTGATGTCTGAAGAAAGATAAAACAATTAGACAACAACATCAAATTAAATTTACAAAAGAGTATAGCAACAATAATCAGACATTTTATTTCAGTTTGTTCAACTAAAGTTTAAAAGTGTAAAAATACCAAAACAAGGCTCAAAAAAAGCTGACTAGAATTACTCATCCAACTATTTTTCTCTTCCTTTCACCTCTTCATTCACCAACATTTTGGCTACTAATCAAAGTAGGTTTTTTTTTTTTTTTTGTTAAAATGCTGATTAAAAAAGATTTATAATCAAATTCCATTGATTTATTCATTATATTCTAAGAATTCATGAGTTCACATTCCATTTGACATCGTTTTAACGTACAGAAGAATTGGGACGCTCCTTGCAAACCTGAGCTGTCAAGGAACTGAAATCCAATTTCTTAACCAGAATCGTAATAAAAATGTTTGTTATGTCATGAAGTTTTTAAATAACACCAATAGTACTAGAAATTTCGATTTCAATGACTTAATATGAGACCATTACATAATCATATGTTTCTTTCAAAAACCTAACTCATAATTAAATGAGTTATTCTAAATGTCGAGGAAGTGGGCGAGGGGAGGGAGGTGGCGGGATGGGAACCATTCACCTCCCTCGAAATGCACGCACCAAAAAAGATGGCACACATCTCGAGGAAAGTGAACGGTCCTCACCCCGCCACCACCCTCCCCTCGCTCGTTTCCTCGCCCACTTCCTCGACATTTAGAATTTCTGTAATTAAATACACAAGTCAAAGGAAGTACTCAGAAACAACTTGAGATTTTGTGCCAAATTTGACGACACCATGACCATGCAGGGGCAGGGGAACCTAACCATGGTACCAGTCCGTGTGGTCCATATATTCCACTAATTTTCAATCAAAGTCATTTTCAATCAATGTCGAACAAGAAAGAATCATCCTCCATCACCTCGAAGTCATTTTCAATCAAAGTCAAGCAAGAAAGAAAGAATCCTCCTCCATCGATTTCCCTTGTATATAGTTGTCAAGTCGGATGAGGAGATGCAAAATGGAATTGCTCAAGGAAGACTGAAACACAAATGGAAAACCGAAAAGTGAGAATTCCCCCAAAGAGAGGCGCAATCAAAGATGGAATATTTCGCAAAATTTTCTGTTGGTTTTGCTAACCGCAGTTTTGAAATGTAGTAGTTCTTATAGTTCTTGTTCTGAAGGCTAGTACTCTAGTAGGATGTGTTATCGAAATTGTTCTATATTGTAAGGGAAGTGCTTGTATGAATGTGAGTTAAGTTGTCAACATTTAACTCATCTATATCTGATCGAGTTGGAGATCTATCAAAAGAATGTTTTGACGATTGATTGTAAATAGGTTGAGAAATTTATGGATGGTAAAGATTATTTCTTAAATTTGTAAGATCCAATATTACAAGGCCATGGAAAGGGTGTTTCTTTCAAAAACCTAACTCAAAAAATTAAACTCATAATTAAATACACAAGTCAAAGGAAGTTCAATAACAAAGATCAACCCTTTTACTAACTCAGAAACAACTTCAGATTTTTGGCCTAGTTTGCCAACACCATGACCATACATGGGCAGGGGAGCCCCTTCATGGTACCATATGGTCCACATTCCACTAATTTTCAATCAAAGTCATTTTCAATCAATGTCGAACACGCTTCAATGACCCGATCAAAACTACACCAGAAATGGAATCATTGACACATCAATACTCACAATCTTCACTTTCAAAGAGTGAAAACTAAACAGAGGACATTTTCTTGTTTTGATTGTGATAGATGGCTAATGGGTGAATAACTCTCGTTTTTGTAAGCTTTGACTCATTCATTCGAGTTCCATATAATCAATCTTTAAGACAATCCCATCTACTCGAATTCCTTTTTAGTCAAACAAGAAAGAAAGAATCCTCCTTGATCGGTTTCCCTTATATATAGTTGTTAAGTCGGATGAGGAGATGCAGAGTTCATGCTTTCCACTCTTCTTGTTTTTGCAAATTGGAATTGTTCAATAATTAGAAAATCAGGATAGTGGTTTAAAAATCAATAAATAATTATAAGAAATAGTAATTAAAAAAATTCTTGAAATTAAAAAAAAACCCTCGAAAAAACTTAAATTTTGGGTAGTTGTTTTTTTTTTTGAAAATTTTCCAAAAACCCTTTAAAAATCTAAATCTAACTTTCGCCCTTTTTTGTTTCGTAATTAAAAAAAAAAAACAAAAATTTTGTGAAATTTCGCAAAAACACAATCCTTGATTGGGAAAATTATTTTATTGATATCTAGCCAAACAATAATTTCATGAAATTTCGTAAAAACACAATCCTTGATTGAAAAGATTATTTTTATTGATATCTAGCCAAATCTACGTTAATTGAATTCTCACATTTAATTCTCATGCCTAAAGCACCAAACCTCTTCAAGTTAGACCACACCCACACGGCCACACTAATGGTCCTTCAAGCAAAGAAAGAAATAAAAAATGAGTCTCCATAGTTAGGTAAAGAAGTTTCAAACAAAGGAGGAAGAAAATAGAAGTTAGAATGAAAGTTTTCCAAGATATAAGAAGGAAATTTTTCTTGTGTTCTCTCAAAGCATAATAGTCAATTTGACAATAGAAGAAGATAAAGACCTTATATTGAAAAGTAGAAGAAACCGAGTAATATAGAGTTCTAAACACAAAAGGGCCACACCAAATGTGAACAGAGGACCAGTCTTTCAATTTCATGCGCGAGGAAAAAAAAATGTAATCTGATTGAGATTTTAAAGGCATTGCTTGGTTTATAATTGAAAATGAATTAAAAAAGGAATTGATTACTAGTATTAAAAAATTGGTTGATATGCATGATGCATATCACAAATATTTACCATAATATGCAGAAAAATGGAAAAAATCTCCCAACAGTGACGGAGATAGGATTTATGTTGAAGGGGCGGAGTAATGAGTCATAATTAATTAATGATAATATAGAAATTAATTATTTTAACAAAAAAATAATTTTAACAATACATAAATAACTATACAAAACATTAATTGCTAAACAAAACTCCATCTAATCTACGGGGAATAAAATGAATCTAACAAACTACTTTGTAGGAGCACAAAAGATAAATATATGAAAATTTTCATAAATTTCAAGTTTTTTTCTTCTCAATTATTCTAATTATTTACTTTGAAATCACTCCATAATTTTCTAATTATCACTTCTTTTACTTATATATTGATTTTTTGAACTATCCCTTGATTTTCTAATTATAAGTTATTTTGATTATATTTAATGTGTTTAATACATTTATTTACTTACATATTATTTTTTCACATATTTAATATACCCTTAAAATTTATTATTAATTTATTGTATTTTGTTTAATATTTGTTAAAATATTTCTTAAAATCATGAAACTAAAATTAAATTGAAAAACAAAATCACAATCCTTGCTCAGAACCCCTATGATTTGTGCTCCAAAGAGCCAATTATTCAAGGAATTAATCTTCAAATAAAATACTTGAAAGGTCAAAAGTAAAGTAACCCAGAGACGGAAATGTCAAAAGTAAAGTAACCCAGAGACTTAACCCTGTTTTTTTTTTATTTTTCATTTTTCATTTTTTATTTTTTATTTTTTAATATATTATTTTCAAAATTAGTGGGGAGTTGTGTTGGAACATGTAGGGCTGAAGATGGACATTAGTCAATTGCCAAACAAATATAAGGAATAATTCTTGACTTTTCAAGGGAAAGACAAAGTGGTTGGTTTAAAAAGACCTTCAAATTGATGTCAGAAGAAAGATAAAACAAGTAGACAACAACATCAAATCAAATTTACAAAAGAGTATTAGCAGCAATAATCAGACATTTTATTTCAATTTGTTCAACTAAAGTTTAAAAGTGTAAAAACATCAAAATAAGGCTAAAAAAAAGGCAGGCTAGAATTACTCATCCAACTATTTTTCTCTTCCCTTCACCTCTTCATTCACCAACATTTTGGCTACTAATCAAAGTAGGGTTTTTTTCAACTGTTTTATTGGTTTTTGTTTTTTTTTTTGTTAAAATGCTGATTAAAAAAGATTTATCATCAAATTCCATTGATTTATTCATTATGTTCTAAGAATTAATGAGTTCACATTCCATTTGACATCGTTTTAACGTATAGAAGAATTGGGATGCTCCTTGCAAACCTGAGCTGTCAAGGAACTCAAATCCAATTTCTTAACCAGAATCGTAATAAAACGTTTGTTATGTCATGAAATTTTGAAATAACATCAATAGTACTAGAAATTTCGATTTCAATGATTTAATATGAGACAATTAGATAATCGCATGTTTCTTTCAAAAACCTAACTCATAATTAAACACACAAGTCAAAGGAAATTCAATAACAAAGATCAACCATTTTACTTACTATTCAGAGGCCAACTCAGAAACAACTTGAGATTTTGTGCCAAGTTTGCCGTCACCATGACCATGCAGGGGCAGGGGAACCTAACGATGGTACCAGTCCGTATGGCCCATATTCCACTAATTTTCAATCAAAGTCACTTTCAATCAATGTGGAACACGTTTCGATGACCCAATCAAAACTGCACCAGAGATGGAATCATTAACAAATCAACGCTCACAAACTTCACTCTCAAAGAGTGAAAACGAAACAGAGGACATTTTCATGCTTTGATTGTGATAGATGGCCAAATATAAGGAATAATTCTTGTCTCCTCAAGGGAAAGACAAAGTGGTCGGTTTCATATTGGATGAAAAAGACCTTCAAATTGGGGTCACAAGAAAGATAAAACAAGTAGACAACAACATCAAATCAAATTTACCATTTAGAGGCAAAGTCAGAAACAACTTCTTGAGATTGAGCCCTTCTTATTAGCAAGGAAATGGGACCATGCAGGGGCAGGGGAACCTAACCATGGTACCAGTCCGTATGGTCCATATTCCACTAATTTTCAATCAAAGTCATTTTCAATCAATGTCGAACACGCTTCAATGACCCGATCAAAACTACACCAGAATCAATCATTGACCCATCAAAGAGTGAAAAAACGAAACAGTGGACATTTTCACATTTTGATTGTGATAGATGGCTAATGGGTAATGAACAACTCTACTTTTTGTAAGCTATGACTCATTCATTCGAGTTCCATATAATCAATCTTTAAGACAATCCCATCTCCTCCAATTCCTTTTTAGTCAAGCAAGAAAGAAAGAATCCTCCTTGATCGATTTCCCTTATATATAGTTGTTAAGTCTGATGAGGAGATGCAGAGTTCATGCTTTCCACTCTTCTTCTTGTTTCTGCAAATTGGAATTGCTCAATGAAGACTGAAACACAAATGGAAAACCGAAAAGTGAGAATTCCCCCAAAGAGAGGCGCAATCAAAGCTGGAATATTTCGCAAAATTTTATGTTTTCTTTTTGCTTACCGCAGTTTTGAAATGTAGTTAGTTCTTGCAGTTCTTGTTCTGAAGGCTAGTACTCTAGTATGACGTGTTATCAAAATTGTTCTATATTGTAAGGGAAGTGCTTGTATGAATGTGGGTTAAGTTGTTAGAATTTTTGTAATCAATTGAAGATCCCATTGTTACTGTTGTTTCAGTACCAACATTACTTGTTATCACAATGTTCTTGTTCTAAAGGCTAGTACTCTAGTTTAGTTTAGTTTAGTTTTCAGTACCAATGTTGTTTATCATTAACAACAATCAATATGGGAGTATGAACAATTTTTGGTCTAACGGCAATTCTTGGGATCTTTTCTTTTGAAGACCCCTCAATACTGGGGAGCTAGAAGAGTTCGCTAATCTAATGTATATGTTGGATAGACAAATGTTCTCCGAGGGGTCTGATAGTTTGGTGTGGAAGGGTAAAGGTGTGAGCTTCTCGGTGAAAGAATTTTCGGATATGTTGGTTGCATCTCATTATGAGACCCACTCTAACCCCTTCATCTCCTCTCACAAAAATCTGGTATGGGTGAAAAACATTTTTCCTCGGATTAATTTCTTTAGTTGGTCAGTATTGCATGAGAAGATCTTGACTAAAGATAGGTTAAGGAAAAGATGAATCCTCACAGGGAGTCTTTGTGTGCTTTGCAATGAAATGGACGAGACACTGGACCATTTGATGTTTCACTGCAGTTTCTCCAAATCCATTTGGAGCAGTTTCTTGGCAGAATTTGGTTTGAGTTTAATGTTTCGAGGCTCCATTTTAGATTGGCTAAGTTGGTGGTTTCAAGCTAATCCTTCCCGTCGGGGGAGTGGTTATGGCGTAGGGTCCCTCACGTTCTCATGTAGTGTGTGTGGAAAGAAAGAAATAAAAGGGTATTTGAAGGACTAAACAGATCAGAGCACTCTATCTTTATCGAGATTAGAGAATTGCTGTGGAGGATGGGTTCGGCATGTAATTTGTTTAGGGATTTGGGTTTTGACACTTTCATGGTGTCTTGGCATTCCTTGATATAGGAATGTTTCTCTTTGTTTTTTGTTTCCCTTTCTTTCATTAATAAACATCTTCGTGTTTGACCAAAAAAAAAAAATTTAGTTTTCAATATAGTTTCAGTTTAATGAAAATGTTTGATGAATTCTTTCAGTTTTGTAAAAACATCACTTGTTATTAGTCACAAGGTTTAGTTTTGGATTTTACATCATTGAACTTAGAATGTCCATCACAAAGCTAATACAACAAGGTTGCTATGGATGGTTAGAGAGATGAAAAGTGTTCTGCGGCGATTTTAAGGCGATTTGATCTAGACCTTTTCTTCTTTTAATATGGGATGTCCCAACATCTTGGGAAGGCATCCTCGCCTTTGATTCTCGTGGCGGCTCGAGACTGCACGTTCCGCCTAGGTCTTCATGTCGTCCCCACCAGCGCCTCTAGGCCTTTTGTGCCGCTTTGAGGGCTGCTCTACGCCACGATTGCTACCCCATAGCCTTTCTCTGTTCAACCGCCAATGCTATAACGGTTTTTGTGCATTTTGTGATTGACGCAGAACTCATCTTAGGATGTCGGCGCCTCCAGCTGTCATCCCCCTCCTCGGCGGGGGGACCAGGTATTGGGGGTCCTGTGGTAGGTTCGACAAAGTCTTTTGCCCAGATCTTGGATAAAATATTGGTCGACGAAACTCCGGAGACGCCGGTAGAAGGCACTCAATTCCGTAAAGATGGCGCTCCTGCCATTGGACTTACAGCCACGGATGAAGTGCGTGGCGAAGCATTCATGGAACAACATGTGATTGTTTTAAAGTTTTCTAGCTACCGACCTACGTTGGAAGACATCCGCGATTCGATTAATCGAACGTGGGGAATTCTTGGCGATTTCTCGTTTGGCTTACTCAATCAAAGGCACGTGTTAGTTCAACTCCAATCTGAGGTGGAAGCAAAGAAAGTTCTCTCAAGAGATTCCATTTTGATTCGTGGAGCTCGGTTCAAAGCCTTCCGGTGGCACGATGGTTTCAGTTTGAAGGAGTACCCGGTCCCGGTGTTGTTGTGGGTAGAGCTTCCTAACTTACCCCTTCATTTATTTCATCCCCCTATTTTAAAAGAAATTGTGAATTCCTTTGGTGGATTTTTGCGGATGGATGATCATACTAGATGCCTATCGCGCCCGGGTTTTTCCCGTGTTTGCGTGGAGATGACCGTGACGGAAAAATTACCAAACAGAGTTTGGATTGACAAGGCTAATAACAGAGGTTTCTGGCATAAGATAGAATATCCGGGTTTCAAATACTGTGACTTTTGTTCTTTGATTGGGCACAAGGAAGAGTTTTGTAGAAAAAAGTTGGGTCTTAAGGGTCGTGGTAGCGGTTCTGATCTACGCAAAGCGGAGAAGACGGTCAAGCCCAAAGTCGAAGCCACCTCTGTCAAACAGCACTACGTCCCGGTTCCTAAACAAGATAAATTACATGTCCCCGTAGTGGGCACGAGTGGCGCAAAAAATGACATGGGTGCGGAGATTACTGAGGAGAATCATGAGGATGCTGAGGATAGGTGGCTAATGACCATTGACCCGGTAAAGGTGGTGTTGTCCAATAAATTCGAATCTCTTACAGAATGTCTCGATGACAATGAGGGTGTTCACGAGGATAAACAACTTGTGGGTATGACAATAGCTCATGACAGTGCCGAGGTGGTGCCAGAATCTACGGAGGAATGCCTCAGGGAGAAGGGGTATACTACTTCGGAGATCGAGAATATAGTTGGACTTAAAGGACAGCATGCACAACAAGAGAATGGCAAATATTTAGGGGGTAGCGTTTCTCCGGGGATCCATGCGGCAAAGCCGCGAGGTACGCCAAGTGATTCAAATGGTGAAGTCAGATTGGGCAGGCTGTTTCATCAGGGACGCATATGCCTAGAAATGCTTTCCAGCCAACTCCTGTATTGCTACTTGCTGAATCTGAACCGCACCCAGCAGTGCAAGGTCCCAACACAGGGGCTGTGTCCCAGCCTGGCCCCGTCTCCAACCAGGCCGTGTCCAAGGCTGTGTCCCAGGCCGTACTCTGTCCCGAAACAGGGGACGTGCCCCAGGCCGTGATCTGCCCCGAAACAGAGGCCGACGCCGTAGCATTTCAGCCAGCTACCTGCATCACAGCAGGTGGACTGATTTCCACGCCTGATTCACTCGCAAATGAAGTCTTACCTGCTGCGTCGCAATCAATGCGGCTTGCATTCCCACAGACCACAGGGGTGAGAATTGATCAGGAGACAGTGATGGATGCTCAGGCGTCACGACTTTACCCCATGGCCATTGGTCAATTACCGGTCCCCGGGGTAGCTGGGAACGAACAGGATGGGGGATTTTGTATGATGTCGTTGTACAATTGATGAAGGAGAACCATGTTTTGTGAAAACAAATTGATTGCAGTCCTATTTTTCACTTTCTGTATGCAGATGACAATTTGATTTTTCTAAATGGCAGAAAGTCTTCAGTCATGGGTTGCATGGAGTTCTTGCGATGATATTGTTCGACCTCGGGGCAGAAAATAAATGCGGATAAAAGTTCTTTTACTTTGGATGACAAGGCAGCTACGGAGCGCATTGTGGATTTGAAGAGTTGTACAAGTTTTCAATTTCAAGTTGTTCCATTGAAGTATTTGGGCGGGTTAGTGTTCCAAGGGAGAGTTAAAATCTCATATTTTGAAGATCTAATTACTAAGATTCAGGCTCGTATTCAGGGATGAAAGGCAAAATTGTTATCTCCAGGGGGGAGATTAATCTTGATTAAGCATGTCCTTAGCTCAATCCCTATTTATATTCTTAGAACCATGTGTATACCAAGGAAAGTTTTATCGCGGATTAATAGTTTGTTGACGGATTTCTTTTGGGGGGATTGTGAAGGCCGACTAAAGAAAAAATGGGTGTCATGGGCTAAAATTTGTTTTTCACTAGCGGAAGAAGGTTTGGGTGTTAGAGACTTGACGATTGTGATGGAGGCTTTTCGAATCAAGGCTCTTTGGAGATTTCTTACTTCAGACTCTTTATGGGCTACTTTTATGAGGAGCAAATACTGGCTACGAGGCATTGCTTTGAATAGTCAACCTGTGAAAAGTGGGTATTCTCCTTTCTTTAAAGAGATCATGCTTGGGAGACCTTTTCTTTTGAGGCACTCGTATTGGCGTATTGGCATGGGGGATATCAGTTTCTTTGAGGAAAATTGAAACATGGTGGCCTCTTTCAGGAGATCGGCGGCTCTGGTTAATCACGATTTTTGGCCTTCAGTTAGCGAGGTGTCTTTGACAAATTTTGAATTGGTCCATTCAGATCTCAGAAGCTTGGCGCATGGTAATTTCGCTGATAGATTACGTGGTGAGGCCCATGAGGAGAACACGTGTGTGCGGGTTCCAAATCAGAATGAGTTTTTTTTCCCTTCAGTCGACCTATGAACTGTTATGGAAACATGGGAAGGTCAATGCATTAAGTCCAAAGCTTTGGCACGACATTCTTCCTTCCAGAATATCAGCCTTTGTTTGGAAATTACTCCTTATAGGAGTACCAGTGGATGGGAAATTATACAGATGTGGTTTGAGTCTGGCCTCTAGATGTCGTTGTTGTAACTCGCCAAAGCAAGAATATTTGAATCATCTCTTTCTAGACGGTGAACTGGCGATGCAGGTGTGAAGTCACTTTGACGGGATTTTTGAAGTGCATATACGGCGACCAGCAGAAATCTCAACGATGCTAGTAATTTGGTTCAAGAGAGCACAACGCAATTCGCAGACAGGTGTGTTATTTTTTCTTACTCCTATGTTCATTTTATGGGAAATTTGGAAACAAAGATGCAAATGTGTGTATGAAAATGCTCCCCCAAATCCTGCCTATTCAATTTTGAACATTAGGCGTCAATTGCGATTGGCAAATACTTTTATATTCCCCAAGCAAGTTAGCAGTAACAAGACCCCCTTACGGGTTTTGGGGTTGGATGTGCTACCCGTTAGAAGGAAGTGTGTTAGAATTGTTTTTTGGCACCCCCACCCATAGATTTTGTTGCGCTTAATGTCGATGGTTCCTCCAGCAAGGACAAGGCATCCGACGGTGTGATTATTAGAGACTCTCGGGGTTACGGTGTTGTGGGAAAACAAATATTTTTTGGTGAAGGAACCAACAATAAAGTGGAAATATTGGCTCTTGTAGAGGGCCTCCGCCTTTGTCTCGCCTGGGGTTTCAAAAAGGTAGTAGTCCAAACGGACTCGAAGCTTGTTTATGGTTGGCTTAAGGATATTTTGAAAATCCCATGGCATTTGGAGAATATTTTGAAAGAAATTAAGTTGTTGACAGCGACAATGACATTAGATTGCCATCATATCTACATGGAGGCCAATGCGGTGGTGGACGCGTTAGCTGATAGAGCACAACGAGACCATAGGACTGTTTCTTTCGATGGGACTGATTTTCCTAGGAGAGTGGCAGGACTGATCAGGCTTGATAGATTGCATACGACGTACATTCGCCATGGGGATGCATAGAGGTAACTTTTTCGATTATTCGCAGTTTTTCCTATCAGATGTGTAGGGGCGAAAATTCGGATTGTGGGATGATTGCGTCCCGTAGTTTTGGTTTGGACTGCAGGGGCGAAACAGGACAGCAGACTGGTCCCTGCATTTTCGGCCAGGATTGCAGGTTATGGTCAGGACTGCAGGCTATTGGTCATCAGGCTATGGGTCAAGACAGCAGGGGCGAAACAAGACTGAACCGCCAAGCATTTTCGGTCCCTGTTCTATCTGTTTTTAGGCTCTGAAATTGGGGCGAGATTGCGGCTTTACTTTGGGCTGCGGGATCGCATGAAGCGTTTATGCAATGCTTGCACATTTCTTTTTGGCTGAAACGCAGGTATGATGACAGCAATGACAGCTGGTATGCCCTTTTGTGCTAAAGCAGTTATGTTATTTCAGCAGTGTCAGCAATGACAGCAGTTATGTTATTTCAGCATTGGTGTTTGATATGTTTTGCATTTATGTATTTAGGTTTAAGGTTTCGGCCCAATTTTTTATTTGGTTTTTTCACGGGTAAAGTCGTCATGTACCTCCATATTGATTGTAAATCAATTTTTTTACAAGTAATAAAGGTCTGACATTCCAGTTGTGCCCCTCTCCACTGGAGGTTTATTTAAAAACACAAAAAACAAGGTTGCTATGGAAACTGGAAAATACAAATTCTGACACATAAATGATAAATTCTTTGCGAAAATCTCACAAGTAGTATCACGATGTACATGTGAATCTCGAAAATTTTTATTTCATAGGTGGTGAGAAACTGGTAGGTATGCAATGGGTGTGTTTTTAAGCTAAACTAAAATCATATAATTAATTTCATTCCCTTTATAATCATTTGACTGCTAATTTGCTTTCAGTAGTACTTAAGTTAATGGGCATGTTAACGATTATGTTCATGTTATTAGTTGTACGTGACTTATATATGGTAGCCTTTATCAGGGGCTAAGATTATAGTTGTTCGATATACTCATCTCTTCTTTCTTTCTTCATGTTAATTATTTTCATAGTTGTAGCTTGGTTTTGTTCGTCTAACATAATTTCCAAAGTAAATCCCAAGATATGCTTGCAAAGAAGATGATTATTACCTGATTACATCATAATGACTTGAGAATTTTGCATCACAGAACATACAGTTGATCATAAGATGATTAAATATCCCTCTCTTATCATCAAAACTTGAGTTTTCACATTTTGCTCAAGTTTAGAGCGATAAGAATGATAGTAATTTCGGTTTCTTGATTTTAAGAAACATTTTGGTGTGTAAAAAAAACAAAACAAAATTTTTGAAGATATATAAAATATTTGAAAAAAATAAGAAGGTGTATAATAAATCTATTAAACACATTAAATAAAGTCTAAATACCAAGAAATGAAACAAACCTGAAATCATAATATAATTAGACTTTGGAACAAATTTGGCAATTTTTTCGGAAAAAAGTAAGATCTTTCAGCTATTTATAATCTTCGTATTGCTTTGATGCTTGTATGCTGGTGAAATTGTGCTTGTATGTTTGTAATTTTGTGCTAAATCTTGGGAGAGATGGAGTTCAAAGAAGGAAATCTTCGTTTGTTGAAAATTGATGGGAAAAAATTTGAGATTTGAAAGTCAAGAGGAGGTTTGTTGTTACTTGAATCGAGCTCGAGGGTTAGAATCAAAGTTTTTGTTGAATTGCAGATGGGAGAATGGATTGAGTTCCAGCTTAAGAAAGCTGTGGAATCATACTCTAATGTTTTCTCAGCCAGTTGGAAAATCAACAATAGATGGGTTATGATGGTGAAAGAGGTCAATAAAGGAGGAATCTTCCTTTCTATTTTGGTGGGTTTGGGTTCAGGGTCCAAAACTCTTAGGGTGCCAGCTGGCGTGGAAGAGACATGCTGGAAACAACTCACCCAAGCTATGAAGGAGATGGTTTTAAATAAGGTGCCTCAGCCTTATCCTAAGCAACAATTTAGAAGAGATGGGGTCTCAACTATGCCAGGTATTAGTGTTGTCCCACCCTTGCGCAACAGAACCTTTGTGGAGGTAGCATAATTTATAGTGACGAAATATTATTTATTGGTCCCTATTATATACGTAGCATAATTTTTTTTTATAT